>JAZAYU010000055.1:265588-608696 GCA_038501625.1 Corbicula japonica
CAAAGCGTAATTTTAATCTTTTCTACATGGATTACATACGTAGTAGATATCGTACCAGCAGCCTTGGTAGCTCACTTGGTAGAGTGTCAGCACGCTAAGCCGGATGTTCGAATCCTGGTCGAGAATACTCTTTTCATCCGAAATCTGCAACATTGGCATTGTCTGCAGGGCGAATTACAATTGGAGCTTCTTAAGGCTAAACATTTGGTTTGGGTATTCGACCCAAACCCGGGCAGACCCTGCTGTACGTTTGCCAAGTGGATTGGAAATGGCTCGTAAAAGTGGAAGGAATGTAGTAGATTTGTACCAGCGGTATCGGTATCTCAATTGGTAGAGGGCACGGAAAGCCGGAGGTCCGAGTTTGTATTGATCTCGTGGGACAAAAGTTTGTACTTCTCGTCTTGAACATCTTTATACAGTTGTCTATTCTTTCTGTAAAGGTCTTTCTGTTATCCTTTCTGTATGGTCTTGCTGATTTATGTTTGATGCTATGTTTTGAGAGATCTCATTGAGAACCTGTTGGCTTTGCCAAACAGTCATTTTTTACAATTTCAATGAAAATCTTCTGAAAAACATAGGGTTGTCTCAGCGCAAAGGCTCTCTTTTTTAAATTTGGTGAAATTGCATAATTTATCATAATTGAATATATGCGCATTATAAACAGAATTCTCAGTAATAACTTAGATACAGAGAGGAATCTTTCAAATCGAGAAAAGACACATGAACATAGTCTAGGTTTGATTGAGCCAGTTTATGGACTGGAAATGCAATTTAATGTCAACACCTGCATCGACAGGAAATGCAAATTACTGTCTGTGCCACTAAGCCAGACACAATATTTGCACAGGTTTTAGATCAATGCATCTGGTAAGCAATATGGATGTACTCTAAGTATATATGAAGTACAAATCTGCCTGAGAGTGTATCCAAAAATAAAGACTGTGTCTTTGTTTTTAGCTGAAACATAACTCTCCACTGTTAGAAATAAGAAGCAGACGGTTTACTCCCAAATGTTTTGGCAGTGCGGGCGTTCGTTTAAGAAATGAAAAACTGTGAAACAACAAACCATTTTATTGGGTGTTATATGTAGTTGTAAAACGACATTTAATATGTTTTTTATTATAAACCTTTGGTGGTGTAGAAGGTGGATGGGTTATAAATAAAGATATTCTAAGTAACAGATGGGTTACACAGGCCCACAGGCACAGAGATAGGAGCCATGTTCAGTGTAAAGCACAAAGACTACGAATGGAATATTTCAAAAAGTCTTCCAGAGAAACTTGGAACAGCGAAAGGAGTTGTGGGCATTGAATGTTACTATATGAGTTCTTTCACACTCGGTGAAATAATATGAATTTTCTATATACATGGAATTGTAATTGTAATTAAACACATTTTGTACATGTTTTGTACATGTTGTTTTATATTTACTTTTTAATTTTTTATACTATTTCAAGCATTATCAATAAATCATGATAATTGTCAATGGTTGAACTACCTTACTAAAATTCCCATTCTAAAATTTAAAAAAGTAAAATATGCATATCAGGAATCGCCACACTCACAAAAACAGTCTTCCCACGCAGCAAAAAAGGAAGAGAGGTTAAGAGAGCATGTTGTTATAAGTATGTCAATTCAAATAAGACGCCACAAACAATTGAAGACATAGAGAACCATTGGGATTACCGCATTGGAACGGTCAGTGGCAAAACAAATTTCCACTGGGGCTTTTTACCAGGTTCTAGGGTGCACCAACCTCGCCCCAACAGGTTCTCATATCAACAAACAAGTACAAGTTGTCTTAGTGAAAAAACTCCAACTCACCCATCAGCTCAACAATGTTGCAACAATGTTGCATGCAAAAGCACACAAATTGAACATAAGAAGCTAATAGCATTGCAAAGCCAACGAGCGATGTTTAGATCGGGAAATACGACCCGTAGATTACTGACTGAGTTGGTCACGATTCCATGAGGCCACATTTTCCACATATGAAGAGAGCATAATAAATGCATTTTTCATTTAATATGATTTTTGTTCGTTAGCATTTTGCTGGTAGGTGAGGTTTTGGTTAGAATTTATTTCACATTTATGATGATATTGAAAGTCGATGCATTACTTTTAGAAATGACAAATTATGATATAATTAAAACACAAATGGATGTCTAGCTGTAAACAGGAAAAAATGTGACATTGGAAAATAACTATTTGTTTGAATCGATTAAGCGCGAGGATATGAAAGGGCCCATATAAGCATTTTATTCTCAATGGGCCTGGTAACATGAAAAACTTTTGAAAATTACTTTTAATGTATTATATTCCTGTCGACAATTATGCATTAAAAGCAGAAACTATTTGTTTTTTCCAATGTAATATAAATTAATTTTACCAGATGATTTACCAATCATAAAAAGTCGAGATGTTCCAGTCTTTTGTTACGTAACTGTTGTGAAAATGTTGACATTTAAATGGTACAAGACGTCTAGGCACGTGAAAAAACCTTAACGTAAAATTAAAAAAAAATCGACTGGTAAACTATTTGGATTCTTCAAATGTTTTAACGCATTTAAGGCTCCAAATAATAACCGTATTTCATATGGCAATAATGGCGCATGTTCTGTACTTGTGTCATTTTAGGGTGCTGTATAATTTTTTAACATGCATATATTCATAAAACATTGAATAACCTGGCACTTTACAAAAAATCTAGCACGGTGTCATTATATAAGATTATAAATCTAATTACACACACGAATCTCCAACGTTCCCGAACAGAAAAGTTTCCCGACTGATTATGGTGAGACTAGATGAGTGTAGGCTGAAAGACGACACTTTTGAAAGGCTAATGATTCAATACCTGTGACTATTGACATTTGAACTAGTTGTTGTTGGTCACTACTTTTTTCAGTATTGTAATAATAGTGATTTCTGTGTCTGCTGAAATATTCTTTTGTCTAGTGCCTAGTAGTGACAATGTCAATTATACAATTATTACCAGTATAATGTTTCAATTATACAATTATTACCAGTATAATGTTATTATAAATAAAATTATACGAGAATACCACATTGAATGAGTGTATAGTTTACCATATAATTATAAAAATAAGACTGTAGTCGCAAAATACTCATGCGTACATTAAGTAGTACTAATTACTTACTTAAGTACACTCACAAAAGTGTGTACTCAGTACATACTCGAGTTCTTCTTAAGCAACACGTACTGAGTAATTATTCGAGTACTTAACCCTTAACCTCAGTACTCGACTCATCCCTGACCAGGTCCCAAGGTTATAAAGCTGAGCATGGAAACCAGTCTCAAATCTCAAGCATCTGATTGGCTGAAATGGCGACCAGTCGCCATTTCAGCCAATCAGATGCTTGAGATTTGAGACTGGTTTCCAATCTCAGTTTTATAACCTTGGGCACAAAATAACTTTAGTGAAATAACGGTGAGACCACTAGATTGAACCTTATTTAATTTTACTGTTAACTGTTAAATCCTAAGAAGCAGTTTCCACGCAGTTTAAGAACTCAAAATGTTGTCAGATTATCCTACTATAAAAACATTGGTTGTTGGAATGTAATTTAAATATCATTATTATTATTAAATGACATATGCGATTTTTTAAATAACCGACTCAATGTTAAACGATATGTTTAATCCAATGCTTCCTACATAACCACCAAAGGGGTATGGCGGAGTACATTCATTCTACGATAGTTTGACCAATTACGTTTTTTGACTGTCCCTTTTCAATTAAAGACAGAAATGATATAAAAGTAGTAAAGATTCGGTATTCAGTAAGTGGTAGTAAGCGTGTATATGAAATATGTTCTAAATTAACCACAACATATTCGTGGTTTTACCTTGGATCAGGTGTGAAATGCAACAATCAAGTACCATTCCTCATGTCCCTAACAACGGTATTTCGATTTGTCAACATGTATCTTTTCCTATGGAGCTTAGAGAACACAATATTCGCCCTTATTTCTTAGATTATATATTGAGCAACGAAAAATTAGTAAAACAAAAATCATTACGATTTTAATCTTTTACATAAATCGAGTATTTACTTGTCCCGCTCAATACACAAACAAATAGTGACATTGATCATAGATCAATTGATTGCGGGGGAGCGCAAAGTGCCCGTGAAAAGCACGATTAGCGGTTAACGGAAAACGGCTATAATGACTCGGATTATGCAGCCAGTGTAAATAATAGTGTACACAATAAGCTCAAAATTTTGTCACTTAACACATGTGGTATTTTGCCAAAACTAAATTGTCTTGATTTCGTCTCTTATATTGAAAAGTTTGATATAGTTGGTTTACAAGAAACGAAAACAGATGATACATTAGTGTCCCCGGATTTGAAGTGTTTATGTTTAACAGGCTAAAGCTCGCTCGCTATCGCTCGGGTGGAATGATTTGTTAGTTAAATGTAGCTTAGTTCCTTATGTTAAAATTGATACAGATTCTAAAAGCAATATTTTTATTTATTTTTTTACAATTACAAATTCTATCTATGGAATGCCAAATGCACGAAATAGCGAAGACCTAAAATGTGGTATTGTCTACATTCCACTCATAGGCTCAAAATTCTCTCACCCAGATCTTTTTTTATGAAATTCAGCAAGAAATTTTCAGATATTGTAATGATAGTAATCATATTCTGCTTTTCGGGGACTTTAACTCCAGAAGGTGAAACTTGACAGATTACGAACTTGTAGATACTTTGATTTCAGATATGTTTGACTTGCAAGTAATTGAAAACGAAGAAACAAATATAATTACAATTTTGAACTGTATAATTCCAATAAATAGAAAATGGGTTGACCAAACGATTAATTACTATGGCACCCAACTAATTGATCTTTGTAAAAATAATGATATTTATATTTTAAATGGTAGAGTTGGGAGCGACAGAGATAATCCCAGACTAACATGTACTGTTGATTATTTTTTTAGCAACTTCATATGTTTTCCAAAATATTGTTGATTTTCATGTTGAAGAGTATTGTAGCCTTTATTCTGATGTCCATTGTCCATTATTTATCACATTGAAAACTAAACATTTCTTACCTATAGATAAACCTATCAATGATTAGGTGGAACCCAAGACAAGACTCCGGGACTCGAAGAAGGCTGATTTTTTTTATAGAAACTTTAGATATTCTTAAATTGTATGAAATTGAAACGAAACTAGATCAACTTATACATGACGATAAAATTACACGAAACAATATTGATAATATTACGTCGGATATTGGCAATATTTTTAATAAAGGTGCATTAGAAACATTTGGAACCAAAAAAAATAAAGGTAAAAAATAATTCGTTAACAATAAATAAACAATGGTTTGACCAAAACTGTCATAATTTGAGAGACAAATATCATAGAACAAGGAAAATGTACAACAAATATAAAACACATTTTTTCAAAACCCAACTTAAAATATAAGTAAGCAATAAATAAAGCAAATCTTAATTTTAAATTATCGCGCATAGAAAGCCTTAAGAAATTGAAGACCACTGACCCAAAACAATACTGGAATATTATAAATTTATTACCTAAACAAACTAAACCATGTGCCTCACTGGAAGATTTCTATACGTTTTTAAAGAGTCTTAATGAAAGTAGTCACGACGAAGATGGAAACACAAATATAGAAAACGACCGTATAACTAACAGCGAAGAAATTAACGAAGAAATAAATTGTCCGATTACGGAATCTGAAATTTTAGCAGCTGTTAAATGTCTTAAAAATAATAAATCACCTGGAACTGATAATATTGTAAACGAGCACATAAAATCTTCATCAAACGTTATGATGCCGATCTATTTAAAACTTTTTAACGCTGTATTTGATAAAGGTATCGTCCCTTTAAGTTGGACAACTGGGTCAATTAAACCAATATACAAAAACAAAGGTAATCCGAAGGAACCTGAAAACAATCGTCCTATATCTCTTCTTAGTTGTTTCGGTAAACTATTTACAAGTATTTTAAACAATAGACTGAATAAATACGTTGATAGTACGAATCTTAAACACGAAATACTCTGATAGTACGAATCTTATACACGAAACTCAAGCTGGTTTCCGAAAAAATAAAATTCAACGATTAACAATATTATTATCTTGAAAAGTCTTATTGACATCGTACAATCTAATAAGAAAAAGTTATATTGTTGTTTTGTTGACTTTAAACAGGCATTCGATTCTATTTGGAGAATCGGTCTGTGGAAAAAACTTAAGGCCGAAAATATAACAGGCAAATGTTTTAATGTAATTCATAGTTTATATAGTAACATTAAGTCAAGAGTAACCACTTCAGACGGTTCTACTCCATATTTTGATTGCCTTGTCGGAGTAAGACAAAGAGGAAATCTTTCACCTTTCCTTTTTCAATATTTCTTAATGATCTCGAATCGTCAAAATAATGTCAACGGTGTTTCAAGAGATGTTTTAATTAATGGCTCACACACCTTCATCAAATTATTCATTTTGTTATATGCAGACGATACCGTTATTTTCATCGACAATGACACTGACCTTTAAAATGCTCTAGACAATTTTAAAGAATCTTGCGAACAGTGGAAATTAAAAATAAATACAGATAAGACCAATATTATGATATTTAGTAAGGACCGTCTTAGAAACGACAAAATCTTTAAAATATGAAACACTGAGTTAGAAATTGTTGATGATTATAAATATATTGGCCTCTATATCTCAAAAAGTGGTAGTTTTTACAAAACGAAACAACATATTGCAGAACAAGGTAATAAAGCAATGTTCGCTTACTTAAAAAAATAATAAATTGTCATTACCTTATGATTTACAAATAGAACTTTTTGATAAAACTGTCAAACCAATACTATTATATGGAAGCGAAATTTGGGGATTTGGAAATCTGGAAATTCTAGAAAAGGTACAATTAAAGTTTTTCAAGTATATCTTTAAGTTAAAAAAATCGACTCCAACAAATATGATTTATGGCGAGCTCGGAGTCACGCCAATAGAAATACATGTCAAAAACAGAATGATATCTTTCTGGTCGAGGCTAATCGAAAATATCGAAAATGATGAAACTAAAAAATTATCAGGAACATTGTACTCGTTTTTGTATATTTGTTTATTATTTAAACTATCACATTGTCTCACTCATTGACCTAAAGGTATGACAAAACAGTTTAGTGATGATTCGCACAGTTTCCATTCTGTATTAATGAATCAAAGCATCCAGTTTAGAAAGTGTATAAAAGCAACCATCCAATGCAATCAACACCTAATCTTATTTGAGAAAAACACATTTGCATTGTTTTTCAAATTAATTTATTTCTCATGGTCAACAAGGAAGGTTTTCGTTAATTTGACCGTCATGGCGAATGTCGGACCACACCGGCCACCCAGACGTCTTTCTAAACAAGACAGAACACGTGAAGTTGGTCAAGCTAGTTGATCTATCCGGTTTTCTTGTTCACGATTGGAACCTAATTCCACAATGGAAATTTCGTCGGCTGTTAAATTCCGTGCGAAGCCGCTTGAAAGAATGCCGGATTCATCATGTTGAATTTTCTCGGTATAAGTCTAGCGATTTTGCAACTTTTGTGTAGCAACCCCCAGTGGCTTTAACAATGAATTTCTTAAAAAGTATTGATCGGATTTTATTTCTGACTTTTTTAAACTTTTTTTTTGTTTACTTAACTTTTGTTTTGATTTGCTGATTTATTTGGTATGTATCATTTTGTTGTGTTTGGTGAAATTAAAAAGATATTTTATAAAATGTCCAAGTGTGCAGAACATTTTTGCCGAGTATATTAAACAATATATATGTCCAGTTAAACAAGTTATATGCCAAGTAAAGAAGATTGCGTCAGATACGTTACATCGAGTGTTTTCGACCTTATGTAACTACGGTATCCGTACGCAAAATATAAGTTTTTGAAATGTCTATGTCTTTATGTAATCTTGTTATATGAAATAAAATGTAATGTTATTTTAAAAGTCTGGAAAATTTCCAGTCATAAGGCTTTGGGCTCAAATTATTAGCAGAACTAGATCATCATTTGCCTTATTATGATTTTATATACTGCAGAACTGCCTTGCGTTTGCTTTTAACAAGCAGACAGTCATGCTAATGTGTGCAGTTGTGTTAACAGTGATGGATGTATAAGTGTTGTAACGTATCTTACTTTGAATTTTGACATGATCTTTTCATCTAACAATAACGTTATATTTTGGTCCTGTTTGGGGACACATAACATTGATTTGAATAATATATATGTTGTACTATCTGACAATGTTAATAAAATTCAGTTATGCAGTAGGTGATTTTTCGTTGTAAGTGCATTCTTATTTGTACCTTTTCGCGTAGAATTAATGAATAGCGCTTTTTAGGGAGCAAGGACATTGCATTTTGTAAGCGTTATACCTGATGGACAAGAACGAATCCCTTGCATTGACTTTTACAAACACTCAAAAACATTTGAAAGTTTTTTTTGGTTGTATTGGTATGTCTTAAACTTAGAACTTCGGCAGTTCCATAATCACTGTCATATGCACACCATCGTTTGGGATGGATCAAAATTAGTACTGTTTACTTGACTGTTAAAATATCTAGTTGCGCTTAACCCATTACTGCTCATTAACACGCTCAATCAAACCGAACCTACAATCTACGGTGTTTGCCATTTTCGATGGTTTTATGTACCGGGTATTACACCATATCACTGGTGTTGAGGCAACCAAAACACCAGCGTCACGAGTTACAGTTGTTCATTGAATGTATATCTGATGACACGTTGCTTCAGAGTTTGAAAGAAGTGATTGTGAATTTCGACAATAAAAACTGACGCCAAAGGCTAAAACAGTCAGGAGGTATATCATCAATAACTAAAGCTGCAATGGCTTGAAGTCGTTTGATATACACTATATTTTATGTCTTTAAATATTTTACGATTTAAATATTTAATACATTCTCATTATTTAAAATTTCATATAACCTTTGTTGGGAATCGATCCAATGCCGCTAGGCCCGCTAGCTTGCTGTCTCTCCGACTGTGCCATTGTTGTGGAAGAATTATAAATCTTAAATAATCTAGATGAATTAAATAAATTATTTGAAGAGGGTGGGTAGGTGGGAAGGAGGACGGGGATAGGGTAGGAGGGAAAGAAGATAGGGGAAATGGGGACGATGGGCTACGGAGGTATTGGAAAAGGTCATGGGTAGGATAATTATACTGAAATGTAGACTTCTTATTTCTAAAACAACCTTGAATTGCATAAGAAAATTATGTCAATCGTTGAAAACCTTATTCACGTAGGGATTATAAATGCTTAACACTTTGTAAAACAATTAAAATTAATGTTGAGTATAATGTACAGAAAGTAATAAGAACACTATAAAATTTAATTGCAAGTGGTCTGCACGGAAACAACAGTCTAGACCAAGAACCATATCTTCATATAGTGTAAATATATATTAATCTAATACTGCTACACGGTCCAGAAGCTTATCTTTCAAGATCAAAAAACGAGGACAAGTTAGAAAGGTTACAAAGAAAATTCCAAATAGATGAAAAATGAAAAAAAGTCACTACACATAAATTATCAAATTACTGCAGTCTCGGTTTGATTAAGCATAATGCATGGGCAATAATGAAAAAGTGAAACATGCATAGCCGGAACTGCCGCACTCGGAAATCACAGCCTCCACACGCAGCCAACATTTTAAAAGGAAAAGAGAGCATGTTCTTATAAGGTGACCAATTTCAATAAGACAGCACACGCCAAGAGCGAACATGAAATTAATTGTCTTGGTCGTCTAGCCCGGGTCATTCTTTTACACAGATGTAAGTAAATAGTATGCATTCCTGTGAATATAGCAGATAATCTGCTGTGTAGATCGTCTCCGACATTCATCTGTTGATGGTCAACCAGACAACACTGCTCTCGTCTTATATTAGAATGTTTGTTCACAACCAAACGAAGCCATTGAAAGTGTGAAAAGTTAAATAATATTATGCATATCAGGAATCGCCACACTCACAAAACACAGCCTCCTCGCGCAGCGAAAACGAAGAGTGGAAAAGAGAGCTTAGATGTGTTTATAAATATGTCAAATTCAAAAACCACAAGCAAATAACGAAAATGAGAACCATTGGGGTTACCGCCTTGGAACGGTCAGTGGCAAAATAAATTTAGCAGTAAGTACATACATTGTATAATTTTGACATTATAGATCCCTTGATAATATTTGAATGCCAAACAAAAAAAACAGTTGTTTAACTATATAAGTAAATTATTTTATAAAAAAGTGAAAAACGCATATCAGGAATAGCCACATCCAGAAGACACAGCCTTCCAACACAGCTAAAAGTATGAACAAACATGTACATGTTGTCTAGGTGATTTAGCTCCTACACAACTGTCATCCAGACAAAGTTGCATGCAAAAGCACACTTATATGTATAAGAAGCGAATATCATTGTCAAGAAAAAAAGTGGGCACTCAATGATCTTAGTGAGACCAGAGCCCATGGAGTCAAATCAGCATGAACTTGATGAAAGGGACAAAAGATAAGAATTTAGCATCTAGGTTCTTTTACACGATTTCCTTATAAACCTTCATAAACTCTTAAACCCTTGTCAACGTCCTGCAAACATAGGGTCAAGCATAAAGTTGACAAAAAAAAATCGTGGAGACGAAAATGTACTGGCACACTTGTAAATAAGAGGGAAATTTACCTTTTTGTAAGCAATGAAAATAAAACAACACAGTTGTACATTAATGTAAATAATGTTGAAACCAGTGTACAGTTTAATAATATATATAAGCATAATAAACTTTCGGAACTTGTGCTTCTAAAAAATATGTTCCCGCTGAGGATTGAACTCAGGACCTTCCGCGTGTAAAGCGGATGTGATAACCACTACACCACGGGAACTGTTGGTTATCGGAAATGAAAATGGCAGTCATTATTTATCTATTTGATTTACAGGGGAAACAACCAGAAATCACGCTTTTATTCGGAAGGCATATAATCCAACGTGTTCACCTAAGTGACTTTTCAAACAGTATGAATTGGTTTCGGTAAACAGCAATCCACATACTGCAAATCTTTCATTTTGTGTGGTGAAGCCTCAAAATACAACTGTTTAAAACACTGTTTAAGCTTGGTATATCTCAGAAAGTGTTGTATGGATGTTTTGTTTTAATTACAGATTGAAGGCAATGACTTGACATGGGACGGGTCGGTGGGTAATCGGAGCAGTTGTACATTAATGTGAATAATGTTGAAACCAGTGTACAGTTTAATAATATATATAAGTATACTAAACTTTCGGAACTTGTGCTTCTAAAAAATATGTTCCCGCTGAGGATTGAACTCAGGACCTTCCGCGTGTAAAGCGGATGTGATAACCACTACACCACGGGAACTGTTGGTTATCGGAAATGAAAATGGCAGTCATTATTTATCTATTTGATTTACAGGGAAACAACCAGAAATCACGCTTTTATTCGGAAGGCATATAATCCAACGTGTTCACCTAAGTGACTTTTCAAACAGTATGAATTGGTTTCGGTAAACAGCAATCCACTTACTGCAAATCTTTCATTTTGTATGGTGAAGCCTCAAAATACAACTGTTTAAAACACTGTTTAAGCTTGGTATATCTCAGAAAGCGTTGTATGGATGTTTTGTTTTAATTACAGATTGAAGGCAATGACTTGACATGGAAATGTCTCCACTTTATTCGAAAGAGTAAAAAATAAAACGTATATCTTGTACAACAAAAACATGCGCCATAAATACAGCTTACCCAAAGAGTCAAACAATGAGAAATAGAGATATTGCGGGTCCCTACTTTGTAAGCATTCTTAACCCAATATAGCCTAGATGAATTACATAAATTATTTGAATTACGTCCCTTTCATCGGAAAAATACAGAATCTGCAGCACTTGGGGTAAATTAACATCGGTAAGAGGAACTACTGAAGGCCCACAGGTTAAGACGGGTCAAGGTGGTCGTGCCTTTTATTGTTCCTCATGTTTTGAAACCTCCCCACTGTAGGGGAGATGTGCTACCTCCTCTTTCTATGGTGGAGGTAGCACATCTCCGTTAGGTGACTGCTTTGGAGAGGTGGGGATAGGGGAGTAGGGAGGAGAAAAGGACGGGAGAGGAGAGAGGAGAGAAGGAGAGAGGAGAGGAGGAGAGGGGAGAGGAGAAGAGAGTAGAGGAGGGGAGAGGAGAGGAGGGGAGAGGACAGGAGAGGAGGGGAGAGGGGAGGAGGGGAGAGGGGAGTAGGGGAGAGGGGGGATAGGGGGAGAGGAGAATAGGGGAGAGGAGAGAGGAGGGGAAAGGAGAGAGGAGGGGAGGGGAGGGTACGGGAGAGGGAGAGGACAGGACAAGGACATTGTGGGGTGGGGAGGTTACAGGGTTAGGTGGGATGAGAGGAGAGGGTGGGATGAGATGGGGAGGGGAGCGGACGGTAGGGAGGAATGGGACGGGTCGGTGGGTAATCGGAGTAGATTGTAAATTGTTATTTCAGACCTATATTCAGATTTAATACTACAAAGAGTTCCATGGCTTCCAATGGCTTCTAAGTGTCTTTTAAAACACAGTTTTAACACATATAGGAAAGTTATAAGAGAATCCATTCAAACATGTGAAACCTTTTTTCTGACACTTCGCACCATTTCTTGAATGTTTTCTTGAACTTTTTACTGCGCTACATGATTACACATTATTACGCGATTTTTTTTTAAATTTGTGGACTGCCTAAAACGACATAAATTTATTAAACATAAAATTTGTCTGAGAAGAGCCTGGAAGTTAAAATATTTAATTTCTCGTGGGCAATCGTGCCAACACGGGGGCAATTATTGCTAGCATGTACTGCCGAGCACTAATAAATTATTCTTTAACTAATTGTGAGTTACCATATTAGTCTGGACGGTGAAGACCTATTAGTACAACACTCTCATTAAGCAGTTCAAGCGCAATTCAGGCTATAGTTTATAAAATTGATATTGGACACCAGTCTCAAATCTCAAGCATTTGATTTTCTGAAATGGCGACCAGTCAATCAGATGCTTCAGATTTGAGAGTGGTTTCCATTCTCAGTTTAATAACCTTGAAACCCGGTCGTCCCGATCTCTCTGGGAGCTGTTAAGCGTTATATCAATAAAGTAGATAAACGTTTTAATATTGATTCAGCATTTTGTAAGCCAGGAAATCAACAAATAGTATGCTGGGCAGTGGGCAAATGCTTTGTTGATATGAGAACCTGTTAGGGTAAGTGTTAGTTTGGTGCACCCTAGAACCTGTTTTGCCACTGACCGTTCCAAGGCGGTAACCCCTCGGGTTCTCACTTTCGCTAATTGTTTGCGACGTCCACTTTGAAACTGATTATTGTAATACCATGCTCTCTTTTCCTCATTACTTTTTGGCTGTGTGGGAAGGCTGTTTCTGCTGGATGTGGCCATTCCAGATATGCATATTTCACTTTTTTGCACCTGCACGGGAAATGAACGACTCCGCCCTCCACGAGATTTCCTGAAACCTTACAGGTCGGCCTTGACTGGTCAAAGGCTATAGGAGTAAATTCAGACAGAAAATCCTGTACGGAGACCCGCAGGCAGATGTCTTTGCGATGACTTCTGGCACCTGCGCTGGCACCGGCCGTATCATCTTGCCTTTCCGCCGGACTTCCAGCAACGCCGAGAGGGTGAACCTGGCACTGGGCACTACAGGATCTCCATACAAGTCGTCCAGGCCTACACCTGGAGAGGTCAAACGCTCGGGTGCAAACTACAGTGTCTCTAGGGACAGAAGGATGTCAACAACAACAGGAAATCATAATTGATTTGTGGAAAACGAACATTGAAATTTTAAAAAACAAAATGATTTTTGAGAAAATATAGGGTTTGAGTAGTCAGAAGTAAGCCACAGCAAATAACTTTGAAATTTGTTAATTATGTTTTAAAATTTTCAGCGTTTAAAAGTAGCAAGTTGTTTTTAAAGATGGTAAACAACGTTTCATAGAGACTGGAGTGATACAATTTCGAAAAAATGCCGAAACAAGTTTATCTGTCATGCTTTAATGGAAGTGAGATTTTAATATTTTAATGTGTCTCTAATTTGGTTCTTTTCAGAAATGTAAGATTTTAGGGGCTTGACCAAATAGTTAAAATGTTTGTACGACCTTTATTCAATAGGAAAATCCAATTGCCTCCCAATGAACGTGCAACATGTAACAACAGACCCTATTTTCAGCAAAATTATTATTTCTCGAATCATATATGTAAGTAGAATACATCATGCAAAAAGCACCAGACTAGTTATAAAATATATATCAAACATTATACAAATGTTGGAAAAGAACATTGAAAGCCACCGAACACGACAAACCTCAAAATAAGTATTGCAGGCTCGGTTTGACTGATGACTCGATTGGACTGAGTCTGTCCATATGCAAAAATGAAAATGGATTATTACAATCCACGCTGCCTAGCATGGGAATGAGCGCTGCAGAAATATATCTACCGTGCCTTCAATATGTGAATGATGAATAATTGCAAATAAACATACTGTCCAGACCCATTGCTATCTAACGTTATAAATGATCTCTGATGATTATTTAACAACGAAAAGAGAAGTTTTACGTTAACACATTAAGCTCCATTAAGTTTTGCGGCCAAGTCAAGTTAAATATGCAATATTTGCGAGATAGTTTTCTTTTTTTTGTGTAATCGTAACATGCAAGTTATATTTGTCATTTACTTCCAATCAGCAGATCTTAAATATAAGAGCATATTCATTGTACTAAATTAGACAGTATTCTTAATATATTATTTGATTATAAAAATGAAAAGTACACAAACAGGTGAAAAAAGTTAACAATGTTTGAAGATTTCGAATGTGTTAAAAAATTGACAATAGTCATTTTTAAACAAGTTCTTAAATCATTTCTAACAAAATCGGCAAAATACATTTATAAAATTCTTTGAAGAATATAATTAAAAAGAAGAATATGAGAAAATATTATCATCATCATGTTCTTCATTTTTTTCAGTCACAATCATAGTGATCAGAGCAAAAAGACATTAAGACAACCCCATCGTTATCATCTTTATCATCCTCATTATTGTTTAGTCATAGTCATAGTCATTATTAACAACAGCAACAAGACATTAAAACAACATCATCACCATCGTCTTCATCATTGACATATTCAGACAAATCTCCGGATTTTTAATGAAGAAGTTTTGGCAGGCCTGCTTTTGCTTTAATATTTTGGCCAGTTTATAGATGAATGGTTTCAATATCCCAGCAAATGTATATGGATACTGTTCAATCACCCCAAGGATATATATATATTTCTGGCTTTTTATCCCCCGCCGATGAAATCGGGAGGGGGATATTGTTTTGGCGTTGTCCGTCCGTCACGGTGTCACGTCGTCACGTCGTCACGCTGTCCGTCCGAATTTCGTTTCCGCGCTATTTCTCCGCAACCACTGGATGGATTTCAACGAAACTTGGTGGCAACCATCAGTACCAAGAGGAGATGCGCATATCGTCGTCTTGTTCCGGTCAGACCATTTAACACAGAGTTATGGCCCTTTGATAACCTATGCATTATGTATATAGAGCAGTATTCGTTTCCGCGCTATTTCTCTGCAACTACTGTATGGATTTCAATGAAACTTGGTGGGAACCATCAGTACCAAGAGGAGATGCGCATATCGTCGTCTTGTTCCGGTCAGACCATTTAACACAGAGTTATGGCCCTTTGATAAACTATGCATTATGTATATAGAGCAGTGTTTGTTTCCGCGCTATTTCTCTGCAACTACCGTATGGATTTCAATGAAACTTGCTGAAAACCATCTTTACCAAGAGGAGATGCGCATATCGTCGTCTTGTTGACATCAGACTATTTAACACAGGGTTATTGCCCTTTGATAACTTATGCATTATGCATATAGTGCAGTATTCATTTCCGTGCCATTTCTCTGCAACTACCAGATGGATTTCAATGAATCTTTCTGAGAACCATCAATACCGAGAGGAGATGCGCATGTTGTCGTCTTGTTCCAGTCAGACTGTTGAACACAGAGTTACGGCCCTTTGATAACTTATGCATTATGCATATAGAGCAGTATTCATTTCCTTGCTATTTCTCTGCAACTACTGAATGTATTTCAATGAAACTTTCTGAAAACCATCAATACCAAGAAGAGATGCGCATGTCATCGTCTTGTTCCAGTCAGACTGTTTAACACAGAGTTATTGCCCTTTGATAACTTATGTTTTATGCATATAGAGTAGTATTCATTTCTGCGCTATTTCTCTGCAACTACTGGATGGATTTCAATAAATCTTTCTGAGAACCATCAATACCAAGAGGAGAAGCGCATATCATCGTCTTGTTCTGGTCAGACCATTAAACACAGAGTTACGGCTCTTTGATAACTTATGCATTATGCATATAGAGCAGTATTCATTTCCCAGCTATTTCTCTGCAACTACTGAATGGAATTCAATGAAACTTTCTTGAAACCATCAATACCAAGAAGAGCTGCACATATCATTGTCTTGTTCCGGTCAGACTGTTTATCACAGAGTTATGGCTCTTTGATAACTTATGCATTATGCATATAGAGCAGTATTTGTTTCCGTGCAACTTTTGGATGGATTTCAATGAAACACTTTCTGGAAACCATCTATACCAAGAGGAAATGCGCATATCACCCTCTTGTTCCCGTCAGACTATTTAACACAGGGTTATGGCCCTTTGATAACTAATGCATTATGCATATTATAGAGCAGTATTCATTTCCCCTATTTCTCTGCAACTACTGGATGGATTTCAATTAATCTTTCTGAGAACCATAACAGATGTGTATATTGTTATCTTGTTCCAGTTGGACTGTAACACAGAGTTATTGCCCTTTGATAACTTATGTATGATGCATATAGAGAAGTATTTGTTTCCGCTCTATTTCTTTGCAAGTTCTTGATGGATTGAAATGAAACTTTCTGGGAAACATCAATACTGAGATGAGATGCACATTTTGTCATCTTGTTCCGGTCAGACTTTTTAACAAAGAGTTATTGCCCTTTGATAACTAATGTATTATGCATATAGAGCAGAATTTGTTTCCGCACTATTTCTCTGCAACTACTGGGTGGATTTTAATGAAACTTTCTGGGAACCATCAATACAAAAAGGAGACGCGCATATTGTCATCTTGTTTCAGTCAGATCCTTTAACACAGAGTTATGGCCCTTTGATAAATTATGCATTTTGCATGTAGAGCAGTATTTATTTCCTTGCTATTTCTCGGCAGGAATCTATGGAAACCATCAATACCAAGACAAGATGCCCATATTTTTGTCTTGTTCTGGTCTGACCGTTTAACACAGTTATGGCCCTTTGATAAGTTATGCACTATGCATATAGATTAGTATTCGTTTCCATGCCACTTCTATGCAACTTCTGCATGGATTTATATTAAATAAAGCGCTATATTTTTACTACTGCATTCTTCATTTCAACTCTTTGAAGACTTTTAGTCTTATTTTTATATTCTGTTTTTTTTTATATCTGAAGTTTTTTTTCACCTTTTTTGACATCCATGATAAATATCGAAATAAAGCCCTATGTCTTCAGCAGTTATGTTAGTAACAACCAGTATTCGGCGGGGGATATAAATTCAACGAATTTGCTTGTTAAATTTTGCCTCTGGCGTTGTTTGTGATATGCAGGATTTATATTCTCTGATCCCCTGGCTTTCAATGTTCTTTTTTTACATTTTAACTTGAAACGTTTAATATTCGTTCGCTAAGGTACATACAAAGAACAATAGCATTTACAAAACAAATACATATGCACATATGGTCATGGCAAACATTGAATTAACAGTTTGAGTAAACAGCTTGCATATTTACCTGTAAATAGGAAGCGGATGACGCCGGGAAATACGAGTACAGAAAGCGAATGCAATACATGCAAACAATAGTTACATGCATAAAAGGCACAAATAACAGCATATTTTGCTTCACAATACATTTTTACCGACAGTCGATGGATTTCCCCATTTGAACTAAAACATCAATATATAATTCAGGAGTTCGGTATTTTTTTAATGTTAGTAATGTTAAAAGTCTACCTTCAGTAATAATGCCAAAAAATATGTAGGATTTAGTACATTAATTTATTTTAAAGAGTATTCAGAAGAATTTCAAAATATTCCTTGCGAAGTAACCTCATTCTTGTTTTTGTTGCTTCGAAAATTTAAGAATTTTAACATATTAAAATTTTGGTCTTGTATCAGAATTTTATTAAGCAAATCTCATTAGCTTCCCTGTTGGGGCAAGTGTGAGGTTCGTGCACCCTAGAACCTGGTTTAAACACCCAGTGGCAATGATTTGCAACTGACCGTTTCAAGGCGGTAACCCATCGGGTTCTCATTTTGTTAATTGTTTGTGGTGTCTTTTTTGAAACTGGTTATTTTATTAACATGGTATCTCCCTCTCTCTTCTTCTTGACGGTGGGAGGCTGTTTTTCTGAATGTGGCAATTCCTGAAATGCATATTTCACCTACCTTTTTGTACATGTATCCAAGTTCATAACAAAAATTGAGTTTTCTGTCATTGGGAGGTATGTTTATTACTGTAGCCTACTACTTTAACCAGCAGTCGATGATTTGTAGTGTGGAAACAACATGGCGTCAAACACAAAAAAGGAATATATATGCATATCAGGAATAGCGATACTTACAAAACCCAGCCTCCCCACGCAGCGAAAAAAGGAGAGGAAGAGAGATAGCATGTTTGTAATAAGTATGTCAATTCAAATAGGACGCTACAAACAAAGATAATAACGGCTTTTTAAAGCTTTGTAAACGATATTATAAAAAATGAATTCGATGTTTTGCAAAATTTGTTCCGTCTGGCAAAATTTGAATAAAATAACCTTTTGTCGTTCTATTTTACCATCTTCGTTAGAGAAACTTTAACAGTACTACTTCTCAAAGAAACCTAAGCTTAACAGTTGCCATTTTATAAGATCGAGCCAGGTGAATTAATGAGCTTGTCGTTCTACAAACTATAAAATAGATTTTAACATTTGTTGCCAGTTTTGGTTGTAAAGTATCGGCGAATAGCATCGATCGGTTTCGGCCAGTTTTTGAATATCTACTGCTAATGTAACGATTCCATATTCACCATTCATCATAAAAGAAGTTGTTTTTCATTTTGATATTGCATTCGTTTTAATATGTCTTAGATATCTAAGTTTCCATATCACCATGTTTTGCAGCGGAGAGGAGAAAATGTTCAAGTTTTTTGTAAAAGATCTGTTCTCAAATCGCATGGTTAAGTAAGAGAATTAATCTTCCGGAGAAGAGAAAATAAAGCTTTATTTGCTTGCCATGCAACAGGAGTTTATGTTAGGAAACGAACCACTTTTTTGTAAACAGTATACCTAATATTTGTTTTCCACTTTTTTGTGTTCGACTGTTCCTTTCTTTGAAAAAGTGACATATTTTGTTTTATCTGTATCGATAATTATTAATTTATATTATCTTTACAGTAATGATGAAAAAGGTCAAGCGCTTGTTGCATATCAGATTTGTTTTCATTTGTTGGTAGGTATACTTTTACATGTACATGCCATCTGTGTATACACATAACTGTGTAATCAGACCACATTCGGCCTTTCAATATATTCAACATGTTTTGTTTACAATTCTAAAACATTATATGACCACAAGTATTCACAAACATATCAACTGATTCCTTTTGAGAGAAATAGTGTGTAATTTTATACGTCGTGCTGTAAGTCTGTTTGTCTGAAAACCAAATCATCTAACAAAAGAACAAATATCAGGTAAACTACAAGATCGTGCATTGTAATCTCCTTATAGAATAATGTGCTGCTAAG
Organism: Corbicula japonica; assembly: GCA_038501625.1. NCBI lineage: Eukaryota > Metazoa > Mollusca > Bivalvia > Venerida > Cyrenidae > Corbicula > Corbicula japonica. Next base: position 285,550 of record JAZAYU010000055.1, read on the forward strand.
TAGAGAAATACCTATTTAACACACATTTTATTTCTATTGAACACATAAATCTTCATGTGCATATCTGAGCTAGCTAGAGGTTAATAGCCAATGATACACGTTTGCATTTTGACCAATATTGCAGTGTGTTAAAAGTGCAAAAACATGGTGGATTTTTAGTCACTAAACTTATTTACTTTTAGAAATGTTGACTACTGTAGCATACCGTTCTTCTATATCCGAGGGTCACAGCGGATATAACTATAATAATAGATTACACAGTATATATTCATATAAGGAATGGCCTTAGTTGGTTTCGTCGTCGGAATTGCTGTGCTAGGCGCTGTCGCCGTGGCTGGTGCTAGTTCGCTCCCAGCTAGAGGCAATGTCGTTTCATACATCCAAGAAAATCAACATGTTGGTTGATTTTGTAAATTTAGTTATCTTTTGACTGTATCTGTTTGACAAAACGGAATTTTGTTAACCAAATATTCATAGATTTTATAATAGGTAATGACCTTTTCATGAAACCTATTTGTAAATAGCCTATGCCCAAGGTTATTAAACTGAGCTTGGAAACCAATCTCAAATTACAAGCATCTGATTGGCTGTAATGGCGATCAGAGAAATGGATACACTATATCTGATTGATTATTTAGAAAAAGATGACATAGGGAACCAACACGACAATTAGGAAAGAAAGACGTTTAGAAAATTTGTTTAAATATCGTCTTTAAATAATGGCAAGCTTAAGTTAAATATAATCTTATAAGCCTACCTACTATAGGAAGAAATATGTTAGTTCACTGAGGAAATGATCCTAAATACATGGCTTTTATTCACATAAGGACATGTTATCAATGGTCAAAATAGGTGTTTATAAGTTAAAAAGTTAGTAATTTCAGTAAGAATGGCCTATGGCATTTTCCATCATGTTTTAAATGTTTAATTAATCAAACTTCATGCTTTTTGAATTTCTTAACACCGTTTTATATAACTAGTCTTTCAAAATATGGAAAGTGGATAGGCTTGAAAAAGAACTAAGGAAACACAGTTTGGCTAAAGTTCTTATATTATAATATTATAAGGATTGAATATTTACATTCTCTTGTCTTTTTTGGCTGGAGCTCACGACGATTTTTAAATTTCTAGTTTCCCTGATAAAGCATTTCAAGGGTTGCTCGCAAGATTGTCTATACTAAATTGAAGTAAACAAGGAATTACGAAATATTTCTACTATGATTTTATTTTGTCCGAATTTAACTGGTTGTTGCTTTTATTGTTTTCTGTGTCATGACTGGCTGTTTATCCGAAATTTTATTTAAAGAAACATCTGGACACTGTATCAATATTAAACAATATCCATTGTTAGAAGGTATATGTATGGCATATCGTATCTTCTCTGTACTGGAAGCATTTGTTTTATTATCATCTTAAAACCAGGACACGGTATCAGATGATACAGGATATTGGAAGAATCATAACCAGACGTATCGGACATGCTGGATCCGAGTTAAGTCACTTATGAGAAACGAAATATTCTCGGTATTGTCCGCTCTATATCTGAACAACAATTAGTGTCAAATATTGATACATTCTTTTCCTAAATTTAAAAGGAAGCTTCATATTGCTCATAGAGTCGACCTGCGTACGTGTAATGCCAGTGTTTTTTTTTAAGACAAATATAAGTTTAAAGTCAAATACGTTCAGTGTTAAATTGTGGATAAACCTCGGAAAACGGTTTTATTGGAATGACAAACATAAATATGCTAGTTTTCAGACTCTTAAATGCGAAAAAAATAGAATCTTTCCAAATAGAACAACTCTCGCTTATGCGATGCTAAGAAAAAGTTTTTATCCTTAGCCATCGTCCATCGCCTCTTGGTGTCGTGCAATTGCTCCTTCGTAGTCAGTCCTTTGCGTCATTATTATCGTCCACTTGCTTCTTCGAGCAAGAGTGAAGACACGATGACCGTAACGTAACTCGTCATGGAGTAAAAAATTAGGACAAAGTTATTTCATGTAATGTTTCATAATAATGTTTAATAATATTTCTTTTATTCATAATTAGGTTTGTGTATATGAGTTTTCTTTATAAAAAAGTAGAATTATATGTGCGAAATGTTTCGTTGTGCTAAATATGGGAAAATATGGGTTTCTGATTCGGTTTCTTGCCATGTTTTGGATGCAATATTATCTTGAAATGGTGTTAAGGAAACTTTAGATACGAGTCCTTGTATGATGATGACACAGTTATTCATAATTCTGATAGACAGATTACTAGCATACAAGCAAATTTACAGCATCACATAATTAGGGTAAATAGATGGCGCTCTAAAAACATGGTTATAAATCCAACAAAAACATGTGTGGTACCGGGGTTAAAACAAATGCTAAATAAAAATGTCAAATTGTAACTGACATTAAGCGACAAACCTATACAAAATGTTCCACCGCTGCAGCTTCGTAGTGTATATGTTCAAAGTTTAAATATGGAACATAAAACTTGTTAATAAAACTCGAAAATATTGATTCTAATGCGAATTTCTTTTATTTGGACACCTGAAATGAAACAATTATTTTACAATGCACACGTTGTTTTTAGTTCTTACCATCGATTGGGATGGATCAAAATTGTACTGTTGTACTGTTTATGGGTGTAAATATTGAGTTGCGCTCAAACCGGGCTAGGCGGCGTGGGCAGTAATATGCATTTCCATTACCGCCCATGTACGGGCTCAATATTTTCATATTTGTCGTGTTCGGCGGCTTTAAAAGTTCCCTTTTCATTTGTTTGATTACGGATGTATAACTTGGTGCAAAACAAGTCGGTCAAATGTAACCAGATTAACGCGATTGCAAAAGCTCTCGCTATGATAATAGTTAATTAACTTACGCGCATGCCATCAAGAAGCACCATATATGTCTTATAGTTTACAAAACATTGTAAAACCTTTTAACACTATCCTCTAACTCCAGCAACAAGCTTTGATATGCACAAAAATATAATAATTTAAATAACAGACCAAACAAAAAGTCTCCGAAACGAACCTTAGTTATTTTGCAATGGAATTTTAGACTCCTGTTCTATCAAATATAAAAAACCCTCCCAAACATTATGTCTTTTACACAAATATAAACATATATTTTACAAACAGATTGTATTAAATACATTTGTAAATTAAAAATTTATTAAATATAATTTAAAATGAAATTATTTGCAGATTGCAGTTTGCCCATTTGTTTTTATCATTCTAGTCTGTGATATGTTTACTATTACTGGTTTCTGTCAAATTGTTTGATATATTAATGATTGTAATTTTTTTTCATGTACGAATGTGTTTTTGGTATGATTGTTGTTAAAGAAGGCCATTTTGAAACAAGACATAAATTTATGTTAATGCAATTAATGAGTAACCTTCCTTATTAATAAAAAACAAAAACAAAAACGATATACATTTTTATATAGATTTATGTCGTCCGTCGTAGGACTCTCTCATGCTGGATGTTGTTGTCTTGGTTTTAGATTCATTTGTAAATAAATGTTCCAGATGTTGGAAATTTTCACTCTTGTAAATTTTCTACATACTTGTCTCAGACTTAAGGCCGCCTACTTAGATTTGAGGTTGTGCTGAATTTCAGCCAATCAGATTGCGTAGGTCCGAGATTAGTTTCCATTCTTAGTTAAGTCACGTTGCAGGATGTCAATCATTGTGGGTAGCAATATATATGCGTATTTGAAATATCCTTTAATTTGGGGATACGAATGGTATGTACTGGGTCTGTCTCTTGCATGCTTGGCTAGGCACTGTCACCGTATTTGTATGGCTTTAGGGCATTGAAACCTAAATATTTTTCCATCCGACATCTGAGAATACTTTCACCATTTTGGTAAATTTCCAGATATTGATAAAGCCCCAAATGTCGGTGAGTGTCGAACTTCTATTTTTATAGCCAGTAAGGTACCGATTACAAATCTCGTTACATAAATGGAAAACAATTCTGTACATCTGTTACAGGGATTAACTTTCCATGCATAATTAAGCAAAATGACGTTCATCATATTTGTACAGTTCAAGGTGGACTATTGACTAAGAGGTTTAATTGTGTGAACGAGACTCTCAAGTTTTGCAAACTGTGATAACATGTAACCGGAATACTATTAGGATATCGTGTAATGTTACGGAAGGTAATCGTTGACTTTCATTTTAATACTGTTAACATTTTTTTACTGTTTAAACCATTGCATATGTTATTTTCCACTGCTCTGGAAATGGCATTAACCCCGTGAATTCCCCTTTACTTTGTTAATTGTTGGAGGTGTCTAATTCTTGCAATTTGTTATGTTCACCTGGTACAGGAAGAAAAACATGAAAATCTAATTAAACAACTTCATCTAAACATTGCAAACTTAAGGTTCCTACAATGCACGTAAAGTGCTTTTTGCAGACTGCATGCGGCTCGTTTGTTGCAATTAGAAGGCGTAAAGTACACGCGAAGGAGTTGACATTGTTTTACAATGTTTATAAAACAAAATTCAAACTCGATCTTTTGCGCATGTTTTATCAATGAAGTTATGAATTTTATTAGGTTATTTGTGAGCGATTTGTTTTGATTGGCTTTGAAATTAAAGCAATTCAGAGTGATTTATTATTTACTTTTTTAGTATATGTCTATTTTGCGAATAAGGACAGTCACATATAAATATATACAACGGCTTTTCAAGCTCTCATTTCCATTATCCAAATAAACAACTTATTAACGTAATAACGACTAGCTACGCTATGACACGAGTAATCATCACAGAACAGATAAATAAAATAAAAAGAAATAATCGGGTTTTTAGTTTCCTTTTGAAAATAATCTTGTAGTAAAATACAAGAATTTGAATACGATATTTGCCGAATATTTGGATGTTTTGAAAGAAGCCGAATATATTTTCGTATCCGAATATCCGAAAGTTTTGCAAAAAACATATTTTCGGATATTCGTTTTCTCGGTCCGATCCCTACTGTAGATACGAGGGGTGTTCGAGAAGTAATACAAACGTCATTCCAGGACTCATATTGATGAGTGTAAACACGTTATATGAATATTTGCTGTCAGCAAAACCTTTTGCCTAACAAGCCTGAAAATTTGATTGAATTTAGTAAAAATTAAGGATTGTATCATGTTTATAGAACTAATTTTCGGCTAATTTAAAGCACATATCAGTGTCATGGTTCCGATAATAATAAAGAAAAGTAAACATAAATGCTTATAAATTTTGAATACATAGTAAAGTTATTATATTCGGCAATTTGATTATAAAACTAATTTGATCTGCTATTCTTGCTTTGGATGACACTTTTACAAAATAATTATTCAGAAATAAGAAAAATGATGGAGCAAACTTGTTTTTATGTTTTTCCCGGCAGTGACCTTTATTTACCCTAGAAAGATTCGTGTACTCGAAACTGTTGAAATTTAGTATTCACGGGAATGATTGATGAATATAAGAATAATTTAAAACATTTGAAAATCGATATGTGTTCTTTAATATTACTGCATTTGCATTACTTTTCGAACGCAACTCGTATATAATCTTGACACTCACCAGAAATAAATTTGACCATGTTTCAAACTGATGGTTGGAAGCTAGAAGAAGTACACATTACCGCGTTGAGGTATATAATTACTTTAAATTAGACTAATTACACTTTTATAAAGATGTTACAAAAGGCAATTGTAGAGAATTTATTCGTTTCATAAAAACTTGAAGCAATGTCTATGTGCGATTTACTATTTGGTTTATTGCAGGAAACATACATCTAACAGTGCTCAATATCTGTGTTTGATTCTTAGAGCGCATAGTACAGCAATTAAGTGTTAGATTTCCACTTTGGCTCTCCGCCAAGTTGTCTGAAATTTGTTCAAATTGATTTTTTTTTCTTCTTAAGTGGTAAGGTTTGGCAATAAATCGCATCTGAAAACAATTAAGACATAGATCCAAATGAAGCGACATTTTCACTCTAGCTCGCATATAAGAGGATTATGTCAGGAAAATGGTTAAAACAGCAACTTTGAGTATAACTGTTCCTATGCTTGCAAGATCCTCAAATGCTAGTGGGTGGGTGCATGGTTCTTTGATGTTGAGAAAATTTAGTCTGTAATTTAAAAGCGGAAGTAATTAACAATGAACAAATTTGGTATTTTGTTTTATTGTGTCAGAAAATGAGCTTAAATTATTTTACTATTACGGTACGAAAGGCAGTGCTTCGTGTTAATATATTATAAAATCCAAGCGAGTTACAGATATTTCTTTATATTTCCGTTGAAAGATGAAATCCTTTTCACTGATACATGTAGTTACAGAAACATCATTTAGACCTTCAGCGTTCTCAATTAACAGTTTCTATACTGATATAAACTATTGAGATTGTATACAAAAATAAACCATTTGATGCCAGTCTTGAATTATTTATAGTTTGAAATTTGGATTTAACATCGTTATTCAGTTGTGTAACTGTGTTGAAACATTTGTTAAACTAAATTAACTATTCATAAATTGTATCAATCATCTCGAACTCACAAAAGAATTCTTCTAAAATTGTATCTGTCATACATTTAGGTCCTGTTAAAGCGAGTGTTAAGTTCTATTTGTTCGATCAGAATATAGAAAAGTTGATATTAACAAGTATTATTATATTGCAAAGACATCGATTTGTATAATAAGCCGTAACGGTTGATGTATGTCGGCCGTATACATAAATATAATTTGTGTGTAAGCCTTAATTGACCACTCCCACTCTTCGTTGACGTATGCTATTACTTTTTAAAACTAAGGCGATCTCCAACTTGTTTAGATGTATCATAAGGGATTATTAAAACTGTTATAGAGAATAAAATTGTCAAGTCTTTGGCAATATATCCCGAAGAAGTGGGCAAGGTTAGGGTGATACCCCCTCCCCTGTCGGAGGATGGGTTAACTTCCCCATAATAACAATTAGCTTGTATTAATTCTTTTGGCGACATACTAATTAAAACTATAATTAAAGATTTACGATTAACAAATAGTTATTATATCTATTTATATTTTTGTTGCTATACAGATGAGAAAAGAAACTTTGAAAGCCACCGAACATGCATAAATATAACATACTCGGTTTGATTGATCCTGTTTATAAGCAGTATTTAAAGTGCTTATTACTATCTACACCGCCTAAACCCGAGTTCATAGAAACTCAATATTAACACCGATATATCGGGCTAAATACCTTCAAATGAGGTATTGATAACAGAACTGATTGAAAATGTACGGCGAGACATTTTACAACCGCCACACGAAAGAAAACCAACCACTGTCCTTATTAAATATGTGAAAAAAGGAAACTTTTTTTTATAAAATAGATGAAATAGGTACTTTAAGCCATCGAACAAGACAAATATCAAAATATTGCAGGCTTGATATGAATGTGTCTGTTCATAAGAAGTATTTGAAATACACATTATAATATAGTTAGAGGAATTTTAACACGGACATTGCACCTTTAATTAATCACGCCAGCGCGTGCTATCTCATCTTCGTTCATATTTATCGAAGTTTCGGAAATGTGAAGAGACAGCTATTTCTGGGTTTGTCATTCACCATATGAATGTTCTTCTGTTTTTCAAACGATTCCATTAACTCCGGGGCATATAGAATTTTCTTTTGCTAAATGCACATTAGATTTCCAAATAGTTTCGTCGCATTTAAAAATAGAAGGAATTTAAGCAAACAATTAAATACAAATATTCATATCTACTACGCATTAACTTTCATAAAAAAGACATAAGTATTTTAATTTGATCTGATTTTATAATTTCAAATCTACATGAATTACGGAACATATGTATCAAATAAAATACATAATGATCTTTTTATCTAGCTATGTACAGCAAGCTGGTTCATGGCTATTCGCTTAAAAGTAAATATGAGTATCATATTCAGAAAACATTGGCTGTACACACAGTAACAAGCAGAGAGGACAAGAGTATTATGACCAATTTAAAAAAGACACCATAGGCAATCAACAAAATTGTGAACTTAAGTTTAAACTTATTTATTTTACATCGATTGTTAAAAAAGTTCTTGCAACTTATATTAATCACGCTCATCACGCTCGATGACTGCTTCCTGGGTTACCAACCAGTACTCGCGCCGAATGTGGATTGATAAAACTGCAGACGAATCTCATCCCTGGTGGGACTCGAACCCACATTCTCCGGATCTGGAGTCCGACGCTCTACCCCTAGACCACAGTTCTTCCACAAATGTGAACTTGGAGGGTGGAGGGGGGGGGGGGGTTATCACCTTTAAAAAACATCTACCGGGTGCACGAAGTTCAAACTTACATCCAGCAGTTGTCAAATGAAAAACAAGTACAAGTTTCCTTGATGAATTAACTCCAACTCAGCAACGACTCGACATTTGCTAGCAAAACGCACAAACATACAAAACATAAGAAGCTAATGACATTGCCAATTGGTAGGACATAGATGACCTCACTGAGACTAAAGAGACTGAGAGCAAGAAACAAATGGCAGAAATGACGGAAACTGATCGAGCTTCTAGATGTTTCTTTTCAAGATGTACATAGGAACCTTCATAAACTCTTCAACCCCTGACATCGTCTTGCCAACAAAGAGGTAAGCAACGCGATCAGCTGGAGAATTTCAATCATCAATCATGCACGCTGTTGTATATTTTTGATTGCCTTTTCCTTTTGATTTAATAGATTTTTAAACGACAAAGGTGAAGAAAATGATTTTGTCTTTTATTTTGTTTAATTGATTTTGTGGCGAATATTTGCCATTTTACTTTCATACACGTCTTTATTTCCTGTTATGCTTAAACCAGAAGGCTCACTCGTGTACCATATTCACAAAACTATCTGCAAGCAAGTTTTCTCTCAATCGGCTCGAACGCCAATAGATTATTTCCCAAATACTGACGTGGTGATTGTTAAAGTCAATTATACCATTTGATATTTTGTATCAACGACAATAAAACTCGGTATACTGTAAGAATTTGATAAGCATTCATCTTGAAAATTTTAATTGGATCAACACGGAATAAAACACGCTATAGCAGCAGGACACGCTACTATTGACAATGAAACACCATGTCGTATAATTTTATTAACTCGAGTCTATTGTCCAATAAGTTATTTCACCGGTTTGCCATACCTTTGGGGCGTTTCTAATTAGTGTTATATTCCTAAGATGCATATATTTAAATTAAAAAAGACAATAGATTTTGAATGGGTGCGTTTTGGTATGAAACATTTGTGTTGTTTGAAATAATTTAATATTTATGCTTTTACGACGATAGAAGTCAGTTATTTTTAAATTTCACAGCAGAACATTCATATAAGGCTCGACGATTTAACTCTTCCAGGAATGGTGGTGTTCCTTTTGAAATATCCGATTTGATTGGAAGGCCTGACTTAAATCCTCTTTAAACCAAATAAGATAAATGGTTTTAAAATGGCCACAGCATAAGCTTCCAAATTTTCTTTATAGAGATTGTTCTTTAGAAAATTTTTAGATTAAACGAATACTTAGACAACATATACGATATTCAATACTTCTTAGAAATGTTCAATCGTTAGTACATCACATAAAGCACCTCCGCCATTTTGATTGTTTCAGTACCATTCGGGAGCCTTCATCTTAACCAAGAGGAACTTCTGAATAAATCGAGGAAATCGAAATTCTCAGTAGGCAGCTATTCTCTTTCTGGTAGTGTTAAATCGTGTACGCCTTTAGTATTAGAAATAGATGAAAAGGGAACTTTGAAAGCCATCGAACACGACAAATATGAAAATATTGCAGGCTCGGTTTGATTGAGCCTGTTTATGGACAGTTATGGAAATGCATATTACTGCCCACGCCGCCTAGCCCCGGGTTTAGCGCAACTCAATATTTACAACAATAAACAGTACAATTTTGACCATCCCAAACGATGGTATGCATATGGCGGTGGACATGGAACCTTCAATGCGATATTTTCAGATTAATACCATTCCATGTTCAGCGGCGTATGGTCCCCAGATAAAAGAATGGGTTTGCCCTAAACGAGAAAACAATGGGCGGAACTAAACTGAATAGAATTTTGACAGGGGATCTTAGAATATAAATCCTGCATATCACAGACAACGCCAAAGGCACCATTTAAAAAGCAGGAAGAATATCTTTGGGGTGATTGAACAATATCCGAATCAATATTGGCTGGGAAATTGAAACCACCCATCTCAAAACTGGCCGAAATATTGAAAGAAAAGGTAATTTTAGAAGTACTTTTAACAAAGTACATTTAATTATCGTGCTCAACGACCTTCAAAGGACGTAATTGATAATAGCACTGATTGAATGTACGGAAATAAACAAAAATTACCAAGTATCAGGTTAAGTAATCAGTACTGTATCAGAAAAATACACAAAGAATCTATGGATTGGATCTAACTTTAATCGAGGAGAATCACTGGAATGGATGTCTTCGGACAGTGACCTCAACCCTTGAAATGACATAATAAAACTAAGCAGACGACGCACGAATACATACCAGTTATATGACTCTATGATATTAATATAAAGATTATTACTGTAACATTACAATATTGCTTTAAATGTATAGATAGTGTAAATTATTAAAATGTTTGAGGTGTGTGTTTCGTAATGACTGTATCATCTATAACATTGTCATACTATCATTTATAGCAAACACACCTATTTCTGTTGTATCATTTAGTGCGATCTTCGTTGAATGATTTTTCAATAATCTGTATCACTTATGGCGATGCGCATTTGCTGATTTTATCAAGTTTATGCTTTACGTAAGATGGAGGAGTTCGTCTACATATTTTGTCTATACAAATCGGGTATATTTGGAGAAATAATAAATCATGGCGTTCAAAAACACTAAGAGAAGAACTTTAAAATAATAAAACATAATGATACAACAATAGTGACTATAGGTCATTGTTAGTTTGGAGGCTTGTATAAAAATTAAACTGTCAGGCCCAACGCAGCTGGGCGACCGTTTATATTTCATACAAACCTCGAAAAAAAACTATAAACTGTTTTAATTTGTAACTGCTAAATTGGCATACATAAAGTTTAAACAAATCAGTTGTCAAAGCAGTATTTAATGGCTAGTTGAATGTATTATGAGAATTTGTTAGAAAGCGAATTCTATATTTCTTTAACTGAAATATAGCATGGGAACATACCTGACTCTCATGGGAAAACCTTTGTGATAGTCAATCCTTGGGCGGAAAACAAGACATTGATTCCTTTGCTAAAGTTCTATTTGACCCTTTACTCCATTGGATATGGAGTACGTAGTTTTTGCTGTACACTGTTTGTTATAACATTTATTAGAATATTTCTGAAAACAAGTGATCATTGTATATTCCGATCAAATGACAGGAATGTTTCAGCTGACGATGATCTACATTGGTCGTACATTGAGTAAAAGGTTTATCATCAGCTTAAAATATCAGTATTTAAATAACTTACTTTTCCTCAGAATTTGTATGTCACGCCTACCTGAGTATGTATTTATAATCGTGAACCTTGAGTTTCGAAACTATTACTTTTTAAAAACCTTAGACTATGTTTATCAAATCCAAAACATTTTGGGACGACATTAATTATCGCTTGTTGTAAAGTGTAGTTCTCAGAGCGGCCTGTGTGTTAACTAATGAAGTCAGGTAGATCCAATTGTTTCGTGTCGCCGCAGTATATAAAGGCACCGAGGCCCTTATATTTCATAACGTATCATATTTCTGTACGAAGCACTTTTAATACATGTTTTTACATCAAGCCGTTGTTCTTAAATCCGAAAAATATACTAAAATCGTCTTTAAAATTCGCCATAACTGATACACATAGATCACTAAATGATTGAGTAAACGTGTTCAATAAATGATACAGTCTGGGTCAAAGCTACGTGCATGTTTGGTCTAATGTTTTGATGTTTAATTGATCAGCTATGGTATTCGTATTATTGTAAGAATAAAATGATATGTTTCATCATCGCAAGCATGAGAATACCTCTCAAAACCTGTTAAAACATAAACATTTACGCTGATTTTATAACAGTACACAGTGCAAACGGTACTTTGTGTGAGTGATTTAAGCGATTTTTTTAAGTATATTGCATAAAAAGGTACATGTAACAACGTCTTTCATAACAAGTGCTACGAGAATCGCCTGTTGAACATGTATTTGTCGATTGATTTCTCATAACAATACATACAAAATCTCCTCATTTTTTTAACTGTTTACTTTTTTTGTGACAATTAGTGCGCTATATCCGGTAGATGATACAATCGGTTTATATACAGTGATTACTGCCCATGTACAGGCTGAATCAAACCGAGCCATTATTTTCATATTTTTCGTTTTCTTTCCTTTTCATTTAACATTTTAATATTTGTCGTGCTTTGGCTGTTCATCTATAATTTATTATTAAATTTACAAGACTTGTATGTGACGAGTAAGTATTTACCTATGAAGGTCGATGCGAATTTGCCGCTTCTCGTTCCCGATAATTGTTTGCTATTTAGCGTTTTGGACAATAAAAAGACTTGCATTTCGTATTTTAACCTTTATGTGATCTGCGAACAACCATAAAGAAATATTTTTAAAATTTTCACAGTGCACCGTTAAGGATTTATCTTCTTAATTAGTTTTTGTTTTCACAGAACCTAAATTTCTAATTGGTGGGAGGTAACGAACTTCAGACATGACAACACTGTTGTTTATTAATTCGAATTGCATAGAAACGCTAAGTTGAACATCACAATTTGTTTAGTTTGAATTTGTGTCATGAAGGAAGGTCTAGACAATTTGTTTTGGTCATTGTTATTGTGGAAGACCGTTAATATTCATTTATTAGTATAAGTTCCCTCCTTAGATTTTCCGGTATTCGAATCGAGTTATGTATAAGTTGAATTTGTTTTAGCTTGTGAATATGTTTGTACAATGAATCTGTTTATTGATGCCACTTCAATAATTGTATGGCTTTCAACTATAGACAGCTGTGGTTTTAATAAGAGGATACACGCAAGAACTGTAGTGACAAGAATTTATGTATTGCATGTAACTGTCACTAGCAAGCTCCTAACATTGTAAAATAGAATTCCAGAAAAAGAAATTGATTTAGTTGTGTTTATGAATGAAATTTTTTTGAACGAATATTTACACTTATTTCTGGAATGTTAGCTTGATTCGGTAAGAGAAGGAATTTTGTTAATTTGAACTTTAGAATATAAGTGTTTAATAAGTTGTGTTTAATAAATTGACGAGCAATTCCACCTTTAACAAGATTTAGCCTGATTCGAAAAGAGAAGGGCTTTTTGTAACTTGTAAATATCGAATAAGCGTTAAACATGTTGTGTTTAGTAAATCTTATTCCCAAGAACATTTATTCTGTTTTTCAAGAATGTTAGCTTGATTCGGTAAAAGAATGATATTTGTAAATTGGAAATATCGAATAAGTGATTAATTTAGTTGCGTTTAATGATTTTATTTGCACGAACATTTATACCTTTTGTTAGCCAAATTTGGTAATAAAAGTGTTTTTGTAACTAAGTGTTTAATTGAAATGTTGTAACTGTTCACGAATATTTATACTTGTTTTAGGAATGTTAATCTGAGAAGGAAATTCTACCACAAGTGAGAGGAAATACTGGAAGCATACTGGAAGACAGTAAGTTATTATTCTACATTGTTATGCTACTTGAAGCAATTATCTGGCAGTTTGTTTCACTCATTAATGCAGTTACATTTTTTAGATTACATACAATTCAAAAAAGATCTGTCATACTATGGTGCGATGGTTTATGTGTCCTTTATCTACTCACAAGTTTATTATGATAATGATGCAATAAGTTTTAGATGACAAACAATACTGCACTCTGCAGGAAAAGTGCAAGACCAAGGCACATAATGAACAATTTTGAAACTTTGGTAATTCTTGTGCACGCAAATTTTATACTTGCATAAAAATATCCCGCATTCCAAAATAGATATGTGGTACTATGATGCGATGTTCTATGTGTCATTTATCTTAAAATAGGTTTAACATGATAATGTTGCAATAATGGGAGAAATGTTTTGCTTTTAAATTAATTAAAATTACGTCTTGTACCAATGTACGGCTTGTTTCATTATACTTAAGTCTTAAACCCCCACGGAACAGCTTTACTGTCCAGAAATGTTGCACTAAAATTATATGTAAATGACGTAATATAAAACACTGTGTTTTATATGTTATATAGTTTATATACTACTAATGAAAATTTTCGAAAATGAGGTCGGATAGATTATTTCATTTTCATGAAAACAATTAATATAAATGTTGAATAAATAATTGCCAATTATGACTTATTTAAAAGTAAAGTCAATTGTAAAACTACAAGTTTTCGAGTTTTAAGACTAATGTCTGTTTGTAATTACACAGAATCCATTTAAGTCTAGACTAGACAAAGTTTTCGGACACGATTCCAAACATTTTACCACCATCTATGCTAATGGACAAAAGTCTTGTCGGGTCTACAAAAACTACAATAAAGGAAACACAAAGTCTTGTCCGGACTACAAAAACTACAATAAAGGAAACACAAAGTCTTGTCCGGACTACAAAAACTACAATAAAGGAAACACAAAGTCTTGTCCGGACTACAAAAACTACAATAAAGGAAACACAAAGTCTTGTCCGAACTACAAAAACTACAATAAAGGAAACACAAAGTCTTGTCCGGACTACAAAAACTACAATAAAGGAAACACAAAGTCTTGTCCGGACTACAAAAACTACAATAAAGGAAACACAAAGTCTTGTCCGGACTACAAAAAACTACAATAAAGGAAACACAAAGTCTTGTCCGGACTACAAAAACTACAATATCTTTATTTTTTTATCGCACACACATAAGTTTGGTAAATATGGAAAGATGACATTTATATACAATCGACGAAAATGAGAACCTTTGGGGTTACCGCCTTGGAACGGTCAGTGGCAAAACAAATTGCCACTGGGGGTTTAAACCAGGTTCTAGTCTGCACCAACCTCACACTTCTCCCAACAGGTTCTTATATCAACAAACGAGTCAAAGTAGTCTTAGTGCAATAACTCCAACTCACCCGTCAGCTTAACAATGTTAAAAGATAGTTAGTACAAAGTTTTTCTATTATTTATTCTGTACTGAAACCAATGAAGTTTTGAATCCTTAGTGATTTTAAATGGAAGTTGGTAAACCATTGTCCAATTAATATGGTGACTAATAATGTCATTGTCCCATTTCAACCTTGCATTTGGTAATACTTTGTTGACAAAATGAGTCATATATGTTGCTACATCCCCTATCTTATCATTATAACTGGTCTAGTAGCTTAGTAGCTTTGTGAGACAGACAACTAAATAATGTCTTATTGACTGAATAATACTTCGGTATTGCAAGAAATTAGTTTGTACCTGAAATATTTTTAAGTTTTGGAATGTATGTATACTTGCACTTTTATTAAAAAAGTCATTTTAAAAAAATATACCTCTATCAATGTATTTTTATAGCAAATGGTTTTCCCACCAATTTTAAACATACGGTTGTGCCTAATGGGCAGTGACAAAATTCATCCCATGAACTTAGTACCCTAGCTTTTGAAAAAGCTTCTAGTCCATTCCAGACGTCCTTTCAAAACCATTATCTATTGTTATAATGTTTACTGCGATAGATTCACTTCCAAAGTTTTGAAACCTGGATAAAAAGTGACAAATTTGTGATTCTAAATGACTGCAGAATATTTATAATAATGAAAGGCAATAAAGTTTGTATTCATTTGATATTAGCTGTAAGTTATGTCTATTTGTGATATACTATTTTGTTTATGACATGAAATTCAATTTTAAACCAGTTCACATACGTAATTCTGTACGGCAATTATAAGTAAGGATTTAAGATAGACAGGTCATTGAATCCCATCTTCACGTTGGCATTGTGATTTCAAATGTTTAATGAGAAATAAGTTCAAAATTCGTATGTTATATAGAAACCTCTTTTTCCTCCGAGGTATATTTTATATTGTGAAACCCATATGAGTTACTTTCGGCAATAAAGTCGCAGACAGCAGTCTAAATGAATCGACATTTTTACTCTAGAGTATTGATTTTGTCAATGAATGATATTATATTGGTTTCTAAGCTTTTATCAAATAAAATAATGCATTATAACATTACAAGAAGAATATGTGATATTCCCACTTTGAAATTCTCTGTAAGATGTGTTCCAATTCAAAATAATAAAATGACATTATTGATGCTAACATTTATTAATTACTTAAAAATAACTGATATACAATAATTTATTGTTGATTAAGAAACCTCTGAAAAAATGTCAAATCATATGGGTCATAAACATAATTACACATAAAACATAAAAGTTGTGAAAACACCACACATGAAGTTAGGCATGACACCGAAGCAAGTGTATATTTGTTGTATATATACTATATGAACACTATGTTGTATGTTAAGTACCTGTGTGAAAATAAAGTTGCGTTCTGTTATGTTCATTACAATTTGCTTCAATTAGTTAATTAGTATCAATCAGTTGTTGTTATAACAATTAAGGCCAATCCTGACAGGTGCTCAATTCAAACACAAAATCAGGTAGTTGTGAGCAAAAAAATTTACTGTGAAATTAAATCTTAATGACTTTATTTACTGTTTACTATTTAATCAAACAACACTGGATATTTATTTTTCTTCTTATACTCATTGTGTCTTCAAATCATACATTTCCACGTCTTCCGCATTACATGAGAATCACATTAAGCATTTGTTCAAGTATAAAGGGTTATTTGTCATGGAAAATCCATTTTGTGCCACAATTCTTTTCCGCTTTCCTGAATTAAGGGGTTTTTGGATTAAACAAACGGTTAAAGGGGTGATTATTATGGTAAACATGTTAGGACGACGATTTATCTTGTTTTTAAAGGAGTTTGCGGTTTGAAGGGGTTCCGGTTTGAAGGGTTAACTATAACACTATCTATAAGCGTTTTTGTTTTACTAATAATAATTATATTTCTATAAATATTATTATTTGAGTCATTTCTTATGAAACAGGAAACTTTAAACTTAGCATCTGTAGTTGAAAATTTGTAATATAGAAAAGTGGTATAGAACTTAATAACTTTATAAAACTATATAACTTAACAGCCAAGAATTAAAAGATACTTATTTATGAAGATGCAGTCATTCAATTGATAACAATTAAAAAAGACTTCTTAATGCAGAAAGACATTCAATTTGTAATACTTATTCAGAAGGCATGTTTATGTATCTAAAGTCATTCAATAGGTTAGAATTAAAAAGACTTATTTATGTAGAAAGTCAATTGGTAAGAATTTAAATACGTATTTATGTAGATAGTTATTCAATTGGTAAAAACTAAAAAGACATGTTTATGAAAATAGTTATTCAATTGGTAAGAATTAAAAAGACTTATTTATGTACTAGATAGTTATTCAATTAGTAAGAATTAAAAATACATATAGACAAAAGATTGGATAAATTGTAGATAATAACAATGATGTGAAAAGCTGTCTGTTTAAGATAAAATAACAGTAATTTTGGGGTTTTAGTCCCTGAACGTTTGTATGTCATGGAACGCCTGCGTTAATGATACTCTGTTAGTTGCGTCCTCTGACAAAATGGCGTTTTACGAAAAGTAATGAATGTTGTTTGCAGAGTCATACATGGAACAGTATTCTGTAACAATTAGGGCTTTACAGATATACGTAATTAGTGAACATAACAAAATGGCTTTAGTACTAGATCAACAAAGATTACTTTGGCAATTACAGTTTTTACTACTTCCGATCAACGATGCAGAAGTTTTAATGGTTCAAAAAGTGACCTTTTATAAGTATAGGATAGGTAAGTTTGCACATCTTTTGAGGCATTTAACGTTCATATGGAAAAGTGAAATACGCGTATCAGCAATTGTCACATTGACCAGACATATCTTCCCCGCTCAGCCAAAAAGTAGAGAGGTAAACAGAGAATGAATGATAAAATGGTCACAATTAACGAAAGTGATAGCCCAATGGATTTCCGCCTTTGAACGGTCAGTGGTAAAGCAATTTGCCCAGCGGTTTAAACTTTAAACATAAAACACATGGATTTGATAGCTCTTATGCGACAATCATGTGTCTAAACATTTAAATGTTCGTGGTATAGGCTTCATAGTTTCTTACCACAGAAGAAAAGGTTTAAGTTTTATTAGAAATAATTGGTTATAATTATTGACATCACAACACTCTAATATTTATCGGCAAAATGGTAACAGGGCTGGTTAACACGATTTTTCTTATTCGCAGTATGCTCTGGGCAAAGTATATTACTGATTGAAACAGTCAACAAATAGTTTCTTTAATATAGCCTTTAGAGGTGCCTGTTCACGTATCGCGTAGAAAACATGTGCTTGCAATTAAAAAAATAAACTATACAAGACTTTTAAAGACAGTAAACATGATCCATTATTCTTACAAAGTGAATATATCTAAAAAGCAAGTTGGCTGTAATAGCGTTCATAACGCACTAAAATTCACAAAAAGACCCTAATACGAACTGATAAAAAAAACTTGGCTCAATTCGCTCCTTTTCAGTCATTTATCGACACTATATAGTGGTACAATTAATATTAAAATCAACTGTTAAAGTATTCCATCCTGAGCTGTGTATTTGCATCATCAACATACGAATTACTTTAACGATTAATTAACGGCGGTGTTTAGCCTCTAGATGAAAATTTAGCGTGCCGATACACAATGAACACATTTTCTTAACTCCACTCGGAGTAATCTTCAAATTATTTTTTTCCTGTGAGATATGCCTAATTAAGAATTAGTTACACGAAAAGATAATTTTCTTGATTTAATCATTGAATATTTGGTCCACATATTCTGCTTAGTCACAAGGATACAGTGTCTCAAATGACAAAACGCTCAATCATAAAAGTCACACAATCTTACATAGCTTAAAAGAAGAAAGAAAAGTAATACCTCCGGCACTTAACATGATATTAAACCATATGTGTGCCGGCTAACATTTCAATCAAAGTATGGGTCCAAACTTAAGTATGAAAAAAGATTGGAGATTCTAATTCCCTATGGAATTAGCATTGCTTTTTCATTAGATTGGGATACATTGTTTCAAATGAAGAAACGTTAAATCATAACAGTCACACAATCTTTTGTGAGTAAAAGAGAAACAAGGAAAACAAAACAAAGTCATTTCAAAATATTTTTACCAGAAGACGAAAACGGTTACATTTTCTAATTTGACATAAAATTTATAATGAAACAAAGCCTGTGTCAAAAGGTTGCAAAATACAAAAATACAAAAAAAAACAAATCAAATAAAATTGTGATTCCGTATGGACTTATCATTTTTATTTCATTTTTTGTGATTTATAGAATTTACATTGCTGTTTCTTTGTGATTCCACATAGACTTAGCTTTGCTATTTCATTTCCTGGTGATTCCCTATGGAATTGCATTACGATATCATTTTTGTGACTTGGGATATACATGTAGAAGTCACCGCATAATTATGAACTGTGTTATCACGTCCGTTTATGATTCGATTAAGCATACATTTTTAAAGAATGTTGCAACGAGACGCCGGTTATCGAATATTGTAACATCAATATATTTTGCGGTCGTTTAATTCTCGCGTATTTCGCATAAGATAATGCGCGTGAAATCAAACCCTAGCGAAAACAGACCATTGAATATCAAATCTTATGAGAAGAATACTAATGCCCGCGCAAAGATCCCATCTATGTCTTTTGCGCGAAATTCTGTCCCCTTGAAATTTAATTGAATTGTATATAGACTTTCCAGGATCGTTCTTTAGTAGAGTTGATTGAAAAATTTTCAAAATCAAAGTCCTCTTCGATATATAAAATAAACGACTGTAAACCTAAACTGAGACTCGAACCTGTACGACGAGAGTCACATAACGCCTAGCACTCTAACAAACACAGTTAGAAGTCTAAGCCTTAACGTGTATCATAAGCAAACAAATACAAGTTCCCAAGCGCTAAATTTGCCATATAAATATTTTTCACTTTTTGTCTAAATTTCGCAAAATCTGTGGCTGAACTGAAGTTTTTGAAATAAGAACAAAACTTGATGGTTTTTAAAACATTCGCAGTATTAGACTCCGTTGGTTTGGCGACAGTTACATATACTCCTATAGTTCTTTCAAAGCTTATGCGGTATGACTATTGTCTCCAAAATTAAAGGTTATGCCAATTTTCAATTCTCTAATTTGAGTTCAATCCAACTTATTTATATCAGAATATGGAGCAAGTCACGAGAAAATCTGTTTTCGGAAAGCGGACCTCAACCCTTGAGAATTGACGTCACAAAGTGGAGCAGACGACACTTCTTATTGCATTACGCGCTAACATAACATCATAAAGGCAAAATGTGTAAATGTGTATTAAAGATAACCTATTTGTTGTGAGAAAATAATAGATAATTGTAGATTATATCCAAATACAGTAAAAGCTTAAGGAACGTCTGCGGTCGTCATTGCAAACATATCAAAACATCCTTAGAGGCAAAATGCAGTTCAAAAATCTTTGCTCAGATAAATGTTATAAATGTTATTTAGTTTTCCCATATGTTAAGATTAAGTAAGAACAGTAAAGGAAAATAGCTAGAACTAAAATTCCACCAACTTTTATTTAGTTAAACCTCTTAGCACAAACTGTCAAAATTACAAAACATCATTTTAAATGAATACTTGATTAATATGATAAAACAAGATGGTTAGCCCCTTTCTTTAATGTACAATATAAGTAATTTGTAAACTTGTGTTTGACCTTGAATTTCTGATGGGGAAAATATGCGACAAAGGGAAAAAATTGATTTCCCTTTTTATAATTGAAAAAAGTGAAATATGCATATCAGGAATGGCAACATTCAGTAGAGGAAGCCTCCCAACACAACAAGAAAAAACAAGAGGATCAATTTAAAAAGACACCAAACAAATTAATTTAAACGAGAACCCGATGGGTTACCACCTTGGAATCGTGAGTGGCGAAACGATATGCCACTGGGCTTTTCAACGACGTTCCTTAAAGATAAAAATACCATCGACAATACCTGTTCCTGTGAAGTGCCCCATATGATACCTGCCGCTTAGAACACGTTTTAGGGAATAATAGCTAGCTGACCTATTCAAAGTTTATTATTGCTCATGAACGTGTAAAATACAAAAATATAAACTGACCGTCAATAGAAAGTTACCACTTTTACCGTAGCTTTCACATTGATGATATTAAAACCAATTGGTATGGCAAAGTGTAACTGGTAAAATTGTTATTTCGGTTAAATAACAGTTTAACCAGACCGCTGAAGCTATTTAGAAAGCTCAATATTTAATAGAAATTTAAACCATGCAGAAAGAATTATATAAAAGCTAACTGGAAAACATGTTAAATGTTGTCTTATTTTTTCTTCGCGTCACAGAATTTTAATTAACCAAGAAATCATTTGCAATCATTAAAATCATAGACACTAAATATATAGTTCCTCATAATTTAAAATGTTTAAGCAAATGACATTCGGGAGATTTGTAGAAAACTGGAAAAAGGCTTTAGGATGGCAACACTGGTAGCGTTTTCCAGATCTTGAAGATTGTGTTTGTTTTAAATTCCGTCATAAGTCAAATTTTAAATTATTGTGAAGCCATTTATAACTTATCAATCAGTTACAGCTGGTAATAATTACCAAAGTGATAACATTGTTTTGACAAGGAGTATATTTATAAAGCACATATGTCCGCCATTTTTTCACAAAACACTTTTACTTAACTTTGGTCATGGATGCAACAAGTGAGACAGACTTAACCTGAACGATATTTGGTCTCTTGTGTTTCCGTGTATAACTTCAGTTACTGTATAACTGCACTAGAAGCTGTCGAGTGTTTATAATATGTCAAGAATTGTCATCCTGAAAGTCTGAAGACCAGACAAGTTGCAAAAAAGCATGTTGCTTATTTGCATTATCTATTTTAACCATAGAGATAGCTTTATATGTGGTAAAATCCAAGTAAACTACAACAATAGAGAACAAAAGCTTATATGAAATCGGAGAGATAAATTTATTTGTTCTGGTTTTTATTGAACATGAGGTAGTAGTGATTGTCACTTGTGATCATCTGCTCAAGAATATATCTTTAAGTTCTCGGAATATCTTTCTGATTTGCTTTTACTTAAAGGCGTGCTCTTGACTAATAAAATCCAGCTATAATGATTTAATTTTGTTACACATTCATTAAAGATAAACCAGTTTAAACACAAGAAAATTTATTATTTACCTTTAATATGTTCATATTATGAATAGATGTAATGCATTTCACCCTTCATTCCATATAGCTGTTATTCCATTGGCAATTGTGTAGATCAGTGCCCAATGTTATAAAACTGAGCATGGAAACCAGTCTCAAATCTCAAGCATCTGATTGGCTGAAATGGCGACCAGTCGCCATTTCAGCCAATCAGATGCTTGAGATTTGAGACTGGTTCCCATGCTCAGCTTTATAACCTTGGGCACAAGATCAGCCTGCACATCGATGGCGTCTAATAAGTATGTACAGTATTTGCTTTTTGATTTATTCGGTTATTTCCGACCACAATGCGACCAGTGTAGAACCATGTCAGATTTCATAAAATTTAATTTAATGTGCCAGATTATTTGTTTCTAAACTGGTCACACCACTGGCGCTTGACCCGCCGCCCCACCCCCTACCAACCCTCACTAATACGCCCTTGTATTTTGTAAAAATGGTGTCAAGTCACTAATATTATTACATTCTTTCAAAATATGCGAAAACACACCGTCAAAATCGCAGTTTAAAAAAAAAATGTATATTCTATGTATATAATTGAATAATGGTCAGGAACGGCTCCAGACACTACCACCGTTCGAGAGGCTGTTTTTCCTACAATACGGAGGGTTCCAACCTGACAGCTGTTTGAATGCTTTTGATTTTCATATCCAAGAAGAAGTGAAGAAGTGAAAGCATTGTTATAAAATGACAAATTTCAAAACAGACACCACAAAAAATTAACACAAATGAGAACCCGAGGGGTTACCGCATGGGAACGGTCTGTGACAAAACAAAATGCAACTGAGGTTTAAACCAGGTTCTAGGGTTCACAAACCTCACACTTGCCCCAACAGGTTCTCATATGAACAGACAAGTACAAGTTGTCGTGGTGAAATAACACCATTACACCCATTAAGTAAACTTGACAATAATCTATGCACAAACACATTAACATATAAAAGAGTAAAAAAAATAAATAGATTTTAAAAAGAATGTCTACCTTGAGTGTTCTGCTCACCCCTCTACCATTGATCGCTTAACTTACTTCTTTTGTTTCAAGACGGTGGCAGGTGTTAAAACGTCTATGAAGGCTTTTTTGGGAAATCGAAAGTTATAACTTGGAGCTCGGTCAAAATTATTTTTTCTTAAGTCGTGAACTTGATGGTTTAACTCAAAATGCTTTAGACCCGGAATTATTTCCGAGTATCATTTTTTGTTTGATAGTGCCATGCATTATTATTTGTGTGCCTGTTTCCATGCTACTGAATGTAAGATTGTCAATTAGGTATTTAGTTTGGATTTAATTTTCCAAGGCAACTTGCACCTATGTGTTCTGCAGAAAAGGCGGCGCAAGTTTGAGAATAGTGGACAATAAAATCCGACTTTGTTACTTGCCGTTCATTGGGTTATCTTCAGGTTCTCTTTGTCGTTAATTGTAAAAATGTAATATATGCATATCAGGAATCGCTCACAGCCTCCCCACGCAGCGAAAAAGAAGGGAGGAAAGGAGGGAGCATGTTTGTTATAATTCAAATAGGACGCCACAAACAATTAACGAAATAGAGAACCTTTGGGGGATACCGCATTGGAACGGTCAGTGGCAAAACAAATTTTAAGTTGCATGTGATTTTTGACATTGTGTGTATTATAAAGGTATGCTCTCTCTATTTCTGTTTTGCTATGTGAAGGTTGTGTCCTCTGAATGTGGGGTTTCCCAAAATCTATATTTCGTTTTGTTTAACTTTAAACATGTGATTCATTTTTTGTAGGATTTTGAAAACAGATGCACTTTCAATATAAATCTAATTCTAATTATCCATATTCATTTTTTAAATCAGAAAAAAACTAAGCTTGATATGTGAAGTTCGTGCGAATCGTAGGAAACAGTTCTAGTAGTAATACAATTATATTATGACATTTATAAATACTCGTAGATATAAAAATTAAAAAAAACTTTTTCTAGGTCGCCAAACACACCAAAATAATCGCAGGAAGTTTAAATGCCCTATTGTCGATATTTTACAGAGATATATTAATTATAAACCACACAAAATACTACACCAAAAATCAGAAAAGTGTGGAGCCAGAAAAAATGGTCAAGTACATGTATATGCAACTTAAACGTTTTTTCAGCATTGCAGTTTTAGATTCTCCATATACGACATAATATAGATACATTGTACTAATAAATACACGTATAACATGTAATATACTGACTGCTTATGAAAACGCACCTAATATTATTCCAAAAAATAAAGTGTTGCGTTTTCATCGGCCGTTAGTATATTCTATCAGAGTACCATGTGGATTGTGGCATAATTCTAACAGTATAACTAATATAGTTATAATATTTATAAATAAAGGTGAAGAGAAAACTATCTTGGTCACCGAACACGACAAATACGGTAATGTTGAAGGTCGTAGAATGCAAATTTCCGCCAGCAATGTCTAGCAACTCAATTAGTAATCAGGTGAACAGTACAAACAGAACTGTGATAAATCCCAAAGGTCGATGTGCGTATAGTTATGATTATGGAACATTTGAAGCCTTTTGCTGATGTTAATATTGAGTGGCGCTCAACCCGGGGCTAGGCAGCGTGGGCAGTAATATATTTTCCAATACTGCCCATGAACGGGATAAATGAAACCGAGCCTGCAGTATTTACATATTTGTCGTGTTCGATGACTCTCAAAGTTCCCTTTACATATATTTAAACAAGAGTACTCTTGTTAAATGTAATTTCATTTTAACTGACAGTAATAGGTGCATTGAATGTCAATCTGTAAGACAGTTTACGATAACTTATCATGTTTATTGGCCGTTTATATACAAGACCACTTTAAGCATCCCAAGTGTTTGTTACATTCCTGTAACAATGAAAATTATACAGCGGAATAGATATTTAATGTTAGTAGCGTTGCACTTTCTAAACACATTAGGTAATCGGTCAAATGTAAAAACATAATAAAATTGAAAAAAGGCATATCAGCAATAGCCACATTCAGAAAGCTGATCCTTTCCACTAAGAGGTAAAGAGAACATGATTGTGTTTGAAACAACGAACAATTAAAAAAAGAGATCTCGATGGGTTACCGCCCCTGCCAGCGATCCGTGACAAAAATGTTGATGTTAAAAATGAGGTTCAAGGGGTGCACCTACCTTATACTTGCCTCTTCAGGTTCTATTTAACTTTTGTTCTTAAGAACCTGATGAAGCATGAGGCTGATGTACCCTTAATCTGGCTAAAATATGTTGCTAACTACTAACTGGTAAATATGTTTCTAAGTCCTCTTTTGTGATTGCTTGAGAAGCTCTTCGTGTTTTTTTTTGGTTTGGTAACTAAAGATATTAAAGTGACCGAGAACAACCGTGCCTGTTGGCATTTCCTCTTAACGTCTTATGTTCCTTATCTAATAGTGTTACCAACATCATTAGATTTATAAATATAGATGAAATGAAAATTTCTAGGCGAAAATATTATATATCGTCATGTTCATGATACTTTTCTATTGACGACTGCATACTTAGATGAAGTAACAATAATACTATATGCTGAGAGCAACAAACACATAGTGACTGATGCGTTAGAAACGATGGTTTAAACGCTTAATTGTTTAAAGGAAAAATGAAGAGAAAAACTTTTTAAGGTCGATATTACGTATCAGCACGCTTATGATATCATTCTATTTGATAATTCCACAGATGAAGTAATATTTATACATTTTACAATTACTTAATCGTGTGATAAAAAAATGTATGCTAACATAAAAAAGTTTTAATATTCAAAAAAGTATTGTGTAAACGTTAGATGAAGAAAAAGCTTTCTAGGCGATATATCATGTATCGCCACGTTTATGATATAATCATATTGATTATTCCAAAGATGAAGTATCATTTATACAATCTACATTTACCTAAGCTTGTGTTTTAATATAAACGTAAGCTGAAAGCAAAACCTTTAAAAAACTTTGAAAATGATTGTGTAAACATATATTTTAATTGGACAATCTTGCGACGTGTGCAGACGTTCATTGTTTCGTTTGATCCTTTGCAAGTGCAAGGATCAATAAATCTTTATAAAAAAATTTTAAAAAAAATGTTCAAATATCAATCTAAATAATAATAATAATAATAATAATGACTGGACTTTTTGCTTCACCAACCTAACTTTTTGCGTTCAGTATATTAATATTGTATACTTACGTGCACCGAAACTTGTTTTAAAACCATTTTAGATTTTATCCATTAAACAGACTTCAGTTGACGATAAAAATAATGATTTTCAGATGTGGAGACATTATGTTGAAATATTAGCCGACTTAAAGAAATGTTGTTTCTTTTTATAATCGTTTAAAATTGTTAAACTTAAAAATGGAAAGTGTTCTATAATATAAAAGTAATAAAGGTTTAATATGCGTATATAAATAGATAGGACTCTGATAACAGTTTGATTATATACTCTTCTAACAGACAAACTCAATGTGTTAACTGAACTTATCAAACATACAACATAGTGTTAGTTATGGAAAATAATATCGTTAAGATACTTGAGTTTCTGTTTAAATAAACGTTGTCCCCTGAATAAAATGCATTAAAATCAATTTTGATGGATAATATACACTTTGGTATGAAAGATAAAGAAGGGAACGCGCGCATGCGCGGGCTTTAAAGTCATGCCTGTAGTAAAATGCAGAAGAAACCCGCTTAGAAAACACCACAATATAATTATACCCCTCCTCCCCCAATGATAAACAGAACATGTTTTTAAAGAACCATTTAGTGTAAATAATTGGTTTTGAACGTCAATACTGAGACTACCCCTCCAAAACACTTTGCCAGTCCTATGAGTGATCTAAATAGGAGGTTTTACCGCATTGTTATGATAATGATGAATAGAATATGACAAAGTATATTAATGTTTAGAAGGTCCACCATTGAAACAATATGATGAATTTTACATAAGTTTTATTTTCAAGATGAAAATGAGTGTGATTTTCGTTCCCAATCTCACAATGAGATTAGGACAAATTAAGGTCCTTGTTAAACACGTAATAATCTAAATTTACGGTATGAAAAGAAACAAAAAAGTTATGCGTCGGCCGGGAATCGAACCGAGAAGGGCTTTAACGCAGCCTATAAAATAATGTTAAGTAAAAACATAAACGCAATTATTTTTTTAAATGTATGAGTGTCAGTCTCATTCAGGGATTTCAATTGATGCAGAGTTTTGCATTTTGATGCAAGCAAATTTGATTTTTTCCACTAATGATCCCTCCTAATTCTGAGCTTGGGGTCATTTTGATGCAGGAGAATTTTTAAAAGTGGCAAACAGTTGCAAGAATAAAGAAAACTATTGTGTATTTTGCATTTTTATAGTGAAGTAAACACTTAGTCAGCCACTGAAAATAAATTTTATTAGTAGAAAAGTTCACTTTATACAAGATATGACTTGTGACCATCTGACAATGATCCCATTAACATTCTCAACAGGGATCACATGACCACTGGTTTTCAAAAGCTATCGAAATCCTTGTTGATTGATACGCAGTACTGCATTAAAAGATTTGAATTTTTTCTGTTCAAAGCGTGCAATTGAGATTGGCATGCAATCGTTCGATTCAGCTGAGCAAAATCTATTTGTAGCATTCATTTCTATTTTAGCCTTAGGTGTTTTCAATCGACTAAAATAGTCAACTTAACATTACATCCTTTCTAAGTATTCTCGGAATTTTTTTAATTGCATCATAGTAAGCTTATTTTAGTAGACCTTTGAGGAACTGACTGATGGTTAAGCCGAGGGTTTGTCGGAACTTTTATCGACAATCAGATAAGCTTTTAAGTTTTTGGAAAGGGAAAGGGAAAATAAGTCGCATGTGTCTCAATCTGGAGAGTATGGTGGGTTTGGCAAGACGCTAACATTCTTCGACTTCAAAAATTGCTTCACAAGCTCAGATGTAAGTGATGGAGCATTATTATGAAGTAGACGAACACGTCTTAATTCTGACACAGGGCGTCGTTTCTGATAATGTTTCTTGAGCTTTTTTGTATTAAGATCTCGGTCATAACGACCTGTTACACTTTGTCCTTTGGTCTCTTGCTGGGGAAAACTCCTTTCTTCATACAGACGGATCAAATGCTCTGTTCATAGATTTAATTTAATGGTGCCTGATCACGTAACAGGCCGAACATATAAAGTGTTTTCAAATATCAAAATTTTATAATTGTATCTGTTACAGTATAAAATATGTAAACAAAGTAAGTATCTATGATTTGATATTCTTACACAGTCAACGTACGAGTGAATATATTTAAAGGCGAAATTTAAGTAGCATTACTAACGCAGTCAAATTTATTGAAAACAGGTCCTAAAACACTGATTAGTTCAAATTTCGGGATAATTCGCTCCTCCTCTGTAATTTATTGGCATAACATTTTATTACAATTAATATTAACCACAACTGAGCCATTGAAGTATTCCAACATAATCTGCGAATTGGCAGCTTTAAAGGATCATTTAAAACCGTTGTTTGGAATGTATCAAAATTTGCAAATATTGAGTTGCGGTGGAGTTTGGTCTAGACGTGCCATTCCATCGGAAATATGCATTTCGTTTACTGTCGATGGAAAGGTTCATTTAAACCTATAGTTTACAATAACTTCATTTTTATCGCGTTAGTTCCCTTTATATCTCTGCTTCAAATTGTATTCGTCAATGGAAAGAAATTTGTAATGCAACCATCAATATGCCTAGTGAAGCAAACAGCTTGAGGATATTTTTGTTGTTTAGGCAACGATTAGATTGAACATAAGCACAAGCGCCCAACCATATATCATTGCTGTAAGGGCAAAGATTGTATAGAAATGGAAAATATATACCAAGCGAGCTTTTGTAAGTCAACTGCGATAGCCATCTATCGCAGACATAAAATCTGTATTGACCGGTCAATGTCTGGCAAGTGATACACGTTTTATGATTGTATCTTCTTTTCTAGAATTACGAAGACAATTGTTTTGCTACAAATGGCTTCGCACAGCTTGGTATAAACAAGAATAACATCTTCAGGCGGGAAGAGAACCAATGATTTTGAAGTCAAGAATGTCTGGTTAAATGAAAAATAAACATTGCAACAACTTTATGATATTGATCACTTAATATCGAGTATTCGCTTGCATTTACGGAAAAATGTCTTATAATACATAAAATAGTTTGTGATACTTAATAACCGCTTTAGTGTTATTTTTGTTTAAATAACTTTTCTTGGAAACAAATAATTTTGAATTTGAATTAACGGCAATGTTCAGCTTTCCTAGCCTAGCCGTATGTTTTTTGTGATATATCATTAGTGTGTTTGTTTGCTGAATAATTGCAACCTTGTAACTTTTTAAAAGAATAGCAGTTATCTGATTTGGCTTATCGGAGTCATGTGACTGCGTTTGCTTCTCAATGAAGCGGCTGCGTATTTAGACGGTGATATTACAATGAGCAAATATAGAAAACATTAACCATAACCAATTGAACTAAATTAATGAATAAGAAATACAGAAAAATGTGTCGAGGGTTCTTCTAAGAATGGAATTTCGTTGTTTTTTTTTTGTGTTTTATCGATGTATGAACTGTCTAAATGTTTACATCTTATTTAACATGAAAACCTTCTTAAAATACCGCCTTAAATGTTCCGTTATCGCTGTAAAATGCACTCCGTCGTTTGGGTTAGATCAAAACATACTATTTGCTCGGGTGGATGTGGAGTTGTCCTCAGTACGGCACTAGGTGGCGTTATAATATGCATTTCTATTACTGCCCTTGAACAGGCTAAGCCAAACCAAGCCTGTAATACTTTATTGACATGTTCGGTGGCATTATAGCTCCCTCTTCAAATATTCGGTTTAAATGAAACTGTTTATGGGCAGTAATTAAAATGCAGATTACTGCCCATGCCGTCTCTACCTCATACATATTTACACCGGTCACTAGTCCTAATTTCTTATTAACGCGAGCAAGGAATCAGTGGTAGTAGCGGTTCACATTTAAACAATAAGACAATCGAAACCATCTATTATTACTTATTTAACAGTTATCTAAATGGATTTGTTGAGATAAATAATTAAAGAGTTTTTTTTATAAAAGTACAAAATCTAATCTTAAGCATTTTAATATGTGTTACATGTACTAGCAATTCGGATGGTTAAAATATGTTATAAAGCATAAGTTCACATAGCGATGTCAACTAGTGATGAGAATCGGACGGCTGAAGTGGAATCGATTAATCGGTCCGATTCTGATACCTGTCCGATCCGATTAATCGGAAAGAATCGGAATCAGACGTACTGTAGTGTACATTTTGTACCAAAAGCACACCTGTCTCAATCATATTATTATAGGACTACTTTTATTATTTTAGTTTACAAGATTAATAACACAACTGCTTTTTGTACTGCATTGACATTAGTGATGTGCCTCTACATCGATTAATCATCTGTAAGAACCTCCCGATGCCGATAATCGATGTCATTATATAATCGATTTAAACCGATGTATATTAAAATACTGCAAAATTATACATATCTTGGTCAATATTTGTACTAGCCATGATTGGTAGGGCCTTTTGCATTAAGTGCTATCAACAACGTAGTTAAGAATCGTTCATTCAATCTAATTAGTGCATATAAAATAAAATCACGCAAAAAGTTTATTTTTGTCCTTGGAACACCAACCTTTATGTAGAAAGTAGCAGCAAAGACACAATATTATTATGAAAGCTACTAATTAGAAACCATTTGTTAATGTAACACAGATATGATTTGTAAACCGATTAATAATCGGTGAAATCACATCGGAAGTGGCAACCGATTCCAACTGATGATCGATTGTGATTTACCGATATCCCAACACTAATTGACATCAAGATGTGAGCTCGAATCCGAAAATTATTCACAATTCTAAAATGTGGGTGGGGTTCCTTTGTTGCTGTAATAAGTCTTGAAGCATATTCTACAGGTAGCTTTGGATGTGTCGAGGTTTTCCTTAATGGGCGCCAAACCCTGACACCCTGGTTTCATATAAAAACCAAAATATCGACATGCCTTTGATGTTGTATTACCAGGGCATTTGTAAAGTTGATTATTATTTCAATCACGGACAGGCCAGGTATTCTCCATGTTTAAGAGCAGTTATATTTAAAAGTAACACAAAGACGATTAAAGCGCGAAAAGATATACACTGGACTGTCGCCGTGTCGGAGACAACGGTCAATTGTCTTTAAAGTGGGGTTTACCTATTTAAAGAATTAGCGACTAGAATCGATTCTTTGTAGTCAGAATCGATGTCGCCGACTTTGAAACTTCAGCGACAATTACTCGATTATCGGCGACAATCGGAACATCACTAATGTCAACATGTAAAGCACCCAACCTCCCCACACCCACAGGTATAAGCTGATATCGGCTTTTGGCAACAACCGGGCATCGCGCCTATCTTAACCAAATACCAGAAACTAATGAGCATTATATGAACGACCAGTTTGAAGATACGTATCGGACTAAATCCGTATAATATGTACAGCTATCTCAGAAAAAGATAGTGCAGATCATTCTCGTTGTCGCGAAAGTTAACGTCAGTTTCGTTAGTTCAATCATAAATTGCGAAAAATGCCGGGATGACCACTTTATACTTTTACTCATATTCTTCAGAAATATTTCAGCATTCCATACATAAGAAAAAAGCAATATGTCACCATCCATTTTAAAACGTTATAGCGCGTTTAACCACTGGCATAGTCGTTATTATATTGCACAAAGCAACCTTCTTACCGTTAATATGAAAACGTAGCATTTCATTCTATTTTAATTTTTATACACACTTTGTAAAATTAATATTGTACTGTATTATATATGAAAAACAACATCAAACATTGTTTTTATACATGTATTTGTTTACAAGCCATTAACGGCAAAAATCACATAAAATTAGTGACCGCCAGGTGGCGCCAGGTTGCGCTTCTTATCCTTTAAAGACGCCATTAAATATAATTTTCAAAAAGTGAATACATTAAACAATTTTTGGTATTCATTTCACTGAAATCTTAGAGAAGATATTCTATTTTTACCGTCCTTACGTCACCAACGTGCCCAACTACCTTAAATAGAATGAAATATTTTTCCTGAGATAAATATGCGTCAAGAAATTTGTTTAATAAAATAAATATCAAATTTGTTAAACTGCAGGCTAATAAACCAAATTTAACTGGTCTTCACGCGAGTATCAAGTTAGCGAACGTACTATTGTTATTTCGTACACATGAGCAAAGATCAAATGCCTATTTTCCATATCATAGTATCAATTTAACGTGTCATCACGTGACTGTCGAATTAACGATAACGTAGTATAGTTATTTCGTATACATGAGCAAAGATCAAATGCCTATTTTCCATACCATTAGTATCAATTGAGAAATTATGATATGTTTATATGAGTTAATGTCCCATTAACCCGGACATTAACCCGGCAAAAATAAACAGATGTATAGATTGTAATTCCCGAACCTGAAACTAATTTTGCGATTGGAGTTAAAAGTATGTTAATATTTTGATTAAGAAAACAGTCTGCACAAGCATGTTTGAGACAACATCTTACTTAATAGAATACGTGATGAATATATGCCCCGTATCACGAAACATTTCATGCTTAAACTCATATTAGCTCAACATATTCGTTCCAATTCCGAGTACATGATGTTTATTTGTTTGATTTCCATTACTGTCCATGAACAGGCTCAGTAAAATCGAACCTGTAATATTTTGATATTGTTCGTGTTTTCAAGTTTCTTCGATCTATTATAACGATAGCGTTGACTGTGACGTTTGGCGGCTGTAAAATGTCTCTCAGTTTATTTAATTAGTGCGGTCACATGTATCAGTTACCTTTTTAAAGGCCGTTAGGCACGGATCATATATTTGTTGTAACTATTGAAATAGATGAAACGGGAACTTTGAAAACCATCGGACAAGACAAATATAAAAATATTGCAGGCTCGGTTTGATTGAGCCTGTTCGTGGACAGTATTGGAAATGCATATTACTGCCCACGCCGCCTAGCCACGGGGTGAGCGCAACTCAATAATTACATCAATTAACAGACAAATGTAAAAATATTGCAGGCTCGGTTTGATTGAGCCTGTTCTTGGACAGTATTGGAAATGCATATTACTGCCCACGCCGCCTAGCCACGGGTTACATCAATTAACAGTACAATTTTGACCATCCCAAACGATGGTGTGGATATGGCAGCGGACAAATAGCCTTCAATGCGATATTTTCAGATTAATACCATTCCATGTTAGCGGCATATGGTCCTCAGATAAAAGAATTGGTTTGCCCTAAACGAGAAAACAATCGACGGAACTAATCTAAACAGTATTTTGACAGGGGATCTTAGAATATAAATCCTGCATATCACAGACAACGCCAAAAGCAAACTTTAAAAAGCAGGAAGTAGATCATTGGGCGTGATTGAACAATATCCTAATCTATAGTGGCTGGGAAATTGAAACCACCCATCTCAAAACAGGCCGAAATATTAAAACAAAAGTAATGTTATAAGTACTATTAACACAGTACATAAATATCGTGCTCAACGACCTTCAAAGGACGTAATTGATAACAGCACTAAAAGAATGTACGGTGAGACTTTTTGCAGCCACCACACGGCACAAACAACGCTACTATGATATTGAAATAGATGAAAAGGGAACTATGAACGCCATCAAACACGACAAATATGAAATTATTGCAGGCTCGGTTTGATTGAGCCTGTTCATTGACAGTATTGGAAATGCATATTACTGCCCACAATTGCAGTCAACCCGGGTCTAGGTGGCGTAGACTTTAATATGCATTTTAATAACTGTCCATAAACAGGGTTAATCAAACCGAGCATGCAATATTTTGATATTTTGTCGTGTTACGTGGTGTTCCTTATTCATTTGAGTACTTGATGCAAAAAGTAGTTTCCTACTTTCATGAAAATATGATAAACTCGTTTAAATATTACTAACTTAAGATATTTTACATTATATTTTTAGTTCGGATCCATATATTGCGAGAACTAGATGAATGAATTAACTTGATCATCTGCACATGCAACTGATTTTTAAGTTTTATAGCCGATTTAAAATTTCTTTTACAGTTTAAAATCACTATTTCAACAATGTATTTCTCAGCCAGTGTTGCATGGAAATAAGATTTATAAATTATAGAAAATCGGCAATTTTGAGTTCTCTTCATTATTTGTAAACACACCGGTAAATTTAAAAATAAAGCCTTCCAGCGAAATAACCAGCGCTCTGAATGCTTGGTGATTAATCCATCTACAGTTAAATGATTTGCCTAACTAATTGTTTGCAAGGCGATAAGGTCATTGAGTATCCATCCCTTTGGTTGACAGTACCATTAGCTTCCTATGTTTTATGTGTGTGTGTTTTTCATGGGTCTTATCGAGGGATTGGGAGGGTTGGAGCCAATTCGCCAAGAGAGCACGCACTTGTTTGTTCACTTAAAAACCTGTGGTGGATGTGTGTGATAAGTGCACCCAAGAACCTGGTTAAAACCCCTAGTGGCCTGTTTTTACTAAGACCGTTCCCTTGCGTTAATCCCATAGGTTCTCTTTTTTCTATATTTTTGTGGGGTCGGTGTCTTTTTTGAAATTGATTCGTTTATACACCCATGCTCTCGTTTCCAGTCGACTATTTGGCAGTGTGAAGAGGCTGTGTTTTTTTAGTGTCGCTAATCCTATTATACATATTTTACTTTTTTATTATCTTTTCGAGGTTGTTTTCAATAATATCTGACTCCTTAACGTTTTTCTAGTTTAACAAAATGGAATGCATTCAGTATATTTCGTAGTTAAGAAAATCAATGGGACATTGGAATTGATAATAGTTCTTACATATATATTACAAGTATAATATACCAAAGAGGTGGTAATTAGCGAGTTATACTTAGCCTTAAATTATGTATCATGCTAATGTAAAATTGATCTATCTTAATGTTCTATCGGGAGCAACAATGCGTTACTAAAAGGGAAACGTATGGTGTAAAACCGATAGAAACAATCTATAAAGACAGCAAATGCACGATGCAAAAAGACATCCAATGTTTTACATATAGATGGAATAGGATTCTGATAATGAGATTGTAAGTTGTTTAAATTATCTTTTGGATGTTTAACAACAAAAACAACAACAAAAATAGAAGAGGTATTAAAAATATTGATAAGTTTTAAATGTGTAACAATTTGAAATTAAAAATTAATGCTATTCCCTTTACAAAAAATTTATTTTTAAGTCACCTTTTTATAGATTTGTCCTATTTTCCACCTAAAGACCACTTAAGTCCATTCCAGTACAAAGTCTTGGTCTTAATAGATAAGTTTCAGGGTACGTCGTACCTCATGAATGGTCGTCATTAATGGGATTCATGTTTAAAGACTCACGCATCAAAAGCCGATTTTTGCTATTAATTTTTGCGAGTAGTGCAATTAAGTTGAAACTGGATATTTATAACTGGCATAAATATCCTTAGACTTCCCGCATCCTAGAGATAGTCTTCAGAGGTCTGGAGAGTGTGCACAGATCACGTGAATTTAATCGTAGACTCGGCGTTTGAGAGGACTCGGTAACTATATGTTACAACTTTGTTTTGCAAGCAGTTTGAAATAGTGATGGGGTCTGTCTTTTTCTTGGGAGTTATATATATACAGGTCAAGTTCGAATCGAGGCTCGATTTGCGCATGCGTAATATACCAAATGTATTTGTGACTTGCTTCAAATACTTCAGATGCTTGGTTTGATTTAGCTTGTACATGACATTTTGGAGTAGTAGAAATGAGCATTACTGTCCACGCCGCCGGGTTGAGCCCAACTCAATATTTCCAATATTGTGTCGTGATTTGACGGGCGTTGATTTCGGCACTGATTGTATATATGGAGTGACATTTCATAGACACCACACGACACAAACAACGCTACTACGATATTTAGATTGATGAAAATGCAACTATGAAAGCAACCGAACACGACAATTAATTCGATGCCAGCAAAAATGTTTTGCAAGCAATCACTATGCCCTTTTAATGAATACTAATCCCTAGAAACATATTTATTTGGATCATATCTGAAGTAAGAGGATTTTGCTTTAAGATTAAAAACGTGTATTAAATGACTGTATATTTATCCATAACCAGTTATAAATGAACATTGTTTATTTGTGGTAGCCTCAAAACCATCGAGATTTAAGCAAATATACACACATTCGTGGACCATTTTAATTTATTGATTGAAAAAAAAACACAGCAATTTTCAAAGAAACATTTGTGAAGAGAAACCACAACAAATAAGGTAAATTTTCCTGTGCAACGTGTTTGTGGTATAAATCACTACATTATCGCTGTCTGTGTTTAGAAAGTCAAAGTGATGAAGGTGACAAGTGTCTATTATGAGCAGACGACAAAATTGCCCGTCAGAACATTTATTTTGTTTTATTAGAAAGTGAACTTAAAACTGGCAAGACCAATGTTATTTTATGTCGATCAAATACTATTTAATGTTACATGTATTAGCATTCCAGATTGACATATATAATACAAACATTCTCAAAATTCCATCGTAGTACATTGTAAACGTACTAATTGGGGCGCGTCACGGGAAAAGGTACCTCCGGACAGTTGACGTCAATACTTGAAATGACGTCATAACGTTGAGCGGGCGAAAGTAATTATTATGCATTTCGCTGTAAACATTACATTTTATTGTCAAAATGTGTTACAAAATCACTTTTTAGTTTGAGAAAATGATATATTATTGTAAGTTGTAAGTTCTTTCTTAATATAGTAACAACTAAAATGTCACAAAATATGACCGAATGTACCTTTTCCCGTGGCGTGCCTCAATTAAACAGTTAAGTATTCATTGCATTCCCATGAATCTAAGGTTTGATCCTTAATCGACGCACATAAATATTCCAAGGGATCTTTAATCAAAATGATTTTCTTTGTCAGCTAAACGAAATAAGCACACTCAGCCAAAAAAAGAGAGAAAAAGACAGCATTAGTTTATATTCATCGTATTTAGATGGATGGATGGATGGATGGATGGATGGATGGATGGATGGATGGACGGACGGACGGACGGACGGACGGATGGATGCATGCATAAAATGCATATCAACATGGTTTAAATAACAAATATAAATTAGTTAATAATACAATAAATACATAATTTGATTAAGACTTTTTGACATGGATAAGATTCACAATAAAATGACTTTAAATGAGATCATTTATTATAATTGACATGTATGTATATAAATATCACATATTGTTGCCATGTTAAATACATTATATACCGAGGATGACACAAAAAAGGGAAAAATATATCCCTTATTTCCATCGTGGTCCTCAAATATAATGTTAAAATTTGCAGTCATAGAGAGGATGTATCACTGATTTCTAAAAACAGGAGTAAATTGAGCATGGGTAAATATTAAGTCTAAAAGTTTGCAGAAAGTTCTAGCAATATACAATTTGTTATTTTTATCACAGTGTATATATCACAATTTCAGTTTGCAATCTGTATTGCCACTGACCGTTCCAGGGCAGTTACCCATTTGGTTCCCCTTTTTGTTTGTTGAGTGTGGTCTCTATTATGTGAAATTGGTCACGTGTATAAGTTAAGCACATTCTAAATGGCTATGTGGGGGGGGGGGGGGGGGGAGAATACTAGACTCATTTTTTTCTAAATGTGGCTTTTCCTGAAATGCATTTTAAAGCTTTTTGACCTGTGTTCGAAAATTGTGTTGTCATATGCGTCTAGTCAACGGAAAATGCGGCTTCGGACAACTGACGTCGATCCTTATAGTGACGTCATAAAATTAAGCAGACGACATTGGCAAATATAAAAATACATAAGACACTATATTGTCAACATAGGTAAAACGATCACTTATTATAATAAACTTTAAGAAAGAAAGGATAGTTGTAAGTAAATTAAATTTAATATGTGATAGAATTTGACCGTAGCCATTGTGCCATGACGCACCATAACCTATGATCATGCCAATATAATAAACTCTTTTAGAAGACTATCGAGAGCAACGCTGTCTTATAAAAATGGAAACCTATCCTGTTCACACCGATAGAAAGAATCAGCGAACTCCACAGTAAGACTGTTTGGTTATTGAGAATAAATTGCTTTTACGATTGTTAGTGGTTAACAATTAACAAATTGATGGAGGAGGATGCTATTTATGAAAATGTAAGCTGTTTTAATTATATTTGACTTTTAAAGACAAATGAGGCACGGCATGGGGGAATGTGTCTATTGTTATATTTTTTGGATAGTGTTATTGTTTGTTATTGATTTTGGAAAGAACTTTAATGATCAAATATTCATTCACAATTATTGGGTGATCTTTTTAAACATTTTGAATATCACAATGCAATAAATTAAATACGCAATGTCGTCTGCTCAACTGTATGACGTCACTTCTAGAAATAACGTCATTTCCTGACGACACAGTTTACCCGTGACGCGGCCCAAATTTAACTTAGAATAATAAAATGTTGTCAAGTTTAACGTGACCATTTCTTAAAATTCAAAACATAGTGACGCTTTCTCTTATTATTACATGTGTTCATTATATATAGAGTATGTTTTCTTGTTAGTGATGCGTATAAGCTGCAAATATCAACTATCAATATCATAATACATTATTATTTAACTATGTCATATTGGTCAAGCAATTCTCGTATTGCATCAGTTTAGTTTTCACGTGAATTTGATGTTTTTATTCTGTTTATTAATAGAATTGTCATTAATCAAGTGAATTCACATGGATCATGTAATCGGGCCTCGAACAGTCATATTAGCCCTCGTTTGGCCTCATGACAATCTGACTTCCCTTAGCCCAATATCATTGCCAAAGTGAATTAACTTGGTTAATAATATTATGATATTACAAAACTCGATCAAAGAAGTAGAGAATCTCTTAAATCTCTTAGGATATAATTCCCGGTGTTTAATTATGTATTTTGCGTTCACTGCGATATGCTGAATTTATATTCTCAGATCTCATGTCAAAATTATAGTATATTTAGTTTCGCCCATTATTTTCTCGTTTAGGGCGAACCCCTTGTTCTATATAAGAGCATACGCCCGCTGATCATGGAATGTTGTTAATCTGAAAATAACGCATTGACGGTTCCATGTTCACCGCCATATGCACTCCATTGTTTGGGATATGGGATGGATCAAAATAGTACTATTTACTGGTGTTAATAATGAGTTGCGCTCAACTTGGGGTTGGGCGGCGTGGGCAATTATGTGCATTTCTATTACCGCCTATGAACGAGCTCAATCAAACCGAGCCATCAAAGTTCCATTTTCATCTTTTTAAATGCAGAGATATGTAAAGACAACGGTTAGAAAGTACGTGTGGCAACTGATATTGCAAATACAACATATACCACTCATATTTGTCGAGATTGTATAGGCAGATCATGTGCTTTGATCCTCCGATGTTTGTCTAAATGGCAGGATTTCGAATGTAAATAATTGTAAGCCTACGCTTGGATTCGAACCCGTACTGCGACAGCGCCAAGCCACATAACAACACCAAATGAAGTTTGCGCTGACGTGTTGTTCGTCATAATGAAGGACCGAAAATCGAATATATACTTATACCAGTACTGACTGATCTGTACGGGGAGACTTTCTACGGCCGCCACAAGGCAAAAACAATGCTACTGTGAATTGTTAATTATAATTGTAAGCCTAGGCTAGGAATCGGAACATCGACACGACCCCAGCGCTCTGGCACATTAACTGACCACTTCACCTACCAATTACTTACCAATTTGACCACCTTCATATTCCAAACAAGATGCTAATCAAACACTTTCATTATGCGAAATACGTTAAACTTTCATTTCTAGGCTTCTGTTTGATTTACAAGTATATTGTTTGATTCTTTAATAGAGTCTGAATTCTTAAGAAAATATTTCTTCGTTTGTTTGATTATACCCGATTTTGTTTGATACAAATTTTGTAAGAGATATAATGAATACTCTGCAAAAGGGTTAATTCACTGTAATGGCATAACGCCTTGTTTTTTTATAGTTTCTGTTGTTAATGTTGTTATTTTACCTCAGTTTTATTCCCCATTTAAACGATATTCCATTAGAACGAATCAATGATTGTACATGTAATATTATTCCTCAAGATACTACTATCAAACAGTCAAAGGAGGAAGTTATAAAATGTGTTTTGTGTTGTTGTTGTTTTTTGCAAAGTATTAGGTGCTCTGGATCCCTTGTTCCCTTGTTCGTAATAATTTCAATGAATAATTAAAGCAATTACTGCCTTAAATGTCTTCGTATTTAAATAGTTTTGAGGCATAAAAGCATCACTTTCACAAATTTTAAGCAAACTGTTAAACCGTTAACGATCGAAGCGAAACTTTGGCTCAATTCTCCGTTAAAATGAAATGTGTAAAAAGCGCAATAAATCTTTGAGGAATTAGTTTCATGGAATATACAGTTTAGGACTTACTCGAAATCGTCTAGTTCACGTCCAAATTCCGGGCTCAATCCCATATGTCATTGTATATAGAATATTAAACTTTATCAACGTGGAAATATGATTTTATATTATTTCTCAAGATATCTGTGTTTATCTTGTAGTGAATAATATATTCATATTTCATTTTTATGAATTCTGGTTTAATATTATATTCGGATGTAAGTGATATTTTTAATCTGGTTTCCATGACCGTCTTCACTTCCGTAATGATAAAATCTGGGCAACTGTTCCATTTTTTCTGTCAAGGTCACTTTATCATGCAGCGAGGTTTACTTTACGGTACATTTAGATCTGTCGGTTAAAATTTAACAAAAGCAAAGGCGTACATGTATATTCACAGTCTTTTCTTCATCTTAGAATTAAGTCGTTTCTGAACAGTAGGTGTTTAATCTTGTTTTAGGTTTGCCCCTCTGCTGGTCAAGATGTCTGTAACTGTTC
This sequence comes from Corbicula japonica, assembly GCA_038501625.1. Taxonomy (NCBI): domain Eukaryota; kingdom Metazoa; phylum Mollusca; class Bivalvia; order Venerida; family Cyrenidae; genus Corbicula; species Corbicula japonica. Next base: position 327,035 of record JAZAYU010000055.1, read on the forward strand.
ATTATGCTACTTTTAGCCATTGTCATTAAATGGGCCACGCCACGGGTAAAGGTACCTTCGGTCATATTTTGTGACATTTTAATTGTTACTATATTTAGAATGAACTTACAACTATCTTTTTTTTCATAACTAAAAAGTGATTTTGTTACACATTTTAACAATAAAATGGTATTTTTTACCGCGTAATGCATTATTAATAATAATTAATGTCATCTGTTCAACTTTTTGACGTCAGTTCAAGTATTGACTCAACTGCCCGAAGGTACCTTTTCCCGCGACGCGCCACATGTTTTTTTTAATTGCCAAATTTAAAAATTAAGAAGGTCAAATGTTTTTGAAATGTAACAATGTTGCAAAATATGCATTTTTGAGCAAATTTTCAACACAATTTCGAGGTTTTCATACGGGGCACAGTTGTCGATCGAAAAAATGTGAACAATTTTTATTTATATTAAGATATGCTGATTTCATAATTAAACTTTTTTTTTGTTGACAAGTGTTAACTTACTGCATATGAAAGCTCAAAAACCTGGTCTATACATACATTTTTGCATATTTTCCTCACATTTGGCAATTTCTACGGCACATTATCGAACTACAATAACAACTGTTTTATACCTAAATTACAAACAATTATGTATTCAGATTCATTTAAATTTGAGATATGAAACGCAGTTTAAAAGTATAAGTATTTTAGGCTTTAAATAGGCTTTTCTGGTCCGGCTCCTTTGTACGAATGAATTCATATAATTCACAAACTTCATTCACTCTTATTCATAAATCAATCAGAAATTCAAGCGATCGAATCTAAGATTGGCATGGTTTATCTGTGTAATCTAATTAAGTAAATTACGGTATACAACAAAATTCTGCGCTGCTCAAGCATTTGATTGCATAGCAAACATTCGAACAAGCAAATTATAACCTATGTTGACAGGAAGAGTTTTTGAACTGAAATTAAGAGAGATTCGGTAGTTCAGATATAATCCATTTGTTTATTGGTATTGACAAAACAATTTGCATCAGCTAAACATGCTAAAGGAACTTAACCGTAATTTGTTTACCATATTCATAGAGACACATTCATTATGAGGAAGTATTGTTCTCTTTTAAAACTCATTAAGAAACAATCACTCACAGACAAATATTCTCGGATCTTTTTCGGACTTGCTGCCCGAGTTTCGAATTTGTAAAACAAACTTTCTTAAAACTCTAGCCGAGAATTATCTTGCCGCAGTTACAATGTATAAGTTTGTGTAAACTGTAAGTGTTGTCTTTGAATTAATATGGGTATCTGTGATAAAACTTGCAAAATGTATTTTTTTTAATTTGAAATACCGATACCCGTGGATAAAAAAGTAATAAAAAATTAAATGTATTAAAAGTATTTAACGTTGGTAAAGCTTCAGAAAAGCTAAGAAGTTTTGAACAACAGACCTAATTAAATGTTTAATCATCACCATACAAAGTAGGGACTAATTACAATTATTATGTTAGAATCAAAACCCTCCATTTCATTTTAATTTGTGTGGTAACTTATTAAATTAGAAGGACGATTCGTTTCGCATTTATCGCATAAATGCTATTTTCAACTGACGTTTATTAGGGTAAACATTACCGAAGAAATTGTGGGAAATTGTTATTATTTATATTAAATAAATCGTCGATATAATATGAACTGATGTTAAGGAGTGTCGTGATGTTATCGTCATGTTCGAAGGAAAGAGAAAACATAAAGTCTCGTTATTACTCATAGGGAAGCCCACTAAGTTTATGCATAGATGTACCATATCTAACATAACTAGTACATGAATTATCCAGTGATGTACGAATGAGAATCAATCAGGCTTCACGATAATAAAACCGAGAATGGAAACCAATCTCAAATCTCTATGATCTGATTGCTTAAATGGCGGCTGCGGCTGGTCTCTAGATTATGCTTTATGACCTTGGGCACAGGTCCTTACATTTCATTAAAGAATTATTTTCATAAAACAGTCAAAACAAGGTTTTGTATGAAATGATTTCTTATGCAATCATTCAACAATGAAACTGGTAAACTTATCTCATAACTTATCAGAAAGTGCCGTTTGCAAAGTGGAAACTAAAACTTGAAAAAGAGAACGCATGAAAATGTCTGGGCTTAAGCTCGTTCATAACGTTTGCGTCTGTGTTCTTTATCGACCAAAACGATATATGCCTTTGGTTTCGAAAACGTTTTTCTAAGCATAATTACATATCATTTGACATAAATAGTTTAGTAGTTGTAAATGACCCAGACTGCGCCATAAGTCTTGCTTTATATGTTTGGCAAGCAATACCTTGGCAAGCAATACATTGTACCGAAAATAAAACTAAATGACGAACGATAACAAAAGGTTGGACGCCAGAAAGGTGAAATTAAGGCTTGTTCATTCGATAAGGGGACTAAGGCATATTCATCTGTAAAGTAGAACTAAGGTATTTTATTCGTAAAATGTAATACGGATTTACATAAACGGTTAATAATCTGTTTTGTGGTAAAAACGTGTAACTATTAATAAAAAGCCTTATCAGAAGTTACAAATTCCCTTTATCAAATGCCGTTCATTTAAACAAGTTCAGGACTTTTTTGTTATAAAACTATGTTTCTTATATTAATAGATCTACGAGTTTAAATAAATCTGGAGATTCGGTTTTTCTAAAAAAAATAAGTCGGTCAGCTCAGCCTATGTGGCCTACACTTTTTGTTGAAAAACACGCTTAATGACTCGGCACTGCATGAGAGGCCGTACGGGTTCGCGCCTCAGTACGGAAAATATTATTTGAAATTCTCAGTAGCGCTATTTGTGAAGTGTGGTTGCCTAAAAAGTCTCCCCAAACATATAGTCAGTACTGTTATCAGTAAACATTCGTTTTCCGTTGTCATTCAGTGATGATAACGTTTATCGGGGTTATCCGATCAACCGTTATCGCGATTGACCCAGATTGTAGCTCAACAGGTATCGTAATTGGCATATCATGGTTAAGCACTGTCGGCGAACAGTTTCGCTCCCCAGAAAGGGAATTATCATTTAACCCTTTCCTTGATATATACGCATTTTTACGCATGTGCGACCAGTGTAGATCCAGATCAGCCGGCACATCCGTGCCGTCTGATCAGGATCTGCACTGGTCGCATTTTGGTAAGAAATAACCTAATGAATCAAAAAGCGAACAGTTCAGATCCTAATCAGACGGCACGGATGTGCAGGCTGATCTGGATCAAAACTGTTCGCCCTAACAATAAAGATGTTTCTATACAGGAAAGGGTTAAAAATGTAGAAAAAATCGAACTTTCAGAAAATAACGGTTTAAATAGTTGGTTATAACATTACCTATAACTGTTACAATATGACATGCAGACCAATAGAAACATTTTAATTTAAACGTTTCAAATAAAAGGTGATTTGTTGATATATACATGTATATATATAAATATGTAAATAGTTTCTTTGTATTTATAACATGTAATAAAAAGTGATATGTTGTTATTGAAGATCATATTTCTAAATTGTTTGTGCAATTTTTAATAGTTTCATAAAGTAAGTGGGCTTGTGGGATCAGGTTATGTTTTACATTAAATTTTCTTAGATCACGAATAAAAAAAAATCAAATATTTAGAAAAAAGATTCTGTGTCAATTATAATTATAGTTTGAAAACATGCATGCCAGTTGTAACAATCGGTAAAGCACGCAACTCTTAAAGGTTTGTGAGTTTATATTACGATCATATATTGTTTTTCATCCTATTTCTGAAAAGATGGTGCTGGAAGATAAGTATAAGAAGAAACCATATCGTGTTTACCAGATTGTTTTAAAATACTTAGAAGGCCATGTAAGGAAAAAGAAACAGGCACACGCAATCATCTCTTACTTTTTGTGCAACTTAATGTGACCTGGATGTTCGTTATCGGATTTGAACAATTCAAAAAATGGAATAATCCGATTTAAATTTATACCTTCTTAATAATAATAATAATAATAATAATAACTGCCATCTCCGCCTAGGCCCGGGTTGAGCGCAACTTAATGCATACACCAGTGCCCAAGATCATAAAACTAAATCTGGAGATCAGTCTCAAATCTCAAGCATCTGATTGGCTGAAATGGCGACAAGTCGCCAATTCAGCCAATCAGATCCTTGAGATTTGAGACTGATCTCAAAACTTAGTTTTGTGATCTTGGGCCCAGTAAAGAGTAAAAAGTCGATCTTTTCGAAACGACAGTGTGTATATGACAGTGAACATTGCACCTTAAATCCAATATAAATATAGATTCACCTCTCACCGAAAGACAATGGTTGGAAAACAACAGAATAATTTTTTTGACAGCCAGGGGAGAATATAAATCCTGCATATTACAGAGAACGTCATGGGCAAAAACTTAAAACGTTGGAAAAATAGCATTGGGATGATTAAACTTTTTACGAATTTATTTGGGTCGGAATGTTACATCAATTTTTTAGAAGTACCATTAACATGCACATGTGTCATGTTCAACCACCTTTAAAGGATGTAATTGACTGCTCTGTTTTGAAACATAACAAAGGTATTAATGGCACTGTTTAGCAAAAGTACTCGATAACCTTTCCTGAAAGCCAGGAATCGAACAAGCAATATCATGATTCAGAAATAGTTATTGTTGAATGTCTGAACCTCACCTTATTGGTTTTCATTCCACGAATGGCTTTAAAACAATAATGATAAATTAGATTGCTTCGTGTTATTTGAAATAGAAACTAATTTATATCATCAACAAACTTCAAATAATTATCACAGTATCTTTTCAACAAAGAATAATCCTAAATGAAATACAGATAATATTGCTTCAAACATTAATATGGAATGCAATGTTTATCAGTGACAAATTGAATGACACCATAATTTATAAAAGAAAATAGATGCATTACTAAATTATTTCTTGTCTACATGCACTTTCGATTAGCCTACTTTGTGATTCGAACCGCACATACATGTATCACATTATGTTTTTTTCATTCTATTGTTAAATTAACACATTCTAATGGTAATTGTAATCTACTGCACATGTTTTATTGTCTTTCTAACTTTTTATGATAGCACAGTATATGTTAAAGAACAAAGTTAACTAAATTTAATTTCTGTGCTGTGAATCTCCCATTATTTACGTATGTATTTGTTTATAAAATTTGATTAAATATATCCGCTTTGGTTTCAACTAAAAACGATTCGGAAGTCAACACCCTTATCTAAACAGTCGCAAAGAACTTAGAATCAATAAAATAGATGAAAAGGGATCTTTGAAAGCCAACGAACACGACAAATATGAAAATGTTACAGGTTCGGTTTGATTGAGCCTGTTCATGGACAGTAATGGAAATGCATATTACTGCCCCGGGTTTAGCGCCTCTCAATATTAACACCAATGAACAGTTCAATTATGACTATCCCAAGCAAAGAAAAACAAAAAAAATCTATTTCCACGAATACATGCGAAATGTGCGAATTTAAGTCAACTGCATAGTAACCTAACTGTACAATTACATCTTTTCATGTTCACATGTTTATTGACCATCTATTCTCAAGCAATAAAATATTTTGAAAAGCCCGTAACATGCATTATTACTCTTTATTCTTCTGACTTTTGAATCAGGAGTAAATGCAGATAATGATATTTTCTGTGCTTAGTTTTGTTACTTAATTTTGCTGGAACTTCCGAGAATATTAAACCGTTTCTAATTGAATAACATTATGTTATGAATAGTTGTTTTAGCTTTTCGATCTTTCTACATTTTCCACTGTTAGCTTTAGAATCATAGTTAGGTTATTTCATATTTAAACCTTGTTTTACTTTCATTACATTTTTTCCAATTTATGGTGGAATAACTTTTGACCGTCATTGTCATGCTATTAAAATCCCCTTAATTAAACCTTATTGGATAATGCCAACGAGCTTCAATTACTGCCACTAGGTCTTCCAGGGCTGAAGGTTATAAAACTGAGTTTGGAAACCAGTCTCAAATCTCAAGGATCTGATAGGCTGAAATGGCGACCTGTCGCCATTTCAGCCAATCAGAAGCTTGAGATTTGAGACTGGTTTCCATGCTCAGTTTTATGACCTTGGACACAGACGTCCGATTCCTTCTTGGTCTTCCAGAAAAAAGGTTGCCGGGTTATCTAAAAACAGAAAATTGTCGTTATATGTTTCGGTATTTGTTTGACACAACATCCAATAAACAATAAACAAAAAGTAAAATGATACAACATAAAACAAAGGTCACAATCGGTGCGCTTATGGTATCGTTATCAGATAATTTGATTTGCCGTCTCAAATTAAATTATGATTCACCTAGTATTGTGTTTAACTGTTATAACGCGGTCGCTAATCTTATCGAAAACTATCACTAGACTCAGGGTTACTGTTGTTCATACATGTACCAACATCTGTTTCAGTTGTGAAGATTTTACTGCTCTCAATATGTTTTGTGAAATGCAACACTGCTGTACATCAGGGTAGGTTCTATCTATTTCCATTGAATGAGTATTTTTAGTATACGTGTGCTAAATAAACCTACCACTTTTTATTAATAAAGAAATGTCCAAATAATATTTTACATTAAATGTTTGATTTTTTTTGTTCTTTATAATAAATATAATTATTTAGAACAACGTGAAAATAAATTTACGTTCATAAGGAAATACCGAGCATTTTGAAGAAAATTAAAATGGTACCGAGTTTTAACATGTAAAGGTCTTTCTCTTTTTTTTTGAATTGGGAAACGTATAATATTATTATTCATTTAAGAAAAAGGAACTTTTTACAACACAGCAAATTACAATGTTCAGTTTCAAGTGGATTTATTTTCTAATGTCGTGGGTTAGATATACTTTGGTGGAGTTTCCGATGATGGAGCCGAAATATTGATAAAAAAGCTGAACAAAGTACGCTTTGTACTGCAAAATCATGTATGATATGTTGGTAGAAAATCGCTTAACTTACAATGATTTACCAACACTACTGAAAATTTGTACTAAATCTGGGCTTTATCATTTGTCATTTGTGAACGTATTCTCTTATTCTCTTATTAATAAGATGTCCAAAAACTAATTATTTATCAATATAGAAAGAATTAACTTACATTTTAAGAGAATATTCTACTAATGAGATGTAACTGGATAGCAGCTATTAAAAATGTTCGGTGTTAAAAAATCCCTAGAGCCAGATTAATGTATTTTGTAAGGGGAAATAAAAATATCAAATTTATAAAATAATTGTTGTATATTGCGTTTATTAGGATATGAATGTCTGTTGCGTTTGTTTTACGTTTGTCAAGTACGAAAGGTGTGAACAACTAAAATATGTTTCCAAACACCAATGAACGCATTTTGCAATTATAAATCGAAACAAAGTTTAATTACAGAACATAACAGAACATTTCTTTTATTTCACCCAGGTATTTACATACAACATAGGGGAATACTAACAAATATCATTGCTAGAAATATGGTATCTCTTTATAAACAACTAATTGGTACATTGTTAGTTTTCTGTTTTTTAATATTGTTATAAATGATACCTGATGTAACGTTAGTCATAACAGTTGTGGAGTTGGCATTATACTCTTTAAATATTATTTGTGTTTTTGCAAACAAAAATAACTATGGCAATTTACCGGACTTGAACATTTATAAAGAAATTATTAAAAAATTAATTAAAGAAAAACGGCGTAAATTCGAATAACCTAAATTTAACAGACCCATGTACACACTTAAAGGACCAAGTCTCCGATAAAATGACCCTTAGGTCGCAATAAAATAACAAAAAAATAAAAGCAGTCTCTGTGGTAAAATATAAAAGTAGTGGTACAAGGTATATCAGCTTATTGCACCGTTGTTTTTTCGATGATTTAACAGACTTATAAAAGGCGAGAATCCCTAAATCTTGGGGACAGGAATAATTGTATCCCTATAAAAAGGCAGTGACGTTAATGATCCAGAGATTTAAAGAGGGATTACCTTCAATAACATAATATATTAGCAAGTTATACCAACCCGTTAAAAAATGGTCACCAACAACATTATTGAAGGTTCTTTAACTGTCGAAGATATTATTTGAAAGCATACAATTTACTTTTTGATGATGATGCGGTGTTATTTAGCCTTACAGTGTCTACTAAGACAATTACTGTAACACGGGTTTTTAAACTAAATACCAAAGAGACGAAAAGGTAAAATATGCATATCAGGAATAGCCACATTCAATAAACACAGCCTCTCCACACAGCCAAGAAGAAGAAAGGGGAATTACCATCATTAACATATATATTCGCAAGTTATTCTCATCCGTTTAAAGCTAGTAAGGAGAACACAAACAAATTTGATAATCGGTACTAAAAATAGATTTATTCGAAAAGGGAAAACACAATACTCACGATTTTGTCTAAAAAATACCATTTTTCAAATATTAAGGTATAAGGCTATAAAGAAATGGTAGTTGGTACATGTCTTGAAAATGTTTAGCACATCACTCAAGTCTTGCAAATTAAAAACAGCTTTCATAAAATATTTGTCAATTTCATTTTTACAATTTGTTTAGGAAAATTGTCAGTAAATTCGCAATAAAGTGTAAACAGCAGGATATTTTACAATACTCGCTCATCGACTTTACTCTTTGTCGCTATATTACATGACTGAAAGTTTTCAATTTATTTGTAATACCGTGTAATATTGCACATTTATATTTTCTTACAGAAAATATTAAACTCAGTTTTGTATATCCTTACCATCACATTTGAAAAAAAAATCACATCTTTTGAAAAACAAGTCTTATTGATGTCGATTCATACACGATATTTGTTAAGTAAAGTAATAATAAAAGTGTTAGAATCAAGAATATTAAATCGCGGTTATATCACGTTGATAATATTTCTCATATTTACAAATATTATTCATCACAGCAGTGGTAATTAGAGCTGTGTCTGCTTTATTTCTAAGTTTCTTATATAATGAATTAATAAATCATATGCTCTAAGAGCACTAGCGTGTTCTGGGAGCGGCAGTATCTTCTATTCGCAAATATTTTCACTTTTCAATTTGTTGTATTTTGCGAGGGTTTTATTTTTCGGTTGTTTCCCGCTATGGGAAAGTGCACAAAACTTAACTACAGCGAAATTAAGTCATTGAATAATTAACTCGAAAGACACAACCACGAACTGCAATAGTGAGCTAACTGGTCGCAATAATTCTATTTACTTTCTGAAAGGAAAATCAAAGGATAACGATAAAGTTCATGCTTAAAACCTTTTAATAAATACTATTATTATATATCTAATAAATGTAATCAATCGACAATCTGCATTTGTACCACGTGACCGTCCAATATATTCCCGTATTGGATCCAAAAAATATATATTAATTCCATATTGGACGGTTGGGTACATGTACATGTGCACTAAACAATCTGCATTTGTACCACGTGACCGTCCAGTATATTCCCGTATTGGATCCAAAAAATATATATTAATTTCATATTGGACGGTTGGGTACATGTGCACTGATGATATATAATAATAAGGTTATTATACATTTAACTGTACAATACGGAATATATTTGGACGAGTACACAGCTTGAAAAGTCATATTGGACTCGCCTATCGGCTCGTCCAATATGGCTTTTCAAGCTGTGTACTCGTCCAAATATATTCCCGTATTGTACAGTAAAATGTATAATAACCTATAATTCATGTACAATGAGGTTAACCCTCAAGACTAATGTGGTCACCCTCTTTAAAAACAAATCTTAAAATCAAACAAAAAGAAAAAAGTATGATCATGAACGATTATAACATGATCACAACTGTAACCGACAATTGAAATTTCAGGTAGATTACAACAAAGAAAAACCTCGAACAATAGTGTTAGTAAAGTTATCTTTTCTCTTTCAATGAGCATGTTTAATTTATTCTTGTTCTGCCTAGGAACAGGCTCAAACAAACCAAGCCTGCAATATTTTCATATAAGTCATCGGTGGCTTTTCAAGTTCCTGTTTCATCTATTGCATACATCGACACTTTCTTAACGCATACATAAATGTAAAAGTTCAAGTCGGTGACGTTTTGGAGCGTTTCTATGTTGTTATCGCGGTAACATAGCACTGTAATTATGTACGAACGAATCCAGTAAATGCTTCAGTTGCCGTAATGTACTTTGGTGTGCCATAATGTGCAATCAGCAGCGAGATCTTCTCGTTACTGGAGGTTTTATGGTGTTTTAAATGTTCAACAAACTCTCCCAGACAATCTAGATTTCTGGTGTTGAAGTTAACGACTCTAAATTTATGTTTATCACAACAACAACCCTCTGTTTGCAATTTAAGGTTAATATTACTGTAGAGTAATCGGACTTGCATAGCTAGGCGCTCTCGCAATATGGTACGGGTTCGCTCCCAAGTAGAGGCAATATCATTTAAACACGAAACTTAAACGTGTTCAAGCAAGCAAACTTTTAACAAATTATCGTTTTTATGTATCTTCATTTTACATTCAGATACAGTTTGAACAGTAAAGAATAATAGCTCGCCCCAAAAATTACCTAAACTTTTATTAACATAGATTCACAAAAACTAAACAACAGAAAGCATTTTTAAGTCCACATGAGTATAATGGCCCTGACAATAATATGTTCTTTTTAAAGAACGTAACATTATGAAGAGAGAAATCAACGTTTCTCAACCATTTAGGCGACTGGGAAGCGACCAAGGTAAATAGAAATAAAATTCGTTTGTGAAAAGTTTTATTGAACGGCATTTTGGCGTAAGAGAGATTATGATATTTTCCCTTTTTATCGATAAATGTGCAATGATGGGTGTAGACTTCGACTGTAATTTCACTAAAGTTCAACGCGCAAATAAGATCACTTTTTCTAAAATGAATGATATTTGTGCATCGTTTGGAATGGATCAAAATTGAACTGATATAAGGGGTAGATACCGAGTTGCAATCACTCCGTTAGTTTAGGCGGCGTGGGCAGTAATATGCATTTCCATAACTGTCCATGAACAGGCTAAATCAAACCGAGCTTGCAATATTCATACGTATTTTGTGTTTGGTTGCTATTTTTAAAGAAAAAAAATCCATTTTCATCTACTTCAAAATCCCTGTAGCTTCGTTTGGGGCGGCTGTAAAAAGTCTCTTCGCATATTTAGTCAGTGCTGTAATTAGTTTGGTCTTTAGAAGGTCGTTGAGCACGATAGTTATGAATGTTTATAGTACATCTTATATTTTTTGTTTTAATATTTCAGCCAGTTCTAATATGGGTGGTTTCAATATCCAACCAGTATAGATTTGGATGTAGTAAACTATAGAGTTAAATAAACGATAATACATTCACGCCCTCAATACATGTTTTCTTTCTAACCTTGTGGTGCTAATTAATTGGAACGCATTGAATGCTGAAATGAATTAAGAATGAATTAAGAATGATTATGAATTAAGTACGCTTTACCAGGACCCAAGATCATAAAACTAAATCTGGAGATCAGTCTCAAATCTCAAGCATCTGATTGGCTGAAATGGCGACCAGTCGCCATTTCAGCCAATCAGATGCTTGAGATTTGAGACTGATCCCAAAACTTTGTTTTATGATCTTGGATCCAGCTACGACTTTCATCTTATGTACAACGAGTGCAGATCCTGATCAGCCTATAAATCCATTGCCCAAGGTTATAAAGCTGAGCATGGAAACCAGTCTCAAATCTCAAGCATCTGATTGGCTGAAATGGCGACTGGTCGCCATTTCAGCCAATCAGATGCTTGAGATTTGAGACTGGTTTCCAAACTCAGTTTTATAACCTTCAGCCCATGTCGTCCATATCATATGTGCTTTTAGATTTATCTGATCATTACTGACCACTAATGTGCTTCTGATCTAGATCTACACTGATCACCCAATGGGATTAATTAATTAAGACGTATTTATGGAGAAAAGTGTGAATTCTTTTTGGGTATTCGTCTGAAAACTCTGACAGTTGGTGTACTTTGTCACTATACGTATGTATGAGCAAAATATCTTGGACGAAAAAGGGATGTGCCAACTTTGTCAAACTTACAAGTTAAGAACAAATACTAAATGTGTTTTCAATGCATCAATGTATGTTTGCAACATACTGAATTCAACAATTAGGAAAATTTGCATTTCTAAAATATACGATATCCTCAGAATGTCAGTCTATGTTAACCAAAGACGTTTCCCCGTTAGCGGTAGATTTAACAGTAAAATTGCATTTCTATAAGACTAAGTACAGTTCTTGTATCTCTTGGTCATGCACACGCATATGAATAGATAGGATCTACATATTCTGCATTCTTTTTGTATTGGTGTGGAAATATATATATTCTATATATTAACAGACTAGTTTATTTGATAGGCAAAAGTGTAATCTCAAATGCAAAGCATCACGGGAAAAGATGTCCTCGGTGATTTTTTGATGTTGCTAACTGTATTTTGAAATAACTTAAAATTATCTGCCAATGTAGGTCACACATTAATTAAAACATAACATAGTTTATCAAATTCAATTGGTTTTGAAGGAACGTAAACGCCAGTATCATGAATTCTTGTTAATTAAATTTAGTCTATGGGCATCCAAATAAAACCTTGAAGTACATGTAGTCTTATGTTTATTTAAAAAAAAACAATATTTGTATGACCCAAATAAGACTGCGATCTCAAAGCCGTAGTGGAAGTGTATCAATTTAGTACTAGAGCTTATTAATTCTGTGTTAGTACTACATTATTCATTTTATTTTACTTTTAAGATCAATGGTATTTTATTAATCATTAGACTTTTTCTGCAGAATTTTTTTTGTTTTCATAATGTTGAATCCGTTATTTTTGCGATGCCAATTGTCGGTTATGTTTTTCATGTATTTGTATCCGTTATTTTTGCGATTTTAATTGTCGGTTATGTTTTTCATGTATTTGAATCCGTTATTTCTGCGATGTCTATTGTCGGTTATCTTTTGCATGTATTTGTGTCCATTAATTCTGCGATATCAATTGCTGTTTATTTTTTGTTTTCGTTTTTTTCTACTATGTCGGAATTAATTTGGTTATGTACTTGTATCCGTCATTTCAACGATGTCAATTGTTCATTGTTGCTTTTCTATTAGTCAGCATTTGTAAATATTAAAATTTATCTGATAATCTACTCGCCTATGCAGAAAGCTTGTGTTAAGGCTACTATTTGCCATTTGCATTATTAAGTTGTCATACTGGTATGCTTCCTTTTCATTTCTAGACCCGACGAAACCAAATTTAGGTCTTTATACACTGATAAATGAGAAGAAAACATTATATCAAATCGGTTAATTACGGCTTCAATATCGATACAGTTTTGTTTTCTCATTTCCACAACGAAGCACTTGTTCTAGGAAACGTTTGTTGCGAGGAGGTTGATTGAAACCCTACTCGTTTTAGCAATTATAAAGATTGACAAACAAAATTAATATAATAAAACTATGGACCTATCAAAAATACCGTACCCAAACCTGGAGCATTTATGTATGAAGACATACATGTAGATGAATTAAATACAATTTAATACAATTTCAAATGCACTCATGAACGAAACACATTAGCAGCTCAAACAATAATTACTATGCCTTTTAGATATTTGTGAAGCATGTCCGGGTTATTTGGTTAATTATCAATATAAATATAATGTTTCAAAATATACTCAGAAAAAAAGTATCCATTTCGACCTGCAATTGTACATAATTGGAAAACGAAAATTCAATATTCTTTTTTTGAACAAATTTTTACTTCAGTTATCATTGCAAAGAAGTAAAATGTTCTTGAAAATCTGCAGTTACAACTTAGTTAGTTATCTTTCCTATTGCTGTAATTTTGTAGGGGTTTTAGAAGAAGTGAGTGGTTCTAAAACACATTAACATATTAACATTTTTAGCAAGAAATAATTTCTCCAATTCTTATTATCAATAAAATCAGAAAACATACATTGATAAAACCACAAGTATTTGAATAAAATCAAAGGTAGAAATTCAAAACATTTCCAGTTACTTCCTTTGCAGTTGAAAATGTAGTGTTTTAAAATCCTTTATTTTTATTCGATGGGCATTTGCTCCGGTCTTTTTGTGTCAGATTATGTTCATGAGCAATTGGACTAAAACGACTGATATAAACTAATGTAACATCATTTAAAGCATACCACATTACATATTTTAATAAGAATATATTAAGCATAAAAAGCGGATTTTTTTATTTTTGTTCAGTTTATTTTTGCTAAAGGGCTTGAAACGAAGATGTTTAAATAAGAGTTGTTTGGTTTCTAAATTGACACGCTAAGTTTTTCATACGACGAAATGATTTGTTAATGAGTTATTATAACGGAAGTTAGTGCATGGCATATCGAAAACGTCTGTGCCCAGCGCATGCCTCCTACAGTTTTTGATTTAATTATCAATATAATTCAACACAGAAATGAATGCTGGAATTTATTTATATTCCTTGATACATATGAAAATAAAACTAAGTGGCACTTAACTATCGGCATCTCAATTTAATGAAAATTCTTTTGAGACAGATAATATCAAATTAAATTGAACGTGTGAAATGTTCATATGAAATACTGAAACGGCTTTAATAGAGGAAATCAGGTACGGGTATATTTCTTTTGAGAACAACTCCTATTTTTAACGCGCGTTTTCCTTTAACCTGTCGAATTTGTGAATTGTGTAATGAAATCTATGAAATTGAAGTTTTTCGAATTGACACCGTTTATTTGCAATAATTATGACCCAAGCTTTTGAAGGCGCAAATGAATTTTCATCTATTATCATATTAAGTTAAAATACAAGTTTCAAAACTATTTAAGCGTTGATGATTTTTATCTGTTACCTTGTGGTATTTTTTCATTAAGAGTTTACAAGTATAATATTGCAACGTTGAGAGAAAGGCATTTGTTAGAAGTTGTTAACATAAGTGTTTATCAATTAGTAAAGTCAACCTTAATTACATTTTTATTAAACGAGATTTTTTATTTGTTCATTTTTTAATGAATAACGAAGTTTCGTTTGATCAAATATTTTGTTTTTATACATGTGTGTATTTTGAGGATAAAATTCAATCAATTTATAATTTAATCTCATTTGAACACAAAATCTGAAAATTTTAATAAAATGTATTTTAAATTATTAATTATAACTATAGTTAGACTAAACAAAGTGGTCAGGAAAACCCAACATCAAATATTGTTTTTATGGAAAGAATGTTAATTGTAAATCATGTTTAACAAAATGAGAACATTAAAACTGGCTTTACATCCTGTCCAGAATTTTTCTATCCGGAAACTAGTTCAGTTGTCATAATTAATATATACATCGAAGAACACAAAACAGTGATAGCAACGATGAAGCAGCTTGATACAGTGGCTTAAACATCGTGCAAATTATCTGAGGTATCCAAGTAATAGAAAGGGGTAGAGTTCTAAATTTTCTGCTACATTTTGTTTGTTGTCGCCGTACGGTACATTAGGGGCACTGTCATTTGAAATTCACAGCAGCGCTATTTGTGCAGTGAAGCGGCAGTAAAAAGTCTCTCCGTTCATAAAGTCAGTAGAGTTATCGGTAAATAATCGAATACCGTTGTCTTACAGTGATGATTACATTATCAGAGTTTTCCGATCAACCTTTGGGGTTATCCCGGCTAGCTCAGGCGCTAGCGTGATCGTAATTGCATGGCTAGGCGCTGTCGACGTACGGTACGTGTTCGCTCCCTACTAGGGCAATATTATTTGTTATTGTCAGGCATACTGAAGGAGAATGTCATCTTGCTGGCGAAGCGTTTTGTATAGGTAATGAAATATTGATATAAAAAGCCAATCACTGACATCGTATTAAATTGTCAAGTCTGTGTTTTCTTATCAAATAATGTCAATAAGAAATTGAAGAATTATTTTTAAAATTATTTATCTATTTCAACTTTCTGAACAATACGGATAAAGAGACATGCAGATTTTATGTTAATGAATACAATAAGTTACTATGACTGGTTTTGACGCGTGCGACCATTTTAGTATCCGAAAACACACTTTAATTATCACGATTATTCTACAAAAAGTACATTCCTTTTAATGATGTTTTAAGAAATGTTAAATGAAGGAATAGGTCGCGCTATTTTTTTTTCTTTTGAGCTATCGTTTGCACACTTAAAACCTTGTTAAAATCCCTATTGGCAATTGCCATTTGCGGTTCCAAGGCGGTTACCCTCAGGTCTCCTTTTTGTTAATTGTTTGTGGTGTCTAATTGTGTGTGGCAATTCAAGAAGAAAATAAATATTTTTGCGTACAGAATGATAACGTGGGGGTTACATATTTTCTCGCAAAATAGCAAGATAGGCGCACGTTGTTTGATAGTTTGGTGTTCGAAGTGGCAGTAAGTTCTGCAAGATTTTTGTTTTCTAACCCAATAAAGGTTAGTTGAGGAAATGAACTTCCGATTTAAGTCAGTATAAATAAAACCGTTTCAAGTCAATGTTTCAATTCAGATTAGAGTGGATTTGCTTTACGTGCGTCCTTTCTTTTTCTGGATGCATTAATATTGCAAACATAATAAGTAAATCAATCAGAGTCCTTGTGGCATTTAATTCACCTTTGTCGGTTCGTTTCGTTGAATTTAATTTTTACGAAATTCTTCAAAGTGTAACATGTCTCAACTTAAGAGAATGAACCACGATGCGTCCGCCGCTCTATTACATCCGATGATATATGAATGCCATCAATGCAGTTGGGTGCATAAAGTGTCTATTTTATCATGCTAAAACTGTATTTTATCGATCAACATCATAAACCAATTAAGAAAACAACAAATACGAACTCTATGTTACCAGATACATGGAAAATTACTAGTTTTGCTTAAATCTGTTCGTTACTAAATCGGACAGATTATAAGTTAAAACGCAATTTAAAAACTTGTCAGATATTGATCCTAAT
Organism: Corbicula japonica; assembly: GCA_038501625.1. Lineage (NCBI taxonomy): Eukaryota > Metazoa > Mollusca > Bivalvia > Venerida > Cyrenidae > Corbicula > Corbicula japonica. Next base: position 344,042 of record JAZAYU010000055.1, read on the forward strand.
TAAACACAATTTTAACAATCTAATGAATGATTTTCGTAATGCCATTCTAAAGATATATAATTAAAATCGTGTGAAAGGTGGTAAGATGCTATTGTTGTTTTGAAATTAACACTGCAATTATAATTAAAAATTTTAATAATTTGTGGATTTTTTTCTTTGTTCTCAATGGTACCATTTGCTAGAGAATTTATTAATTAATTCAACATTTTCGCCATGATCGAATTTAAAGTTAGATCAGTCTGAACTCTCTATTTAAGCCTTTTAAGCAATTAAATACATTATTTCTTTTCTTTATAAATATGAAGATTTAAGTAATATTAATATTTGCTTGAGGTCGTATTACCTGAGCAATATTTATTAAACAATTTGAAATTGAAAAATTACAGTTACACGTTAAAGCAACTTGTAGATGAAATGTTTCAAACTAATGTTACATTTTCATAAATTTAGCTTTTTTCCCTAACTTTAATATAACTTTATACAGTTACAAATAAAAACATTGAGTAGAAGTTATATTTCAATCTTATGCTACATCTATCATAAATTTAGTTTTTCCTTTATTTAATATAAATTTACGAAAAGATTTATTGTATTGTTACGATATCATAAGTGATTATTTGCATTTAAAAATATTTGTATGCATCAGCTCAAAGATTTATCAATTCACAGAACTGTGTAAATTTATTTATTAATTAAATGCTCCTTTTAAGCAAAGATATTTTAAATTCACAGTAGCGCTATAAGTGCAGTGTGGCGGCCATAAAAATTCTCCCTGTACATATAGTTAGTACTTTTATCAGAAAAATAACCCGTTACCGATGTCATGCAGTGATTGTTACGTATATCAGGGCTTTCTGATCAACCTTTTTTGGCGTTGTCCCGGCTAGCTCAGTTGGTTGCTAGGGTTTGGCGCTGTCGCCGTGACGGTGAGGGTTCGCTCCCAGCTAGAGGCACTCTCATTTGAAATTCACAGTAGCGCTATTTGTGCAATGTGACGGCCGTAAAACGTCTCCCCGTACATATAGTCAGTACTATTATCAGTAAAATAACCCGTTACCGATGTCATGCAGTGATTGATATGTATATCAGGACTATCCGATCATCCTTTTTCGGGGTTGGAACGGCTAGCTCAGTTGGTTGCGTCGCAGGAATTGCAGGGCTAGGCGCTGTCACCGTGACGGTGCGGGTTCGCTCCGTTACTTTGCTCCGTAACCCTATAACAAATTTGGCTTCACATATGTTCACTCTTACTTTTACTGGATAAAAATATTACATAACATATATTTTGTTTAAAGGTCTTCTTCAGTTTATATTATAAATTTTTATATTTTGAAAAACTTATGTCTTTGTTCTCACACATAAACAGGAACCTTAAAGAGAAATTAAAACTGAAAAATATGATGGGTTAATTACTTCAGCTATACATCTTGATACAGTTAAATGAAACGATAAACTTGCGATAGAATTGTTAATATTCCTGCCAGATTCGTTTGCAGTTTCCGTTACATAACACTTATGATACAAAAGACCACCTGCGACTCAAAGATATCGCAGACATGAGGAACCATTTAATGATTTGAAATACTTCACCGGAAATACAACGCCGGTTGCTTAGTTTTTCTAGTCCTTAAAATCTTAACGTCACGAAAGAAAAGCGTATTAAAAAGTCGTAAAGTTGTCTTTAATTAAGACAAAAGCATTACATAAGAGCAAACTGTAGCTATCTGTTACCAACAAAGTACTTAAACAGTAAATAGATACTTCTTTCGATACATTTATGATGATAATTTAGAAGATGATGATGATGATGATATGGAGGTGATGATGATGATGATGATGATGATGATGATGATGATGATGACGATGACGACGACGACGACGACGACGATGATGATGATGATGATGGTGGTGGTGGTTTCCTATAAAACTTTAAAGGTCTTTTAAGATTATGCAACGACGATATACAACGGGTAATTAGTAGGCGTATTTTTGGTTTTAAAATTATTTTATGATGTTGTTTTTTTTATTTTCTTAAATAATTGAAATATATTTTTGTCTTGAAGGGAGGCATATACAATATTGTAGATATTGTTTATTAATGAAAATGATATAGAATAATTGCAAACTCATGATTTGAAAAAAAATCCATACCTGTTGCGTAAAGTGTGAGGTTGGTGCACTCTAGAACCTGGTTTTAACCCAGGTAACAAATTGACTAGCACCTGACCGTCTTAATAAGTAAATACTCCATATTCCCTTTTTTTAAAAAAAATGTTTAGTGTGTTGCTTATTTCATCTCTGCTTTTGGGCTCAGTAGGTGGCTGTATTTGTAAGTGCAGCTATTTCTGTTATTCACGTTTCTCTTTTTTTGCAAATGATTTAACCCCAGCAAATATTATCATGACATTTCAGTTGACATAGTGTATAAAATGTGTCAAATTGTTGAATCGAAATTTACTTTTTTTTCAAACAAAACCTAAGTGTCTTTTCTTTTATAATTATATCCACTGTAGACCAGAAATCAACATAATTCTCCTAAAATAACCTATACCCATTACTGTTACTACATTACTATGACTTTTTATTAGTCCAGCCCGTCTGGACGTTATCAGTGACGTCGTCTATCGACTTGCTACAGTAAGATCCCGAAGTACGGAGTACGGAACGGTATGCGGTACGTGTCGGACCTAACCTTTTATGAACCGGGCTAAATCCAAGCAAGCAAACAACAGTTTCATTAATTTGTTTCCTGATCGGTTGCAGTTGAAGTTACTTTTTATCAATACATTTTATAGAAGTAGATAAAAAAAGTTTCATGCCCAACGAACATTACAGTAATAACTTTTTGATTCTGTTATTTTCTTTCTAAAAAGGCAATATTTTATCTTTGCATTAATGCTTACTGCTAATTTCTGTGAATAGTCACCTATAGACAATGTGAACATGTTTAAAATAACAAAATCAAACAGAAACTATCAAAAGTTCAATATATTTCTGATGTCTTACTCTATAGTCCATAAAGATTTGGAAGTTGTACATTCGTGTGGGCCGCCATTGTTGTTGTTGTTTTTCCAGACTGGTTTCTCATTCTCTCAAATTCACCGTCTGATTTAAAACAGAAAACCAATAACCCTTCACAATTTAAGGGGAGATCACTAATTAGTCTGAAAAGCGGTATCCGCACTATCGCGGTAGTCTGTTGGAAGATAGAATCAAGCGCTGTGTTGGCAATATAAAAATTTTGTACTTAATAGAGAATTGTCAAAAGCGTTACTCAAGTAATTTTTATTTCTTATTAGATATTTTTTCATTAAATAAAATGTAAATATCCAGTTTTCCGACAAAATATAAATAAAATGATTACTTATTTACAATTGAATGTTATTAGGGACATTTTTAAGCCTAAAATGTAACACATGTTCTTTTTTCATTTTTCAATATTAAATATATAAATATACAACAAGAAATAGTCTGTTTTCAGAAGTATGCATTTAAAGATTTGTGTAAATAATTAAGGATACTGTTTACTGTCAAAATATTAATAAAGCACTTCATATATTTAAACATTTCAAAATATCACGTGCTTTGCTAAATGAACACAGTGACAGTCTGAACTCAAAACTTCAGTAAAATTTAAATAATAACTATTCAGAAAACAGAGAAAGACACAGGTAACATTTGTTCATTTGACCACATAACTGACCATTTACATTCAAAGATTGTTAATAAAATTCATCATCATTGTACAGGAAGCAGTAAATGTGGAACTGTTTCTACAACAAGTCAACAAAAATGTAATGAAACTGACCATAATTACACAAAAACTATTCCAGTATATGCGAACCACACACACACAAATATAATGAAAAAAAATGTGATCAACAGAATTAAATACAAACACTCTAGAATGTGTTAATACATTCCAATCTGCAACAAAATATACATAAATTATTATCCTAGAGACATACACTTACAAACTCAACACAATCATGTAAACAAATCTCAAACAAAATAACAAAACAAAACAAATTGTAGCTAATGATTGATAATGTTTTTAAACCTGGATAAATTTGAGGCAATTTCAGCAATGTTGATATATCAGGCACTCGTTACAATCTTTACATGTCCCTGGAGATGGCAGTTATTTTTTCAACCTCATTAGTTTTGCACTTAACATGTTTTATTTTCCAAAACCTACACTGTGGAAACCTAGGTACAGTGGTTTATGGACAATATGTCTAATTGTCGATATGCCCCAGACAACAGCCTAGATTGGCAGACTTTATACCCGCATAGGCAAAAGTTTCCTTCAGAATGGCGGACAATACTGCCTAGTGTTAAGACAATACAACACACATTATAAAAAAATTAGACTGTACATCTTTCAGCAAAATGACCTAATGTTCACCAAAAAAAAACATCATAAACTACAGTTTGTACATGCTAAATTAAAGCATGAGCATAGTGAAGTTTTACATTTGTTTTTTTTTCTTGGATAAATTTCGAAATAAAAAACAGTTTTGTTACCAATTAAAACGACAATGACATTTCTTTCAAAAACATCAAAGATGACATGCAGACCACCGTTCCTTGTTCCATATGTTCGTGAAATAGGTGTGAAAGTAAAGCCTGAATTGGTTCTATAAATTTGCATGTATCCTCGATGCATTGGTTCAATAAATTTGCAAGTATCCTTAAGCTATATGGTCATACTTGTTGTTAGCTTTTGGAAAAAAAATTGGTTTAATGGGCCATAAAGTATTCCTTGTTTTGATTTCATATCTGACATATGGGTCATGGCGTCCACTGTCATTGACCTAAACATCAGAAAATCCTGGGCTGCATCGCATGGGCCGTATTGTTGTTTTGTCATAACATGCATAATGCAGTTATTCCGTACAGTGCAACACATGTTAGTTATATTTATTTTAGGTATTAAAAACAAGCTTTCCCCCTTATAGGTAGCACCTATAGTTATATTATTTTCATTTCTCTGCTTGGAAACTGAGTATACCCTTAAAACTTGAAACATAACAAGATAAATCATGTTTACTTCTTTTTATGAAATAATCATTTAATTACCTTCATGCGTTAAGAAACAACTGGCATTAAATCAAGTTAGGTGTATAAACACAATTATATGAAATCTTCAGTAGCGGGTATATTATCCGTTAGCGAAACATCAAGCTCCAAGGTTATGAAACTGAGCTTGAAAACCAGTCTCAGTCATCAAATGGATACCAGTGGCCATTTCAGCCAATCAGATGCTTGAGATTTGAGACTGGTTTCCATGCTCAGTTTTATCGCCTTAGGCACAAGTCTCTTTGTTTAAATATGGATTCATACGTGTAGTTTTGAACAGCTGTATGGGATTCTCAAATAAGTCGATTGCTTTTCTAATACAGAAAATGTTTCAGCATTTTAAAAAAAAATCGGTTTTCTTCTTTACAAAAGCTAAGGTCGAGTTTGCTTTACCCCAACCTTGTTAAGAAGTCCTTGGTTTACTGAGGTACATGTACGTATGAATGTTAATAGCAATTTCTTTAAAGAGGTAAATTGTTATATCTTATAATGTTACAATTCAATGTGGATATATACAATTTATGACCGGTAAAGTTAAAACATCGGTTAAGTGTATAAAGTATCCAGTTTCTATATAAGGATTCTACTTCTAAACCTCTTTGATTTCATTGCCGAAACAAAAAGGCACATTAAATATCTATTTGAGTTTAGGTTCGTATAATATCGCACTTTTAAACCCTTAAAATTTTATTTCCAAAACAAAACAATCACATTAAATTTCACTATATTTTTAGGTTTGAGGCAAAACATAAGATTCACTCAATATTGCTTAATGGATATACTTGTAGGTATATTTAGTAAACACTTTATTGCATTTTAATCTTCAATCGAATTCTCTGATTGAAACAGGCGTTACTCTTAATAACACACTCGTCATAGAATAAATTCATTCATTCAGGCGATAAAAGTTTTATGTAAATCTGCCACAAAGATATCATTTGGAATGAAGTGATTATATTTAGCATCATTTTTATTACAACTTAAAGCAGTGCATTACATGCAATAGTTTTATTTTTTAATGCATAGATCTAACCTACAGCATACCAGTTTTTGTTTGAAGTTTGTAGCTCACAGCTTCATTAGCTATTAAAAATTTGTTCCGGTTGTACTAAAATAAAGTATCACAAAGAGAAACGAGAGGTTCTTATATGAATTCAATAAGAGTCATACTATTGAGCATTGCATTTTTTTTGTATTCTACACATAAATTACACTAAAACATCTACTAGGCGATTCTTTTACACTAAAACATCTACAAGGCGATTTCTTGAATTAAGTTACATGTATATAAATTTTCACATACACATTACAAATCAAACTTCCAGCGTTGACTACATCCTGGTCGCCAGGGAGATTTTAGTAAATCTTTCCGGATGTAAAGCGGCGCAAGACATATCGCTTAGCTATGCGCGATGTAAAATATGGGAAAGGGAGGGCCTTAGTCGCCAAAATCCGTGCAAGGCGTGATTTCCAACAATAAAAAGATGTGACAAAAATACTAGTTCTCTTTTTTATAAATTGCTCGTCCATTATTTTCATTTTTGAAAACTTTTTTGTTTTAAACCAACATGACGTTTGTAGTTCTATTCAATTTGGCCGATGTTTAATGTTATTTCCGATTCTAAATCATGTCATTGAAAAAAGTAAATTGTTATACTATCCCACATAGGCCAATTGCTATGACATCTTGTATTCATTTCAAATATGAGTTTTGATTTAAAAATAAATTACCCACTATGTGGAATAGTCAAAATATCTATGATTGTGGTATCATTATATTTCGTGTGAGTTAAAAGTTTGTGTATTTCGCGCTAAGCAGTGTGCGCGAAATCAAATCCCAGCGAATATAAACCACCAATATCTTATCCTTTGAGAAAAATGCAACCTCGCTAATTTCTGTCAGCGCGAAATGTCATTTGCTTCATTCGCGTGAAAATGCGGTCCCGCGTTATTTAATAATACCACTGTGGCAGTAATTAAAATTTACAGTCGTATTTAAACATTGAATTGATCATCAGAGCTGTAGCTACCGTTATTTGGTGGTTCATTTATCAAATTATCACAGTAGCGTTGTTTTTGTCTTATAGCCTAAGGTAAAAAAGTTTCCCCATACATTCAATCAGTGAGGTTATCACAGTTCTTATATTTATGTAAATATTGAGTTGCGCCCAATCCAGGGCTATGCGTTTTGAACAGTAATATACTCTTCCGTTATTTCATTATGAGACTCAATAAAACCGAGCCTGTAATATTTTGAGATTTGTCATGGCACTTTTTTAATCTAACTATTTAGGTTTCATCCGGTAGCGTTGTTTGTGCCGTGTGGCGGCCGCAGAAAATCTCTCAGTAGATCTAGTCAAAGTTCATTTTATCTATTTCAGAGAACGATGTCTATCCTAGACATTATTATGGAGACCCACACTCACCCAGATCAGGTGAACCAGATCTACCATTCTTATTGCAGAAATCTCAGCTTGAATGACACGTTGTTACAAGGTAAGTTACAATCTCCTTCTTAGAGTTGTCGTTCCTTACACTCATTTTACATCTTTGCGAAAGGCTCACTGTCAAGATTTGTGAACAACTCGACAACCTTGTTTTGTTTAGTCATTATTATGAATTTGAAAGCTTGAGGTAAAACAAAAGACAGAAATCTTCACTATCTTTCATTAAAACCAAAGAAACCCTAACCATTTTAAATGTAGTTGGTGAACTATTTTATTAGTAAGATAAAAGTAGTTGAAAATAGTCCCAGCCTATAATAGAGGTGAATGTAATGAGCCGATAGTTTTAGAGACTGGGTAAGTTACGCATTGCACATTTTACAAACCCCATAAAATACATGTGCGCTTCCAGACGGGGTTCAATGGGTTTGCTCTAACCCCTTCTTTGGGCAGCAACATTTTTGTTTCATGGAGATTTGAACAGAGAGTTGTATAGGTAACTACCCTTAGACTGCCCCAAATTATCCCCCTTTCAGGAAATCTTTCATACGACCCCGCAGGAAGTAAGATATCTGTATTTCTTTCTTTCATAATATTTTGGCATGCCGCGGGAAAATGTTTCTTCGGTCTTTTTTGACATTTTAGTTCTTCCTATATTTGAAAAGAACTTACAGTTATATATTATTTTCTCATAACTAACAGGATGTTGGTTTCACATTTTGACAACGAAATGTTATCTTTAACCCGAAATGAATACATTTAATGTCGTCTGATAAACATTATAATAAAATTTCAAGCATTGACTTAAATTATCCAAAGACCCCATGACTTTATTCGATGGTTGTCAGTTTTCAGTAACCAGTTGCAAATTTTAAAAAAAAATCCGCTCAATTCAATATTTTGATTAGGGGTAGAGACAGGGATCGAAAGACGCAAAGACTGGCATAATTGATCATTGATTGTTTTAGTTTGCGTTAAGTTTTTATGCAGAGTGCTTAATAGATAAAGACCTACTGAAGCAAATAGACTACCTCAATGTTTTCGGTGGGAGGGTGAGACAGATAGGGATCGAGAGACGCAAAGACCGGCCTAATTGATCGTGTTTTGATTGGCGTTAAATTTATGACTCGTAGATAGATAAAGACCTACCGAAGCAATTGCTGCAAGTAAGGAGACCCCTCAAGGCATCTTAACAAAAAAAACAACACGGTATCTGGCGCCTTAGATATGTTTTTTTTTATAACAAACCTGTCCAATACATTGAGAATGTAAAATTTCTTTTAATAAAAACTTAATTAAATACAAAGGTATATGTACTTATTTTAGTAGCCATTAAACTTGAAGGTATTAATTTCATGTTTGAAAATCAAAAAAGATAAAAAATATCTCTTGTGTAGAAACGTCAACAATACCAGTACTTTCATATTGACTCCAAAACTAAACTTAAAATAGTGTTTATAATTGTGTTTTACAAACTAATTTCACTTATTAATTATAGTAAAAATAAATAATTTTTGACAACCAACTTAATAATTTGTGCAATTGTTTCACCTTAACCCCTCTGTAATCCCTCGGGTTGGCTCTCATTTTCGGTCTATTTTTGTCTTTCTTTTTAAAATCATTAAAATTCATCCATTTAGATTGAAATGTGCACCTTTTTCCCCAAAATTGATTTGTTACTAATTTCAATTGTCTTATACCTGTAATTGTAGCATGCATGCCTGTCGAAATACAGACTTTGCTAATACAAGATCAACCTATGGTTTGCGCCAGAATGATCTACCGTGCAATAGGTCACGCAATCTTTGTTGATTTCTAGTAACTTTAATTGCATATATAATTTTGCATCTTCAAACTGCTTTAGGGAAAAGTTGAAAAGGTTTGAATATTAACTGCATTAACTGCTTAAAGCTGAACAGTTGATACATTCTTTATTAGCGTGTCTGTCAAGTTGGTGGTGTTCGATTTGATCCAAACCAAAGAGAACTTCAGTAAAGGGGAAACAAAATAAATTGTCGCGTACATTATTTGCAAATGTGATTATTTCCCTTTCACAATTTGTGTTATGGTTACATTGTATTAACAATCTACTTTCAGGAAAAGATGTTGCTTTTATTTTTATTTTTGAGAAAGCCTCGTATTGAAATAAATATCAAGGTTTGTGTTGTCTTTAAATATTCCTACAATACAATGTGCCATTTTGTTATTCAATGACCATGATGATATAATTACCTGTTTATAACTTTGTGGAATCTGCCTTTTTTAAATGTCACAATAACAGATTTTTCCATTGTAAATTGGAAAATGATATCATGTTAAATTAATGGTTCGTTTTATCATTGGATTTATATTGCTTTCATTCACAAACATTAAAGAAATGGGTGTTTTATGGCCAGAGACTTAGATTTATCAAAAGGAAACATTGCAGAGTCTATCAAAGATTTGCAAACGGCATTTCTTTGTACCACTTATATCATTCTTTCTGTGCTAAGTATCAGATAAAGAAATAATATTGGAAAACTGGATACAGATTACCCGTTTTAGTAACATATTTTCTTGTAATTCTTTACGTTATCATTTTAAAATTTACTACTGTTATCTGTTACTGGTGTAACGTAAGGATGATAATTTTATCATGGTTATCCGCGCAACCTTTCAATAGGAGGTTGTCTCGGATAGCTAAATCTGTATTGTGCTCGACGTAATGAGGCGAGGCTCTGCCACCGTACGGGTTCGATTACAAGTGTGGGTTTATAATGTTATACATGTACATATAATGAGGTCTTGTTCTGATATGGCTGTTATCCAGCCGCTAGCTGGTTTACGAATGCCTCGCATCATTAGCTGAAGAATGGTAAAAGGTAGATATAAATGACCTCGAATACACTCCTTTAAATTTGTTACCGTCAATAATACACGATAATTGTTAAATAGACGATATTTGTGAATTTCCTGGGCAGATCGATCCACAAATAAGGAATGAAACTTAAACGTTCGTGTTGTTCTGAAAATTGAGATCAAAGAATTTAAGTAACCTCGAAAATGGCCTATAACGGAACACGACGAATTGTCATGCACGCAAATATATGTGCGTCAACAGAAACTCATCATAGTGTTCATATGGGTTCACAAGGTTCGAGGGTGTTTATTCATTCTTTTTAATTTAAGAACTTAGCATTGCTTATTTTTTATGAATATTAAAAAGTTATATTATAAGTGAATAGATGGAAAACAAAATTTGAAAGGCACCGGACAGAATATATTGTTAATATCAAAATATTGCTGGCTTGGTTTGATTGAAACTGTTCATGAGAAGAAATGAAAATGTATATCACTGTCCGCGTCGCCTTGCCTTAAAAAGTGATATTAAATGAAGCGCATATTTTAGCCAAGAGTGTTTTATTTCTCACGTATACACCGAATTAGTAGAGAAAATGATACAGTTCGTCATCATTTCCGTAATAAAAAGTGTCATAGGACCATTAACACCTTATATAACTTTGTTTATGTAAATTGTATGGTAAGTTTTTTTTCTTATGTATCCTGTATTTTCATCAATCTTTCTTCATAATCTCTCATTAGACTACCATTATGAACGATCATGTTTGTTAAACCATTGTTTTTATGAAATGTTGATAAAATAAGCGTTTATATATTATGAACCACAATCTGTCAAAGCGATAGTTTAATGTAATTTAAAGATCTATTCACAGGTCAGGGTTGAATATACGGAGCCCCTAAGGTGACATTAAGCATTACGTTTTTCATTTTCAACACTTTTTAAGGATATTATTTCGTTTTAACAAATTATTATTTCGTTTAAACGAAACATTAGTTCGTTAAATGAAATATTATTTCGTTTAATCTAAATATTATTTCGTTTAAACTAAATAATATCTTAAAAAAACAACAAGGAAAATAAAAAAAGAGCTAAATATCCTAAAAAAAACAAGGAAAATGAAAAAAAGCTAAATATCACCTTAGGGGATCCGTATGAATATAATGTCTTAGGTGCGATTTATATTCATCAGATTACGATGTCATGCCTGTACAGAAGCGCAGTATGTCGACTTTTTCGGATAATCAGTATATTTCAGGATCTGGTGTGAGTTTATTTTATTGCGATAGTAACGCTATAACAAGTTTGGCTTTTAATATATTCACCCGTATGTTGAGTGTGTAATACACTGCAATTTGTTAACCGGTCTGCAACAGTTTAGATAATAAATTTCCATATTTGAAAACAAAACACATCCTATGATCGTCCTGATAGATGATCAGACACCTTAAGTTTGTTTTGTATAAATTTTATCCCGTTGTTTCTGTAATGCCTGCGGTCGGTTAATATTAGTCTTGCGTTAAAACACTTTCATTTTACTTTGCTTTCATAAGGGTCTATGGCAGCAGACAGGAGCTTTAGGATTTATTACTTTTTGTCATTATCACTTGATTTAAATATAAAAGAGATAAACTCTTCAGTTGCAAATACTAACTGTCAAAGCGATATACAGCTGCATTTAATTAAATGCAAAGTTACCAATGAACCGATTTCTAGTGTGACAAATTTGCAGCCTGAGAGTAAATTTTCCATTTGTAGATTTAAGTTGTAAATGATAGGTAGGCATTATCGCATTTAACTTAATAATCAAGGGAAACGTGAAGCATACATACATGTATCAGAATATCCGCACTCAGAAAACATAATTTCCTCAAACAGCAAAAACGCAGAGAGGAAAAGATATCATGAATTAACGAAATCATGGTCGATTTCAAGTAAGATAGTAAGATAATAAAAAAAGAGAACCTGATGGTAACCGTATTGAACGGTCAGTGATAAATGATTATGTAAAATTTTCAATTATCAAAAGCAATCTCTAAACCAATTTATGTGCAGAATTTGTTAAAAGTCTATAACTGAGTGATCTGAGGTGTGGATATTTCTATAAGCTTAACTCGTTATTCTTAGAGGATATCACCTTACGCAAACTGTAACGTTTACTTTCTTTTTTACCCGTTTGGTTTTCTGTACAACTCCCAAAATCATCTGGTCAGACAATAGGACGTTACAGATGCCTGGTCACGGAATCAAAACAAAAAAATAATACGGAGTGTCTTAAAATATCAAAATGAATAAAATAAAATGTAGAAGACCTGTAAACAAATTTAAATATATTGTAACATTTTTACAAAAACAACGAAGCTGTTGTTGTAACGATACTAAAGCAGTAAAAGTATCACACAAGAGATCCTTAAATGTACTAATTTGTTCAAAATGTCGGCGAAATTTGCTCATTTTCAGTCATTTATATGCTGAGGTGTAGTTTATTTTAACTACATTAGAGAAATTGCAGTATTCAACACTTATTATAAATGCAAAAAGGCAGATTTAATTCACATGGTCTTTAACTTACGTCTGCATGAAATAATAATGTATTACTAAGTTAACTTTGTTCTGTATCGTTTCTTTTTTTCGATGAATATTACTTTAATAAATGAAAAGGGAACTTTAAGACCCTCGACCAAGACAATATGAAAATATTGCAAGCTCGGTTTGATTCAGCCTATTCATGGGCAGTAATGGAAATGCTTATTACTGCCCACGCCGCCTAACCCCGGGTTAAGCGCAACTCAATATTTACACCAATAAACAGTACAATTTTGATCCATCCCAAACGATGGTATGCATATGGCGGTGAACATGGAATCTTCAATGCGGTATTTTCATATTAATACCAAGATGCAAATAACCGAATCAATTGTTCTCTTACTATGAAAATTTGTTATTAAAGACATTTTGTCAGAGGGAAATTTGTAAAATTTGAGCAACGGCGAGGTATTTACATAAGTTATATAATTCAAACTCACAAATAACCATTTTATCATTTTAATTGACGTATTATTTTGTTCTTGATAAAATTAATCATTTTATTGAGCATGATAGTTGGTTAATTGAAAGAGCATTTCCTGCTTTCAGCATGTCTGTCTTTCTTGAGAAACTTTTTAAAGCTACCTTTTCACATAACAGGGTGGAATACTTTCATATTTTGTCGAAGTTTCATATTAAATAACAAAATTTTACCACAAACTGTAGTTTTTTTGTAGTTGTCATATTCTAAAAGTAAAAATGTTGAAAAAAAGTTTTCACAAAAGTTTTTTATAAGTTATTTTTTCTCTAAATTTATCCACCGGCTAGTGGATGAAGATACTCAAACCCGGTCCTATAAAGATTTTGTCTTGCCGAATATAAAAAAAAACATGAAACTTTTTTCTTTCTTCATACGTTAGTCAAAAGTTTAACAAAGCGATATTCGAAAGTGCCTCTAATGGTTGGTAACATAGCTTGGCGATGGCGGGAGTTTATGGTAGTTTCTATCGAAATCAGGTTGTTTACATACATGCGGCTTTCCTGATATATTTTGTATAGATTTATCTACACCCATCTGTCTAGCTAGTCTATGTTTCTTTCGCTTTCTAGAATACCCCGCTGAAAATATTTCAACACAGCAAAGTTGTTCGTGCAATAAAGATTAGAAACGCTTTTAGAATTGTATCGATAATTTTTGAATTTACAACTTTGATTAATATTGTACTACTAGTTCAATAACCAGGGCGATGTATTAGTTTGATAATTTTTCTATAAACTGCCAATAAAGGGTATAGTTGCTTCCGAAGATGTATGCGAAAACTGCATTATGTTGACAAGTTCAAGAATGATTATATCTTAAAATTGATTTTAGTCCAATTTGCTCGAAACTGCCTTGATCACAATTGTGATACTGATTAACTTTATGACGACTGCATGAGCGAGTGTGTTAATGTGTGATGTTCATGTGAGATATTTTATTCTACAAGGTGTTTTTCATTTCAATGTAACCACAAATAGAAGTGATAAGGAAGACATTAGTTTGTCATGCTACAGAAATTTACTGTAAAATTTAATTGAATGTATTGACCAATTTGCAATCAGCAGCAGTTTTGCGCTTTATTAACTAGGGGAAACTATAAGTAGCAATATTGCAAACATTATTGGTTTTCAGTTGCAAAACAAAATAAAAAAAAACTTGCAAGAAATGAACAAGAAATAAAGAAACAAGAAACCTAACTATTTGAACAGGTTCGATCTTAGCGCAAGCCTGCAAAGTTTTAATATTTGTCGTGTTCGGGGAATTTCCAAGTTTCTGTTTTCTGCTATTTCTGGAAAACAAATTTATTCAACTGTCACAATACACTGGTAACAACACGGTGACATGACGATCGGAAGAAACTGAGAACCAGTCGTAATAAAAACAATTATAATATATTATAGATTTTTAATAAAGATATGGATTACTATTTTTGGTCTGAAAAATAGCATAATATAATAACAATAATTTATTACTTTCTCATAACACACGGGAGATTTTGTTACACATTTTAACAACATAATAAATGTTTTGCTAATTAGTGCATTTATAAGAAATGACGTCTTATCAACACAATGACGTCATTATCAAGACCTAACCTCAACAGCCAGAAGGTACTTCCGTGTCGCGCCCCTTATCATTAAATATTTAAAATGTTTACACTTCAACTTCATCCTCTACGATGAGGTCTTATCTAACGAATAGTGTTTAATGGTAAACAGTGTGATGTGTTACTTTTAAGGGCGTGGATTTATTAGAACCGTTCACAATTTATCAGACGTCTGATGTCGCCGAGCACGCACGTTTTGCCACGAGTTGCTGCGAAAAAGCGTGCTGTCATTCACTTTGTCGTCAACGTGGTTGTTCCAGCATCAATTCGTTCGAAAAAGCCGTTACGTATTCTTCTAATAATTACTTCATTTTATGATAGTAGTTATGTGTGTTAATATAAAGTTGGAATCTATATTTAATGATTTTATTTTGGGTATGAAAAACAGTTGGCTTGTTTAAAGTACCCGAGAATTTCTTCGGGCTTCATACACTTTAATCAACCTAACTGTTTTCTATACCCAAATGAAAACCATCAAATATCGATTCAATCGTGAAATGATTTCACCAACATGCTGTTTTGTAGCATATGTTTTGTTGTTTAGCAAAGACGGGTTATCATATTATGATATGTTCACAGCGGACTGGAAATCAGACCATAATATTTTAACTTTCTTGATCAATACTTCACAATAGGCAGATGTACCGTGTTGTGCTTTTAATTTAAACAACAATTTTTACAATATTTATATTGATGGTTCTATTTTATTTCATGGGAAAAAGCGACCCAGCCCTTACCAGATTTTAGGTTGATAAACTTGTCAATGTCATATTATGCTGATGTTATCTTGAGTAAAACTAATTGAGAAATATGATAAAAAGTATTTGATTCTAGACACTAGAGATAGAATTAATTTATCGTATATGAAAGAGCATATTTATCTGAGACAGAGCTATAAATTTGAATTTTGTTTATATAATGTCCTGCTTAATGTCATGATCATATATTTTAAAATTAATATTTACAGACATGCAATATAAAGGAATCATATTGGCGGTCGGTATACTTTTGTGTCAATCCCTTGTTAACAAAAAAGAATTCCTTTTTTTCAATTACAATAAAAAAGTGTAATGTGGGTATCAGGAATTGCCATTGCCAGAAAAAAAGACAGCTCTTCTATGCAGCAAAATCTTATAGAGGAAAACAAGGCATGGGTTTACTTGTATAAAATGTTCAATTTCCAATAAAACACAAAACAGTGAACTATGCATATCATGAATGGCCACATACAACAGACACAGCCCCGCCCCCCCCCCCCCAACCACACACACACAGCAAAAAGTACGGAGGATAAGATAGGATGGTACTATAGTTATCAGTTTCAAAAACACATTTAACGAAAACGAGAACCCGAGGGGACAGGCATTCCTTTTTGTTTTATTTGGAAAAAAAGTTGGAAAAAAGTTATGATTATCTCGGTTGCAACGGAGTAAAAAAAATATCAATAACTTCATACACACTATTACCTATACATTCTGTACTATATATAATTTGAAAATAATAAATTAAAAGAAATAAATATGAATTAATAATTAATTTATTATTAGTTCATTTCTTATATGACATAAATTGTTTAAAATTAAGGTAAATTTGTAATCAGCAACTATTTGCATGTTTAAGTTTACCCGCAATATGCTGTAAAAAGCAGTAATACAACCGGCCTGCAGTCATATCGGTTAATGTATAACAGCACGTTCATGTACCGCATTAACATCAGAATATAATAAAACACAACAAAATAACTTCTTTGTTAACAATGAGAACGATTGTTTCTAAACACGTAGTTTCCAATTCATTATGTAGAAAGGGCGCCAGGTCTTGTAACATAAAGAGATTAAATTAAATCAAATACTTAATTCTGAGGATGTTTTTCCTCGACCTCAATAGACATCTTTTAACCGTAAACTGCGGAAAACAAAAGGCAAATTACCAAGGAGAAATCAAAATTCACAAAATGCCCTTTCCAAACGCCTAATTAGAGACTATTAAACTGAGGAACGACATTTACAAGACATTTTGCATTGAGAAACATCCATGCATGCATAAATAAATTACGGCACACTGTCATCAATGAAGTGAATGTTTTCTTTGCCCCAGGTTCTCTTTTAAAAGTTTGTAAATTGTTTGTGATGTCTTACTGAAACTGGTCAGTTTATAAATCCATTTTATCTTGTGACTGCGAGGAGATGCTGTGTTGGGTGTGGCAAGTCCGGATATACATGTTCAACATTTTAGCAAAATGTCATTATTTGAATAGTTTTTGAAATATGTAAACGTGATAAAATCACAATTGTAAACCTTATAAAAATCTCGATTCTAAATAACGATCATCTTCAACATTTTTGTCTTGTGGTAAAATTATCGAAAAAAGAAAAAAAAACATAAGGGTTTTAATAACCTAAGTTTAATAAGATTTTGTTCAAGCTTCAAATGATATGAGTTCACAGATCTAGTTTCATAAGGATCAGTGATATTTTTAATAAGTATATATACATGTAATCAAGCATCAACCTTTATTTTAATAAAAATGTCATTGAAGCTTACACTTTTTTGATAGACGAGCCTCTTAATATAAAAGATCGATCTTAGTACATGTAATACAGGTTTTTTTAGTTTTTCCAAAAGTTTCAGATTATTTTATTGATTTGTTTCTTTAAAACATTGTTACCTAATGAAAACCTTTTGAGGAAACGCGTGGTAAATCAAACTTACTTAACTATTTTGTTAGTTTAAATACATACTTTTGAACAGATGTCTAAACAATAATGAATTAGTACTGCAAAGAGAACTAGGATAGAAATCTATCTAAACGAAAACAAATTGACAAGTGGTAAATAAATGCATCGATTGAACAATATCCAGTTATTTTGGCTGGGATATTGAAACTACCCATCTTTAAACAAGCGGAAATATTAAAAAAAAGTAATTTTTGTAGTACTATTAACGTGCTCAACGACCTTAAAACGACGTAACTCAAAACTTACAGCTTATAATACGTTGAAGACAGTAGAGTACGCAAAACATCGTTGCCAAAATGCTCGCATTATGTATAATATTTATAATATTACAAGTACACACTTTGTCTTCTTAAAAAGATGTTACTAAAATTATATTATTATTCTTCTACATTTACCGGTGCATTTTCAAAGAAAATTTCGTATCATATCGGAGTATATAGTAAAATGATCACTCATTTTAGGAAACAATGGAAGAAATTAGGGTGCCTTCATAGATGGGATTTTTTTCGGTAACCTCCGGCGGCAGGCGGAAATATTTGCATGTTTCAATATAGCGATCGCCACACATTATTCTGACAAATTTTCATAAGATCTGATCAATATTTAAGTTTCGACGTCAAAAATGGGTTCATCAACTTATCCACCTACCTTAAATGTTGCATTTTTCTAAAGCAAGAAAGGAAACATAAATAATGGAAATAAATAAAAACCACAAGATCACACATTACATGGAATTGAACACTAAGTTAATTAATATCGTGTGACCTCTATCTTCTGAAATAGCCATTTGTCAAAGCGGATAAGGAAAACATTGTAATGCCAAATCGCCAGATGGAGAATATCTTTTGATAAAACCTTTCCAATTATAAATTGTTCTCTGTATACACTAGAAACGACTGAAACACTCGTTCTGAAGTAATTACTGTTTATTGGTGAATCGTTCTCGAGTACACGTAGTATCAATTATATATTTAGCGCGTTGTTAACCCGTATTTCGCGCAATTTTAAACGCACGAATTTAAACCCCATAGAAATTACAACATGCAATTATAGGTTTAATACAAAAATACAGTCGCACAAATATATGCCCGCGTTGATATGTCATTGAAGGCTTATGTGCAAATAATCGTACCCGCAAAATTAAACTATACCACAGTAACTGAGGAACAGGATTTATAGAACAGGCCTGGTTCATATCCAAAGTCTGTTTCGAAATATGTAATCTTCCCCCAGTAGTGCAATATCATTATTGGCAAACATCATTTCGGCAAGATGTTGTAAATCAGCAATCAAACTTGGGTGTTGCAGCTTCCAGTGTTTGTCGGCAAAATCAACTTAATGAAAACTAACTGGTTACCGGATATATAAGAAATGCACACGTCGAGTGTTTGTTCAGATAGAATTTCATCGATAAATAAACAGAAATGTACATAATTTTTTATATAAGCGAAAATAATCATATTTCATGTTCAAGAAGTCTCAGATCTTGTTATGTCAGTGTTAATTCATAGCTCTGAAAGCGCCTCGCCCACACGTTCACAAACCCACAAATAATCAGCAGCTATGAAATACGCAACAGAAGGAATCTCATACCATTAATTTATATTAACTTACTTTTCATAATTTCAAGACCTATTAAGTTTTAATTTTTCAGAATATCAGTTGAAATAAGCTTGACAGACATGAAGAGATATGAGTAGGCTTAGGTTTATTTTTAGAAATGTTTTGTACATTTTAAGGTCATCTGACAGTAAGTACTCTGTATTGTTATGCTATGGGAAATGTGACAAGAAGTTAAGGTTACGGCCGACTAACATGCAATTGTCTGTATAGGTAAATCGACATGACGTTGAGACCAGCTGATATGAAGTGGCCTGTTTTGTCCAAGGACCAATTGCCATTATGTTTTCGGAAGGGGCAAAGAAGTCGCCCCTTAAGTGTAAGGAGTCCAAAAGTCGTAAAGTTACATGTATTTGTTTAGGATTTGCACCAATCGATTTAAAATTGTCCGCACAGACTTATAAATGACCAAGCTGTAAGGTTTCATACGGATTTGCACGACGTTAAGTTCAATATATAGACTAAAGTTCATCTTATATTTATTTGTCTGCATAGCAAAATGCCAAATCACTGCTGCAGATCAACTATATTACGTCTGAAACACAATGTACAGCAAAAGCAAACCAAAACAACTACAAATAAAACAAGTTTTTTTTTAAAGTTCATGTTTTCATTGGGGACTGTCTATTGTCTATGTTTAGAGATTATGCATTGGTGAACCTATCTGCAATAGTTATTCGTTTCATTTGACTGATAGAAATCAACAGAAATCGTCAAATAAATCATATTTTATTATTTAATTCATGAGTATCCCTGAAACATAACGTCTAATCGTTGTATTAATTCAAACAAATACTCAAATTAACATTATAAAACATTTCGATGTAAAACAACTGCAACAATAATGTAAGATACATTGTAAATTTTGATTCCCTTTGTAATTTGGATTGATTTTGTTTTCGTTGGGAATGTTTGATTTAGAGGTAATCACATTCGAACAACGTTTCTCTGTCGTTACGAAAAAAAGTTACCCCGTTCTTTCAGTCAGTTGAGTACGATACGTATATTTGTGTAATTATTGAGTATCATATGCAAACGTATTTCAGATGAATTGTAGTGATTCGTGTGTGCAAAACGTAAACAATTAGATGAACATGTGTCCACCTACTTAATACTAGAGTAAAACAATGTGACCATCGCGATATTCCACAGTGCTTTGCACGATTGATGACATACCGCCTTGCTTATACGAGATGGCGAGTTATGTTAGTTTCTAGGTTAATATCCAAAAGAAAATTAGACTCCATTTTGTGCATGCTGCATTACCTGATATTTCTGTTTTGCTATTTTAATACCCGCTAAAATACTCAACAAAGAACAGTTGTGTGAAGATTGATACGCTTTTAGAACGTTATCGAAGACTTTTGAATTAACAACATTTGTTAATGTTGTAATATGAGCTTAATAACGAGGGCAATGTATTAGTTAGATAATTTGTCTATAAACAGCCAATGAAGGGCATAAACTGTTGCTTCCGAAGATGTATGCGAAAAATGCATTTACGATGACAAGTGCAAGTCTTAGAGTGGTTTTATCTTAAAATTGATTTTTGTACAATTTCCTCAAATTTTGCTGCGATTGCAGTTGTGTTACTGATTAACTTTATGACGATTGCATGAGCGAATGCGTAATTGTGTGATGTTCATGTGAGATATCTTATTCTACAAGGTATTTTTTATTTCAGTGTATCCACAAATAGAAGTGATAAGGAAGACATTAGTTTGTCATGCTACAGAAATTTATTGTAAAAATTAATTGAATGTATTGACCAATTTGCAATCAGCAGTATCTATGCGTTTTATTAACTAGGGAAACCTATAAGTAGCAATATTGCAAACATAAATGGTTTTCAGATGCAAAAGAAAATTAAAAAAAACTACAAGAAATGAACAGGAAAAAAAATACAGAAACAAGAAACCGAACTATTTGAACAGGTTCGATCGAAGCGCAATCTGCAAAATTTTAATATTTGTCGTGTTCGAGAATTTCCAAGTTTCTGTTTTCTGCTTTTTCTGGTAAACAAATTTATTCAGCTGTCACAATACACTGGATACAACACCATGACATGATCGTTAGAAACTGAGAACCAATCGTAATAAAGATAACTATAATAGATAATAGATTTTTAATAAAGACATGGATTACTACTTTTGGTTCTAAAATTGCAACAATATTTTATTACTTTCTCATAACAAACGGTAAATAACCGTTCACAATTTATTAGACGTTTTACGATGTTTTGACGTGTGACGTCGCCGAGTAAGCACGGTTTGTCACGAGTTGCTGCGAAAAAGCGTGCCGTTATTCACTTTGGTGTCAACGTGGTGTTTCCAACATCAATTCGAAAAAGCCGTAATGTAAAGAATTTTCTTATTATGTCTTCATTAATGAGAGTGTTTATGTGTGTAAATATAAGGTTGGAATCGATATTTGACTGTTTTATTTTGGGTATGAAAAACAGTTGGAGTATTGATTCAATTCTTAAACAAAGTAATCATCTGACCATGATTTCACCATCATGCTGTTTTGTTTCCAATGTTTAACAAAAGACAGATTATCATATTATGATATGTTCACTGCAGACTGGAAATCAGACCATGACATTTGAACTTTCGTGATCGACTGGTTACCAGAACGTTTTTTCTCGAACCTTCACAATAGGCAGAACTACCATGTTGTGCTTTTAATTTAAACAACAACTTTTTACAATATTTAAATTGATGTTTTTATATTCAATTTATTTCCGGGGAAAAAAAGCGACCCAGCGCTAACCAAATTTTAGGTTGATAAACTTGTCAATGTCATATTATGCTGATGTTATCTTGACTTAACATAATTGAGAAATATGTTAAAAATATTTGTTTCTAGACACTTGAGATAAAATTAATTTATCGTATATTGCAGAGAATATTTATCTGAGACAGAGCTATAAATTTGAATCTTGTTTATAAAATGTCCTGCTTTATTTCATACTCATATATTTTAAAAGTAATATTTACAGAAATGCAATATTCAGTGATCATTGTATAATAAGAATTCATTGTTTTTTAATTACAATAAAAAAGTGCATTATGGTTATCAGGAAATTGCCAAACCAGAAAAAGACAGCTCTCATATGCAGCAAAATCTTATAGAGGAAAAGAAGGCATGGGTTTACATGTATAAAATGATCAATTTCAAATGAAACACAAAACAGTGATATATCAGGAATGACCACATACAGCAGACACAGCCTCACCACAAAGCCAAAAAGTACAGAGGAAAATTTTAATAGTATTATAATTATCAGTTTCAAAAACACATTTAACGAAAACGAGAACCCTGGGGTAAACCGCATTGGGACGTTCAGTGACAGGATTTCTTTATTGATTTATTTAGAAAACAAGTTATGATTATCTCGGTTGCAACGGAGTAAACAATATCTATAACTTCATACACACTATTATCTATATATTTTGTATTATATAAATTTGAAAATAATAAATTTAAAGAAATAAATATGAATTAATAATTTTTTTCTTATATGACGTTTCTTATTTAAAGTTAAGGTAATTACCAACTATTTACATGTTAACGTTTACCTGCAATGTGCCGTAAAAAGCAGTTATACAACCGGCCTGCAGTCATGTCGGTTTATGTATAATAGCATGTTTATGCACCGCATTTACATCAGAATATAACAAAGCTAAACAAAATAGCTTCGTTGTTAACAATGAGAACGATTGCTTTTAAACACGAAGTTTTCATTTCATTACAGAAAGGGTGTCGGATCATTTAACATAATGGAATAAAATTAAATCAAATACCTAATTCTGAGGGTTTTTTCATCAACCTCACTAGACAACTTTAATCGTAAATTGAGGAAAACAAAAGGCAAATCACCAAGGAGAAATCAAAATTCACAAAATGCCACTTTCCAAACGCCTAATTAGAGACTATTAAACTGAGAAACGACATTTACAAGACATTTTTCATTGAGAAACATCCATGCATGCATAAATAAGTTACGGCACACGGCCATAAATGAAATGTTTTCTATGCCATAGGTACTCTTTTTGTAAATTGTTTGTGATGTGTTATTGAAATTGGTCAATTTATATTCTCAATTGATCTTGTGGCTGCGTGGAGATGCTGTGTTTTCTGTGTTTGGCAATTCCGGATATGCATGTTTCAACATTTTAGCAAAATATCATTATTTGAATAGTGTTTTTTTAAATATGTAAACGTGAAAAATCACAATTCTCAACCTTTTAAAAATCTTGATTCTAAATAACAATCATCTTCAATAGTTTTGTCATGTGGCAAAGTTATCGAAAAAAAGAAAAAAACATAATGGGTTTTCATAACCTGAGTTTCATAAGATTTTTTCCAGCTTCAAATGATATGTGTTCACAGATCTAGTTTCATTGGGATAAGTGATATTTTTTAATAAGTATATTATCAAACATCAATCTTTATTTTAATATAAATGTCAATGAAGCTTAGACATTTTTAATAAATGAGCCGCTTAATATAAACGAGCGGTCTTAGTAATATAGGTTTTATAAGTTTGTCCATAAGTTACAGACAATTTTATTGATTTGTTTCCTAAAAACAATGTTACCTAATAAAATTCTTTTATAGAAACGAGTAAACCAAACTTACTAAAATATTTTGTTAGTTTTATTACATTTTTTGAACAGATGCCTACTATGAATTAGTACTGCAAAGAGAACTAGGATAGAAATCTATATAAAAGAAAACAAATCCGCAATTGGTATATACATACATTGAAAAGAACAATATCCAATTATGGTGGCTAGGATATTGAAACCACTCATCTTGAAACAAGTCGAAACATAAAAACAAAAGTAATTTTAGTTGTACTATTAACGTGCTCAACGACCTTAACACGACGTAACAGATAACTTACAAGCTTATATTACGTTAAGGACAGTACGGTTCGAACTTTGTCTTCTTTAAAAGATGATACTGAAATAATATTATTCTTCAACATGTACCGGTGCATATTCAAAGAAAATTTTGTATCATATCGGAGTAAACTAAATAGTATTACATTGTTCATGTAGTATAATGATCACTCATTTTAGGATAAAATGGAAGAAATCAGGGTGCCTTCATAGACGGGATTGTTTTTCAATAACCACCAACGGCATGTGGAAATATTAATGCATGTTTTAATAAAGCGATCCTCACACATTATTCTGACAAAATTTCATATGATCTGATTAATATTTAAGTTTTGACTTCAAAATTGGATTCACGCAACGTATCCATCTAACTTAAATGTTGCTTTCTCCTAAAACAAAAAAGGAAATATAAATACTGGAAATAAAAAAAAACAACCCACAAGGTCACACATAAAAATAATAATACGAGAAAATTCTACCAACACTACATGGAATTGAACATTAAGTTAATTAATATATGTGACCTCTATCTTCTGAAATAGCAATTAGTCAAAGCGGATAAGGAAAACATTGTAATGCCAAATCGCCAGATGGGGTAACTTCTTTTGATAAAACCTTTTCAATTATAAATTGTTCTCTGTATACACTAGGAACGACTGAAACACTCGTTCTGGAATAATAACTGTTTATTGGTGAATTGTTCTCGAGTGCACGTGGTATCATTATATTTAGCGCGTTGTTAACCCGTATTTCGCGCAAATTTAAACGCACGAATTTAAACCCCATAGAAATTACAACATGCAATAATAGGTTTAATACAAAAATAAGGTTGCACAAATATATGCCCGCTTTAATATGTCATTAAAGGCTTATGGGCAAATATTCGTACCCGCAAAATTAAAAGAAACCACAGTAAATGCGGTACAGAAATTGTAAAACTGGCCTGGTTCATTTCTAAAATCGAACGCGAAAAGACGAAATAACGAAAAGACGCCACGCGAAAATACAAAATAACGAAAGGACGCCACGCAAAAAGACGAAATAACGAAAAAACGCCAAGCGAAATTACGAAAAGACGCCAAGCAAAATAACGACAAGACGCCAGGCGAAACAAGGAAAACACGCAAAGCGAAATAACGCCACGCGAAATAACGACAAAACGCTAGGCGAAACAACGAAAAAACGCCAGGCGAAATAACGAAATAATGCCGAGCGAAAAGACGCCAAGCGAAATAACGAAAAGACGCCAAGCGAAAGAACGAAACAACGCCAGGCGAAACTAGAAAGAACGCTATTTTGTACAGTTAAATTGGCGTTTTTTTGCACGGCGACTTTTCGTTATTTCGCGCAAAAATAGCGTCTTTCGTTTCGTTATATCGCGTGGCGTTCTTTCGTTATTTCGTCTTTTAGCGTGGCGGTTTTTTTTTCGTTATTTCGTCTTTTCGCGTGGCGTCGTTTCGTTATTTTGTCATTTCGCGTGGCGTTTTTTCGTTATTTCGTCTTTTCGCTTGGCGTTATTTCGCGGCGAAATAACGGAAAAAACGAAATGGCATAAATCAGCCACCACAGTTTCGAAATATGTAATCTTCCCCCAGAAGTGCAATATCATTATTGACAAACATCATTTCGGCTAGATGTTGTAAATCAGCAATCAAACTTGGGTGTTGCGGCTTGCAGAGTCTGTCGGTAAAATGAAATTAATGAAAACTAACTGGTTACTAGATATATCAGAAATACACACGAGTGTTTGGGTATTTATTCAGATAAAATTTCATCGATAAATAAACAGAAACGCTCCATAATACATGTGCATGTACGAGGGCTGTTCAATAAATACGCGGAAAAGTGCTGCCATATTTTTAATATTCATGGGAAATTGACGTTCTCTTTACATTTTGTAAATAAACATAAAATAAACATGTACACAAAATTTCAATAAAATCGGATAAAAATTAATAATACAATTTCATGTATTTCTAAGGTAATCGCAGTGAAACCGGCCAAACGTCGTAACGACGTCACGCTCAACGCATGTATGTGAGTCACCCAAAACACGCACCTAGTCCTTCTCGAAATACTCTCCGTGAAAGGAAACACACTTTTTACAACGGTTCATCCATGACATGAAACTATTAAAGTAGGTGCCATCATTTATCTCTGAAATTGCACCTTGCATCGCGTAGGACAACTCGTCCACATCATCGAAGTGTTCTCCCCGCAGGACGTTCTTCAGTGTCGGGAGCAGAAAGAAATCGCACGGTGCGAGGTCAGGGCTGTAGGCCGGGTGCTCGAAGACTTCGAAGCCGAGTTTCCTCATTGTGTACTGTGTTTCGGCCGCACGATGAGACGGTGCGTTGTCGTGATGAAATATCTTGTCGGCGATTTTCGTGGCCCGCTTCTTTCTCATCGCCCTAATAAAATCGCGTCTCAGAATCTGAAAACATAAAGAAATACAATGATAAGTAAATTGTCGTTATAATTTATTTTCATTATTACTTACACAAATATAAATAATTATTAGGTAATGTATTGACATAATAATGAATATCTTATTATAGATTTAATAAATTTATTCACCTTAGAATAATACTTCGCCATCACAGTCTGACCCAGGGGTACCGCGTGGCTCAGTATCACACCGTCGACGTCAAAGAAGACGATGAACATCTGTTTCCTTGCAGATGGGCCGATTTTAAACTTCTTAGGTGAAGGCGATCCTGGAGTTTTCCACATAGAAGACTGTGATTTCGTTTCAGGTTCGTATAGGCTGATCCATGTCTCATCAACAGTCACTATCCGTCGCAAGAAACGTTCACCTTCCCTATGAAAGCGTCTGAGAAATTGATCGCAACACCGCACCCTTTCCACTTTTTGTCCGTCTGTCAACATTTTAGGAATCCACCTGGCACACAGGCGTCTAATATTGAGTTCATCATGAATAATGCGATGCACTGTGCCAATGCTACAATCCGATCTTTCGTGTATTTCGCGAATTGTTATCCGACGATCATTGTCAAGCAGCTCCTTTATCACAGCGACGTGAATTGACGTTACAACCTTGGGACGTCCACTGCGTTTGTCGTCATGGATGCTTTGTTGGCCGCCTAGAAATCGGACATACCACACGTACATTGCCGTTTTCTTCATCGCCTGATCACCATATGCGTTTTGTAATCTTAACATTGTTTCTTTCTTTGAAAACCCGTTCAAAACACAAAATTTTATTGAAGATCGTTGTTCCGATGCCATTTTAACGCATACGCACTAAACAATATGGCCGCTAAACGCCTAAATGACGTCACACACTAACATGACGTCATGTGCGTAACGCCAACATATTGCGCGTAAATTATGCAAAGTTTGGTGAAAATCGCACGGTAAACATTTAAATGCGACGTCATTATTAACCAGTGACTATTTGTAAAAGTGAACAAAAGTGGGCCGGTAATCGCTACATGTGGTTACCATAACGACCGTTTGTTAACATATGATTCATGCCAGAACGGCAATATTTGCTGTATATTTTCAAAATATGTTTGTCTCTATTACTGTATAAGTTTTATTCAGCTAACTTGGAAAATAAGGAAATAGCGACACTTTTCCGCGTATTTATTGAACAGCCCTCGTATAAGCGAAAATAATCATATTTCATTTTCAGGAAGTCTCAGATCTCGTTATGTTAGTGATAATTCTTAGCTCTGAAGCGCCTCGCCCACACGTTAACAAACCCAAGAATAATCAAGAGCTATGAAATGCGCGACAGTAGGACTACTTTTCCTTTGATTTGTATTTGCTTACTTTTCTCTTTTGCAAGACCTATCACGTTTAAATTATTCTGAATATCAGTTAAAATAACTTTGATAGACACGAAGAGGTATGTGTAGGCTTAGGATAATTTTTAGAAATTTTCTGTATATGTTCAGGTCAGTTGAGAGGTAAAAGTCTGTACGTATATGCTATGGGAAAAGTGACAAGGAGTTTAGGTTAAGGCCGACTAACATGCATTTGTCTGTACGAGTTAATGGTAACTCGACATGACGTTGGGACCAGCTGAAATGAAGTTGTCCTTGAAGTCCAAGGTAGAGTAACCATTATGTTTTCGGCAAAAGCAAAGTTGTCATTTAAGTCTAAGGAGAACAAAAGTCGTAAAGTTATTTGTTTAGTTGTTTAGGCTTAGCAGCAATCGATATCATATTGTCCTTACATACTTATAATAAACCGAACTCTAGAGCTTTAGACGAATTTACAAGAACTCAATGACCCACTCACGTTTTATGTACAGACTTAAATAAGACTTTTATTTATTTGTCTGCTTAGGCAAATAGCCTATCACAGCTGCAGATCAACTATATTACGTCTGAAACACTATTTTTAATGTACATTGTACGGCAAAAGTAAACCAAAAACAACAACCACAAATCAACAAAAACAACATTATGTTAGTGTGCGTTCATGTTTTGATTACCATAATATTGTACACAGTTTTGGGTCCTGGTCTGAAGGTTATAAAACTGAGATTGTAAACCAGTCTCAAATCTCAAGGATCTGATTGGCTAAAATGGCGATTTGAGACTGGGTTCCGTACTCAGTTTTATAACCTTGGGCACAGAACTTGCAGACTATCTATTAGCTATTCACTAGTAAATGTACAGAGTTTCTGAATTCATTAAGCTGTCTCCAATGATTTGATTATATTCAACTGAAATGATCAAATTCATCATTTTATAGGTTTATCTACAAGTGTATGCATGAAAAACAATGTAATATGGTTGCATTAATCTAAATGAATACTCAAACTACCATAATGAAACCTGTAAAACCATGTCGGAGAATTACATTTTCTGAAATCTTAAAATATTGAACATTTTTATTCCCATTTATTTAATCTTATAACAGATACTTATTGATTTATGGTTTTACTATTTATTTTATTTGTTTCTATTCCTACCAACATATTATATTTGAGTATAATTATTATTAATAATAAAGTTTATACAGTCATGTATATACATGTACCGGGATTGAGTTAAATAAACGCAAAGAGAGTACACATATATTGTACAAATGTAGCAATTCGTGTGTGCTAGGTAGAAAAAATATGAAAATGTGTCCATTTTCTTCATACTTATGGGAAACAAGGTGTCCATCGCAGTATTCGACAGTGACTTGCAAGGTTGCTGAATTACCGCCTTCTAACCTCTTTGCTTTTACGGGATAGCGAGTTACGCTAGTTTCTAAGGAAATCTCGAAAAGATGATTAGGCTGCTTTTTATGCTTGCGGCTGTACCTGATACATGTTTATTAAAATTTTGCTTCGCTTTAGAATATCAGTCTAGAAATCTTTCCTGGTTTAAACCCCCAGTGGCAATTTGTTTTGCCACTGACCGTTCCAAGGCGGTAACCCCTCCGGTTCTCACTTCCGTTATTTGTTTGTGGCGTCCATTTTGAAACTGATTTTTGTAATACCATGCTCTCTTTTCCTCTCTACTTTTTGGCTGTGTGGGGAGGCTGTGTATGCTGGATGTGGCCATTCCTGATATGCATATTTCATTTTTTTTTCAACAAATAAAAGCTGTTTGCGCAGTCAAGTTTCGAAACGCTTTTAGAATTTTATCTATTACTTTTGATTTTACAAAGTCGGTTAATTTTTAACTACTACATGTAGGCTAAGTTCAATAACCAGGGCGATGCATTATATTGATAATATAAACAGCCAATAAAGGGCACATGAATTTACGATGACAGGTTCAAGAGTGATGATATCTTAAAATTGATTTCAGTCCAATTCGCTTGAAAATGCTATGATTGCAATTGTGTTACTGATTAACTTTATGACGATTGCATGAGCGAGTGCGTTACATGTAATGTGTGATGTTCATGTGAGATATCTTATTCTACAGGGTGTTTTTCATTTCAACGTAACCACAAATAAAACGATAAGGAAGAGCTACAGAAATTTTCTGTAAAAATTAATTGAATGTATTGACCAATTTACAATCAGCAGTATCTATGAGTTTAATTAACTATCATGGTAACCGATAAGTTGCAATATTGAAAACATAAATAGTTTATCAGTTGTCAAACAAAATGAAAACTAGATCATAGATTTTTAATAAAAGACATGGATTACTATTTTTGGTTGGAAGAATAGCATAATAATTTGACCATTTTTTTTACTTAAGAAATAATCAATAGCGTAATCTAACGAATCTTCTAATAATGTCTTCATGAATGCGAGTATTTATGTTTGTAAATATAAGGTTGGAATCGATATTTGTCTGTTTTATTTTGGGTATGAAAAACAGTTGGATTGTTTAAAGTACGCGAAAAGCCCTTCGGGCTTCACACACTTTAAACAACCCAACTGTTTTTATACCAAATGAAAAACATCAATTATTGATTCAATCCTTAAATCGAGTAATCACCTGACCATGATTTCACCAACATGCTGTTTTGTAGTATATGGTTTTGTTGTTTTACAAAAGATCGGTTTACATATTTCATTAAGATATGTTCACAGCAGACTAGAAATCAGACCATAGTAAAATGTATTTGAACTTTCGTGATCGACCTCTTACCCGAACATTTTTCTCGAATCTGCACAATAGGCACAATAGGCAAATGTAACAGGTTGTGTGTTTAATTTAAACAACATTTTTTTACAATAATTATAATGATGTTTCTGTATTATTTTCTGGAAACAAGACGACCCAGCCCTAACCAGATTTAAGGCTCATCAATGTCATATTATGCTGATGTTATCTTGACTTAAAATAATTGAAAAATATGATAAAAACATTTGTTTCTAGACATTTGAGATAGAATTAATGTATCATATATTAAAGAGAATATTTATCTGAGACAGAGCTATAAATTTGAATCTCGTTTATTTTATGCCCTGCTTAGTTCTATAACCAGATATTTTTAAAGTAAAATTTACAGAAATGCAATATACAGGGATCATATTGTCAGTTGGTTGACTTTTGAGGCAATCCCTTTCTAACAAAAAAGATTTCTTTTCAATTACAATAACAAAAGTGAAATTTGGATTTTAGGAATTGCCATAACCAGAAAAAAGAAGGTTACTCGCACACCAAAAAGTATAGAGGAAAGAAAGCATGGGTTAACATGTATAAAATGATCAGTTTCCACAAACAATGAACAAAACAGAGAACCTGAGGTGTTAACCGCCTTGGGACTTTCAGTAACAAAACAATTTGCCTCTGGGCGGAATATCTATTATTTTATTTGGAAAACAAGTTATGATCATTATTTAATTATCTCGATTACCACGGATTAAAAATTAGTAACTTCATACCCACATGTTTCTATATTCTATAAATGTGTAATTCAATTAATTAATTTATTTATTTATTTCACGTTCACGCTAAGTTTATTATAAAATCACGAAGTAAGTTCTTCAGTTTCGAGATAATTACCAACTATACATGCTATATGCAAGGAAACCTCTACCTGCAAAATGCCCTAAAAACTGTAACTGCATCACTCCTGTAGTCATGTCGGTGGTTTATGTATATCAGCACATACATGCACCGCATAAAAGTCAAAATATAATAAAACAAAACTAAATAATTTCTTTGTTAACAATGAAAACAATTGCTTTAATCATGTAGTTTCCAATCCATTAAGAAAGGGTGTCAGATCATTTAATGTTTCACATAATTAAACTTAATTAAATCAAATATTTGTTTACCTAATTTTGATTTTTTCCACGACCTTAAAAAATACTCTGTATTCGGAAATTGCAGAAAACACAAGGCAAATCGCCCAGGAGAAATCGAAAATGCCACTCTCCAAACGCCTAATAAGAGACTATTAAACTGCGAACGACATTTACAAGACAGTTGCATTGAAAAACATCCATGCATGCATAAATAAATTACGCACGCTGTCATTACTGAAATGTTTTCTTTGCCTCAGATTCTCATTTTTTAAATTTTTTGTGATGTCTTATTGAAATTCGTCAATTTATAAGCCCATGCTATATTTTCCTCTACTTTTTGACTGCGTGGGGGCTGTGTTTTCTTGGTGTGTCAGATCCGGATATGCATGTTTCACCCTAGCTGTATTTGATTTGTTTTTCAGCCCTCATTTAATTTGTTAACATGATAAATTCACGATTCTAAACTTAATAAAATTTCGATTCTATATCAAAATCATCTTCAACTGTTTATCAGATAAAGTTATTTATAACTGAAACAAACATTAAAATTAAATCACCTGGGTTTAATAAGATTTTCCAGGTCTAGTTTCATAAGGATAAGTAATATATTTAAAAAAAATATTTAACAAAAATATCATCTGACATTTAACGTCAATCAAATCAAAATGTCACTCAAACGTGCTAAATTTTTTTTAATAACAAACTTCTGGCAGTCTTAATAATATAAGTTTTATAAGTATAAGATTATTTAATTGATTTTTTTTCTAAAATTAAACGTTATCTTATGAAGACCTAGTTTGGAAACGCGTTGTTAACAAATTGTTTAAAATACACAATTTTCTCTTAAACCCATAGTTTCAACTCTTAAACTATATGTTTAACAGTTAAACCCTGGGTTTAAGTCTGTTAAACTATGGGTTTAAAAGTAAAACCTTTGGTTTTAATAATTATTATGCTAATCGCATGCAATATTTGTCCATAACAGCTGTTTATTTTTACATTCCTATAATCACATTTCTGAATTACTGAAACGAAGTCAGATAGAAAACATGTCACGCGAGAAAAAAAGTATTTGACAAGTGATATATATTAAATAAATTGGATGAACAATATCCAAATCTTAATTGGCTGAGATATTGAAACAACCCATTTTGAACTTGTCGTAATATTAAAACATAATAAATTTAAGGAGTACTATTAACATACATTAATATCGTGCTCAGCGACATTAAAACGACGTAACTGATACATTGTAACAGCACAAATGTTATAGTAATTATATGTTCCTAAATAGTTTATTCTTAAGTTAGTTATGTTGAAGGAATAACGTTGTTTCTTTGCGACTTTTCAAAAGTTGCCCAAACTTTCTTTATTTCCTTTTAAAAAAGTGCCTTACAGAAAAGAATGTTTGTAATAGAGTTGTTCTAAATTTCTGGATAGTCCTAGGGGTTGGAATTAAGCAGTTAGTTGGTTAGTCCGAAAAGGGACATTTAACTGCTAATTTAAAGGCTACATGTGTTTAAAACTAAAAACGATCATTGCAGTGCTGCTGTTGCTGCTGGTGCTGTTAATGTTGATCTCTTAAGGTTGTTACTTAGGATGATGACAAGTATGATTACAGTGTTGATATTTAGTGGCTTGTTGTTGTTCATGATGATGATAATGACTACGACGATAACGACGACGATGATGATAATAACGATTTCGATGGTGATGATGATAAAAAAGCAATAATTCATTTAATGCGACGCCATTAAAATAACATTAATTAAAAAATCTTGCTTTCTTCTTAAAAAGAAACATGAAAAAATAAATACAGGAAATTAAGAAACTACAAGGTAATGTCGCAAACAAAAATAATTCTACGAGAAAATTCTACCAACACTACGTGTATTTGAACATAGTTAATATATTTGACCTCTTTCTTCTGAAACAACCATTTGTCAAAGCGGATTAGGAATACGTTGTAATGCCAAATCGCCAGATGGAGAACTTCTTTTGATAAAGCTTTTTCAATTATAAATTGTTCTCTGTATACACTAGAAACGACTGGAACACTCGTTCTAAAGTAATTACTGTTTATTGTGGAATCATTCTCGCGTACATGTGGTAACATTATATTTTGCGAGTTTTTACGCATTTCGCG
The DNA here is from genome assembly GCA_038501625.1 of Corbicula japonica. Lineage (NCBI taxonomy): Eukaryota > Metazoa > Mollusca > Bivalvia > Venerida > Cyrenidae > Corbicula > Corbicula japonica. Next base: position 378,178 of record JAZAYU010000055.1, read on the forward strand.
CTTTGGTAAACGCGCGACTTAAAACATCAGATAATTTATACCATGCAATAATATGTTTATTTGGAAAAATACAATTGCGCAAATTAATGCCCGCGTGAATCATTAAAAGGTTTGGCGTGAAAGTTTGTCCCCGCGAAAAACTGATACCACAGTTTATGCGTTAAAAATGTAGAACAGACCTGGTTCATATCTAAAATCTGTTTTCCAAAAAATGTGTAATCTTTCCCAGAATCATTATATTATTATCAAAACCACTTTGTCTAGATATTTACTCTATTCCAAAAGAAATTGTGAACTTTGTTTCCGGTGATTTTTCATAAACTGTTTTATTAATGCCTAAAATGGTTTTTATCAAAATTGAGATTACATCATTTTAATTCTATTGTAAAACTATCTATGATGAAATATAAATTTTGATACCAAATATGTATGCATTAAGAAACTAATCACAACAACTATCCGTAGCTTAACTGTCAGTATTTTTTCTTTCTCTTTTTATTGATTACGGCGGCTCACACTCTAGTGAAGTATGCATCTTTACTGAAATGTTAAGTTGTCTTTGTTTTCAAGTATTTTGCGTGTTAGGTGCTAAATCAAATGTCCGACAGCATACTTAGTTGAATTTATAGTTTGTAATAACATCGTATACACTGTGTATCTGCAAAGGTACAGGCCAACGTATATGATGTGGGAAACGCGAGCAAAACGTTAAGTTAAGGCCGACTTACACAAAATTGTTCGTATGGGTTAAAGTCAAAGCCACATGGCGGTGTTCGTATAGTCTAAGTACTAGATAAAATATGGTTTTTCCTTATAGACTGAGGTCCAGCACAAATTAAGTTGTAAGTAAAAGCGAATAAAATTAATTGTCCTTAAGTCTAAGGAAACGAACAATCGTAAAGCTATTTATTTAAGCTTAGAACCAATCGATATGAGATTTCCGTACAGACGTATAAATTATTTTATGTTTAAGGCTTCAGACGAATTTACACAAATTCTCATGTCCCACTGACGTAAAGTTTAATGTATATAATAAAGTTTATCTTATATTTGTTATGTCTGCATTATGCAAAATGCAAACTGCAGATCAACTATATTACGTCTGAATAACGATTCAAAGATTACATTGTAATACAATAAACAGCAAAAGCAAACCTAAAACAAAAACAAAAAAATCAATTCAGCAAAAACAATATGTACGTTCAAGTTTTAATGAACATGATATTGTACACTGTTGTTTTTGGGCTTAGAACTCGGTGATTATCCATTGGCGATGTACTGGCACATGCACAGATATGTATGCATTGATTAAGCTATATCCAATAATTATAATCAATATAAATCATCAAATTAATCATCTTAGTTATTAGTTTCACCCCTTTATTTTAATATGCTAATTTCAAACCATGCAGAATGTCAATGGCGACTGCATAACTACATACTTGAACTATACGTTTTGGGAGATACGGTTGGTACCTGTATTTACTATTTCTCTTGCATGGTTGGCCAGGCGATGCCTTCGAAATTGTATGGCTTTGGGGTAATCTATTCATTTTATATTATAAAGTCATGCTTATTTAAAAAAAACACAGTGTTATGATTGCATTCATTCAAATTAAAACCCAAATTAACTCATTATGATCCATGTAAATAGATGAAAAGGGAACTTTGAAAGCCACCGACTAATGTGAAAATAATGCACGCTCGGTTTGATTGAGCCTGTTCATGCGCAGTTATGGAAATGCATATTACTGCCCACGCCTCAAAGCCCCGGGTTGAGCGCAAGTCGGAGTAATCAACCTACTTTAATGTAATAACACTGAACATTTTGAATCCCTATGCACTTCGGATTGGTATTCTGGATTTTGAGGTAACCCTATATGGACTGTTTTTCTCTGTCGTAACGTAAAGAGTCTCCCTGTACATTCTGTCAGTGCCGTTATCAATTACTATCTTCAGAGTTCATTAGCCACCTACATGTATTATTGATTCGATCTAGATTGAACTTTAGAGAAAGCTGCCAGTAGCTAGCAACTATTAAACATAAACTGTATGTTCACGATATGCATTTTTAGCTAGTAGTTGTATTAAGAATGACATTGAAATAGCAATTTTATGAATTGCGTCAGACTTAAGTAACGGTTAAAATCAGCGACGAAAATGTCCTCTTTTTTGGAGTACGGTATGTGCCGACGAGTACCGGGAAATTACTATTTAAATACAAAATTTAGTAAGACGCAGTGATGAAGCCGCATATGACACAGGCAACTGACCAGTCGCCATTTCAGCCAATCAGATGCTTGAGATTTGAGACTTGTTTCCAATCTCAGTTTTATAACATTGGGAGCTGTAGAAATACTGAGTAAAAAAACACATTGTGGGATACGGATTTACTTATATTGTTTGTAGTATCATTTTTTTGCGGATAAACGCTATACAATGATAAAATCGTTCATGGGTATATAATAAATTACGATATATGTTTAAAATAACCTTTAAAATCAAACACATGTTCATAATACATTAACAAGTTCATAACAACGTAACACATTAAACACAAAATTACATTTAACACAAATTACTAAAAATGTTCATAATTACATAAAACATTAAAACAAATTAAGACACAAGTTTAAATAACCTAGTAATTATTTAAACACACATTACTACTTCATTGTCATGTTTGTTATAACCTCACACATCAAACACATATTACTACCAATGTTCATAATAACCTAACTAGATTTTCTGTTAACGAGTCTTTCTTTATTTTCTCTTAAAAAGTCTGAAGATATTGGCCGAAATACCAGATCTGATCCTATTGACTTTTCGCACAACAAGATAATTTCTTTTATAAACACATGGAAAGTTATTGAAGAACATCTTAAGGATCTAAGCCTCAGCAATTCGCGAGGAAACGTAAACTTAATCGACAATTCCATTAAAAACCTAAGACTAGCCTCGATCGGAATTACACATTCTACCAATTCATGAGAAATCACTAATTGCTTTTACAGACAAGAACACTCTTTGTTTCTGAAAATAGGCGATTTGATAGTTTATTATCAACAGAAATCATTTCCAAAGATAATTTATATGTCGTTAAAATATTTTATGTCGTAAAATTAGTAGCATAAAGCAAATTTCGTATATTATTCAGAATTTAGAGTAATGAGTTTTTCGATTTATTTAAGAGATATCTGATAGTGTTAAGCTTAAATAAACTATTATAATAAAGTATAAAATATATTGTTTATACTGCATAATTAATTACAAACAGCAAGACTTCAATACGCAAGTAAATTAATTGCGGAGTGGTATCTGGCTTAGTGTTTATATATATACCTTGCAAATAGATTCTACAGAAACTGAGCGGCAACGAAACCTCTGGCTGGATTTCATTAATACTTTGAAAGTTTTGACGGTAAAACGGTATAAAGAAGTTACAGCTATCGGAAATCTTGTGCTAAGGTGTCTGTTATTCTTGTATAAACGACATCCGTTCCAACGTTCCAATTGTCTTTCGTCTGTACACAGTGGATTGTCGGAGGGAATAAATAACTAATGGATTTTCGGGCAGTCTGAATTGCTTCTTACAGGAATTATTGCCGACAATTGCTATCATATAAGGTCACAAAAATGAAAATGTTTTCCATAACGAAAATACTTCAAGTGATAGTGGTAATATGCTTACTTTGTCTGGCGTGTAACAAATCCAAGGGTAATGAATTGCGAAAACAGAGGTTGACAAAAGTAAATTTTAGAAAAAATTCTTCAGCTGTTAGTTATGCTAGACAGTTGACGAGAACAAATGAAGATACTTTAAAGCATACTTTATGTCAGCGGCAGCACTGTTTTGAAAGTTGGCAAAATTTCCAAAAAATACCATTCATCCAAGGAGACAGAAAATTACGAAAGCAAAGATCATCGATGACCAAACATGGCTCAAAGGAAAATACGATACACTTAACAGCAAAAAATTCTTCAGAACATCTGACAAAAGGTGACATCCACGAAAAACATTTGATTGCTTTAAACGTCGCTCCATTGCTGTCCAGCTCAACAAATTGTTCAGATGATTTTAGAGAAAAGAAAATACAATCTTCGCAGAAAATCGCATCAAACCGAAGTGATGTCAATTTCAGCAGAATTAAGCTCAATTCAGATACGGACATATTAAACGATGTGAGGACAAAAAGAAGTTCAAATGATGAGCAAAGCTTTGTAATAGAATTAAACACTTTACAAGATGTGTACGCATTGCTGAATACTATATTAACTCCTAATTTAACGATGAGTGTAAGAGACAAGAATGGGAGTTCAGAAGCTGAGCGATATTGTTATGAAGTTTTAGAGGCATACTATTCTCAACAAGAATGTAAGTCGTTAATTTTACTATTTTTAACTAATTAAGAGGCGCTCGACTCTCAAATAGTCGTTAGTTGTGTTAACTAATTAAACTAATTACAATAATATTAATAGTTAAAGCTACCTAAAAGGGTGGAATACTACAATGTAAGTCGTGAATTACGAGGCGTAGTACGCGCAACAAGAATATAAGTCGTTATATTTTAACTAATCAACTTATATCGAAGCACTCTACTCTAAAGAAGAATGTAAGTCGTTAGATTTGTTAACTTATTAACTTATTACGACTTTCAATATTTGAAGTTCTCTAATAACAGTTCAGGGTGGAATACTTCATCTCGTTTGTATTAGAGGCACGCCATGGGAAAAGGTACCTTAAGTCATTTTTGTGTCATTTTTGTTGTTACTATATTTAGAAAGAACTTTCAAATTTCTATTATTTTCTCATAACAAAACAGTGATTTTGTTACACATTTTGACAATAAAATGGTATTTTTACCACGAATTGCATAATAATTAATGTCGTCTGCTCAACTTTATGACGTCATTTCAAGGATTGACGTCAACTGTTCGAAGGTACCTTTTCCCGTGACGCGCCCCAATTATGTGACAATTTATTGCCTATAAATGACTGAAAAGGAGCGATTTTTTCTATAATCATTACATTGGATCAGTTGTTAGTGAATTTTACTTCTTTAGTAACGCTATAACAATTTTGACATTGAACATTACTCACATGTGTATTACACACTTAACTTTGAATGGGCATTTCTAATATTTGAAAAGCTGTAGTTAGCCAACGTACGAGTACGTTGACTACGTAAGAATATTACATCACATTTAATTTGTTTACAGTTTTTGATTACTTTCGGTTTAAAATGCTGAGAGAATGAGTTGTTGAAGACCCTGATTTCTGGCCATTTTTGATTTGCCCAAGAGTGCCACTTTGCAAATCTCTTGTAGGTTTGGAAAAAGTCGTAAAATCACAGGAGGACCAAATCTTATAATGTAAGTCTATGGGATCCTATTTAGTGGTTTCTGATCTTAAGTCCCCAGTTACACAGACATTCGGTGCCCAATCGGTTGTTTTATTTTAAGTAAGTCGCTGTTTTGATCGGTTGTCATGCGTTATTTTATTTCTGCTTTTCTGTGTAACCAGAAGTCGGTGATTGACAAGTGTTCATCGGTTAAACAGATATTTATTGGGTTGCTAGTAAACATTAATTCTCTTTTTTTTGTTCTATCGATGGTAAGTATTATTTGATCGGTTGCTTATCGTTGGCCCATCGGATGTATCGGTTGTAGACAGGTTGTCGATCGGTGAAATCGGTTGTAGACAGGTTGTCTATCGGTGATGATCGGTTGTAGACAAGTTGTCGATCGGTTATTTGTAAAATATTTTTACCGATCGAGAATTTTAAACATGTCTAAAAATCTCGATCGGTTATTTTTCACCGACGAAACTCACCTTTCCCCAATAACAATTGATAGGTGGCAAACAGGTGACCAAAAGTTGATATCGGTGGTAAATCCGTTGTCATCGGTTCACTCCATTATTTTGCCAAACAAACTACCGATCGATCATCGATGGCTCTGTGTAATTGGGGTTAAAAGAATGATTTAAGCATGTATTCAGAAAACGTGTCTTCTACACGACCAGTCGTCTCCAACAGAATAATACTTACTTCAATCAATGCGATCTACAAAAACATTGGTAATTCGTTAATAATGCTTTAAATACTGCGGTGTCATTAAATTATGCGGTGATAAATTTTCGAGTTGAAGCCGCAAATGATGTTTTTGTTCGGGCAAATATTCTCCTAAGATAAACTGTACCATGTTGAATTTTCGCTGAGATTTTTAAAGGCTGCTACTTCGTTTTACCCAAAATTCAACAATTCAGTTGCATCGTGAGATTGCTCGAATGTAAAGTTGAATCGAGGTCAAAATATATTGCAGCAAATGATAAATAAGTATCTATAGTTCTAATGTATGTCCTTTTTAAATTTAGCAAGACATTTAAGTAAATCTCTTAATTACATGTATGCGTGATTACGCATGGTAAGTGCTGAAAATTTTTTAAGAAGAGTGTAAAATTGTTTTACCGAGCATGTATTTAAAGTGAGCCAACAATCTATAAGTTTTAATCCCGAATCATAAGGAAAAATCCTAAGTAATACAAGCCTATAACCCTCATAAGACCGCCCCTAATTTTAGACCACCTCGATAATAATACCTCTTTTTCAATTTCCCTTTGAACAAGTTTGCCCTATTTTTCGCTACCCTGAAATTAAGACCACCTCACTATTAGGACCAAATTCTGTCTAGTTCCAGATGTAATCGTTACTGAAGGGTTTCACTGTATATTTTTGATATTATTTTGTCATTTGTTTTCTGCAGGTGAAAATTTTAACACACATATATTGTAGACCAATGAAGAATAAAATTAAAATATATATTTTCCACGCAGCTCCATTAAAAGCCTGAAAAGGTATATCTTTTGCATTATACAGACGAGCTCTACCCAAATACATAACACATTTTATTAAAAACAAAGTTTGAAGTTATTTTGGATAATATTTAAATGTAGATAAAATTGTGGGTGGGATATTTTGACACGCCAAGAAAAACGAAAACAATTAAATACAACTAATTAATTTTAAAAAATAGCCTATACCGAATCTCGAATATAATTTTACAGATAACAAACCTCTTAATTAAAACAGCTTTAGGCGTTGTAGAAATATCATAGTGACTTCTTCATGACTTGAATACATATGTCCAGACAGATCTAGTTCAAAAAGCAGCCTGGATATATATGATTTTTTTTAAATTTTCGTTTAGATTAATGTTACCTTTGATTGTACACTATTTTAAAAATAAAAACGTTAAAATCTTTATACAACATATCAGACATCCTTATTTTCAAACAAAAGTTCCTTGCGCGAAATACGGGAATATTTAACCAGCGCGAAAATAAATTAAAGCACAGTATGCAATCTATTGTCAAGACGTGTCTGTCCTGAGCAGATTAATTGCATATAATCAGAAAAGCCACATACAAAAGAACGCACTTTTCAAAGGGAATTTCACAGTCTACCGCTCAAATCAATTTGTTAATGTAGCTTAGCACCAGGTACTAATTTTTTTGTTTCGCAATGGTTAGATTTGAGTTTTTATCATTTCCACAGACACTGGAACTACATTTATTTTACCATACATTTCTGAGAAAACACAGATACTAAGAATTATACGTAGCAATCAAATGATCACCAGCTGTGTCAAAAAAGACTTAACTTGTTCAATTCGAAAAGTTCCTGGATTTACATAAATCAGAATTAGAGACCAGAAGCAGGTCAGGATATTAGCAAGAACGTGTGCCCCTCTGATATAGCATTTGGCGATTTTTAGTAAAGTTCTCAGTTTTAAGGATTTTCAAAACACAAACAATGTTTCTTATATTTATAATGACTTATTTATTTTGTCATTGGTGCGAAAAAACGAAAAAAAAGCACTGTTCCGTTTTCATATTGCACCAAATGTGTTTTTTCCAAAGTTTATTTCAGACGTGTTTATAAAAATATGTACAGGTTCGATTCCTATCGTAAGCTTTTAATAATTATTTAACATCAGCTTAGCTAGGCGCTGTCGCCGTACGGGCTCACGCCTCGGTAGGGGCTATTTCATGTTAAAATCATAAGTTTTGCTAAAATATGAAGGTGAAATATGCATATCAGGAATCGCCACATTCAGAAAAAACAGCCTCCTCACACAGTCAAGAAGAAGAGAGAGGGGGAGAGCATGGTAAATAAAATGATCAGTTTCAAAAAAAACTCCAACCCACTTATCGGCTTAACCAGGGTCTATTTAATATTGATTAAATAGACCCTGGCCTAACAATGTTGCATGCAAAAGCACACAAACATATAAAACATAAGAAGCTAAGAGCATTGCTAAGCCGAAGGGGCGGGTACTCAATGATCTTACTGAGACCAGAGCTCCTGGAGTAAAATCAGCAAGAACACGATGACAGGGATAAAAAAAACACATCGAGCTTCTAGGTTCTTTTAAGAAACGATTTCCCCATAAACCTTCATAAACTCTTAAACCCCTGCCACCGTCGTGCAACCAAAGAGGTAAGCATAATGATCAACTGTAGAAGGGTTTATCACCAGGCCTGCAGAGCGCTGTAAAATATCATGTTGGTAACCTTTCTTTTTAAATTTACAGATGGGTTTAATATGCTTTAACTACGTTGCATGAACGAGTAAATCTTTGCGCATACAAATTTTCACGTAAAAACAAGGCCGAACATATTCGCGAATATTTATTTTCGATTTTGTTTAATTTTTGAATAACAAGACTCACAAAACATCTCTAACATCAGCGGCATTACGTTTCGCAGTGACGCTTGTCATGTTTTCTTATGATAAGTTTGTTCCTTTAAACGTACTGGTTTTTATATTTTGGAAAATAAATTATTTTATTTTCAGTAGTTTATGTAGGACTAAAATATCAAATGTTTGTTGTATATGGAAAAACCAATGTAAGACAAAAATATCCAAAACGAAATCCTGCAGAATTATTCGCGCTCCAGGCCGTACTAAAATGTAACGAAAATTAATGAGTACTGAATGTTTGTTAGTTTACAATATATCCCTGGTCAATATCAGCTTGACGACAAGAAATGCTGACAAATGTAGACCCTTACCGACATAAACAGTCGAGATGCACATAATAATCCAAATACATAACGCCAAAATACAGCACATCCCGCATTGAAATTCTATTTTCCAGCTAACCATTTTCTGCCCATGAAAATGCAATTATAAATCAAAGTACAAGGTAACTTATTTTATTTAATAACTGATGTTTTATATTCATTATGGCTCATAGGGGATTTCTCGAAATTATAGTCTGTATTTAATATTAAAATTATAGTGGTTTGATTTAAGGTTCCTTCAGACTGCAATTTTCTCTCTGAAGATTTATGAACTTTCTGCATGAACTTATTTTAACCTTAAAGCCTTATTACATGCAATTAGTTAATAGTAAGAGCAGAAAAGATCTTTTGGAGTTAATTTAGGTTATTCGATAAGAAGAAAATCAACGTCACTACGGAAAGCCTGACCTTGAATTATATTACTATGCAAACATTGAAAATAGTTAGAAAGCTTTTTATATTTCCCCGACAAAGGTATATTCTATGGAGCCATCATGAAATATACAATATATACGCTGGAAATTTAGCCGGTATGGCGACAGAGCCTATCCACATAATTCACTACCGACAGAGCTGGCCGAGAAAACTGACCACTTTCTACATACAGCACTGTGAACGTGTAAGGTTACAAACGAAACGCACGATATACGGGCGCGCGATACACGATAGACGGACGCATGATACGCGATAGACGGATGCACTATACACGTTAGACGCACGAAACACGATACTACCTATTAATGTAATTTGTGTACGAGATTTCTTAATATTTTAAAATTTGAAAATGCTATCAAAATATAAGATGAATGGTTGAAATTAAATAACATAAATTTGCATAAGCAAGTAAATTATTCACGTTGCATGATAAAATTAGAAACGCTTGATAAACGATATACGGACGCACGATGCACGTAAGACGGACACACGATACACGTTAGACGGACGCACAATTCACTATAGACGGACGCAAATATAATATGTAAGAGAACTGGCGTCCGCTGATTATATTTGTCATGGACTTGCCGAACGCACTCCGACCACATCAAACACAAAGCAACCTTGTTTTGTTTTCATCGTTAAAGTTCAAATATATACTATGTCTCCGCGAACTTTCTATCACGCGAAAAGACGACTGTCATGATATCTGGTACTACCGCAATAAGATATAATTAAATTAACACAGGCAATCAAATCTTCAGTCTGCTGCTACTTCTGTCAAACAATAAATACTAAGAATGCAAATCAATCGTTTATTTTCTCATCTGCAGTGATATCTGCAGAGTCGTAAGATATATATAATAATAACTATTTGTCTTTATATCATCCATACGACTGCGGTTTGATCAGCGAATACCAGCAAAATAAACAATAAAAACGCATACATGTAAGATATCTATTTATTTTGGTTTCTTAGTTTTCAAATTCGTCTTATTATGAAGTAATGGTTTCTGGGGATTGGGCTCTGAAGATGAATAATTCTACATAAATTTTTAAAGTAATCGAACACGACAGTAATGAAAATATTGCTGGCTGGGTTTAAATAAGACAACTCATATGTAGCAATTGAAATGCGAAATGCAGTTCAAGTCGCCTAGCTCCGGGATGAGCGCAATTCAGTATCTACACAAGAAGACGGTATAAGTTTTCATTCATCGTTAACAGCGATTTACATACGACTATGAACACGAGACAATGTGTAAAAACTGACAGATAAGCATCTTTTTACACTAAAAAAGTTCAGAACAATCTGACGGATGGACTTTTATCTATTTCAAGGTACATGTCAATATCACTCTATTAACATTCACCTCTGCGTTCTCTTCATAAATATTCTTTTGGATGAGATTTTACAAAACCAATGTCTTTTTTAAACTAACTTATTTTTTTATTAAATCAAATCTCTATAAAAACACTAGTTGGGAAATACCTTTTCAGCAGTTGTATTTTCGAAATAAAACTTGGTATCGGAGATAAATTTTGAAAAAGATTTTCTTAATGTTAGTACAGATACCCCTGATTTAAACAGATTTAAACTGTTATGCAAAGGTAACATTATTTGAAATATTTAACACTTTTGGTAGCTCTTAAAAAGCAAACAATCGAAAGGTCTTGTTTAAATTACAATATACAGTTGTCAAATGTCAGCAGACGATATGGTAATCCTCTCGAAGCATTGTCTCGACAAATTGCTTAATATAATTACGTCACTCTTACACGACTAAAGAACGATACCCTTATAATGCAGATAAAAGCAAAGAAATGGCATTTGAAGAAGAAACATAACGTTCGGACGTGGTATTTACATGTCGGCTATGCAGAAGTCATTTAAACTGATTCTTTGTCAAAACCAATTATCGTTAACTGAGAACATTCAAAAAGCTGCCACTATCTTAGTAAAAAATCGGTTATTAATATAAGTAATTTGAGTTATTGAATGAAATGTCCTTAAAACCTTAACCTCAAAGAAAACAATTTCTTTTTTCTATAGCGATTAGCGGTAGCGAACTCGGGAATAGTGTAAAGACCGATCAATTAATGCCCTTAGGACCAGCTCATCGTCATTGTATCAAATGCTTAGAGTCAATCCCGCTTCCATCTAAGACCGACGTGGAATTCACCAGCATTGTCATTTATCCTATTTATATATAAATAGAAATAGAAACTAATGTTTTATGGTCAGTTATACCGCAATACATGTAACTGCTAATTTAAATCAAGGGGTTCTTCACGTTGAGATCGTTTTCCTACTTATCCGAACCATATATTAAGAGAGGATTTATTCCGTTATATCTGTGATATCAAGTATATGTAAGATACAGAAGTTATTTCCGGATATGTCTTCAAGGGTTTTTCTTTTCAAGCGCCAGCCACACAAAATGGTGATCCGTTATATTTAATAAAATAAAAATGTATGTCATAAGATTGCGTTGGTGCACTGTATGTTATTCCCAGCTTAATGTATAGTAACAGATGACGGGTTTGGGGGAGGTTTGGGCATATTTTATATCTCTAGAACTTGCAATAATCGTCGGACATTAAACGTTATTTATTTGTTATTGGTTTTTAAATTAAATTGTTTTTCTTGGTTTTACACGGAAAGTTTGCTAATAAGCCTCATACACTTGGGTCAGCAAACACTCTCATCGTCGCCATAGACAAGGACCTTGTTTATTATAAAAGGACAATTGAAGCGCATGTTCTGAATGGACTTCATTCGTAATAACAAGGTTGTTTCTAGTTCAAGATAATGAAAAGTATGCGTGATTGACAATGTCATTTGTGATCATATTATTTTCAAAACATTTGCAATTTATAACAACTGTATTCAATATATCATCGTGATATGTATGTCAGTTTCTGACTATTCTACTTACAATCCTGGCAAGCAATATAGTTCTATTTTTCTTGCGTTTTCGTCGCATAAGATACTTCATGAACTCTTGCAAACAGAAAAAGAACTCAGCACGTCAAAGTGTATAGAGGATCGTAGAGATTAATTTTGTTTGTTTTTCTGAGCGCCAGGTATTAATTACGTAATGCTGTTATAATTGCTTTGGTTGAGGCCTGTCACCAATATTCAAATCACCAAAAAAAATCTGTTAAACTCGCCCTGGAAAGAAAGAGAACCGTAAAATAACAAGTTTTCTGTACTCGTTCAATAGTTTTGCATGACATGATAGCCCATGTAATGGCCTATTGACATATCAAAACGTTTATGTGAACATGATTCAGGTGTTCTCATCTACGAAATTGCAGGAATTGTGCATAGATAAAAAAACATAAAAACAAACTAAAATATTACAAATAACAAACAGAACACTGCTGCTTGTGCTGTTTCATAAAGATTTATAGAATTGACATAAATCAGTTATTTTGCACTCTGGCGAATTAAGTGAGCGTTTTTATTTTCTCTAGTGGCACCTTGCAAATTTATTATGAGAATAAACACTGCAAAAAGAATAGAGTACGGAAGTGAATAGAAACAAATACATTCCATTTAAACAAAATCTATTTTAGTTATTTATACTCAACCAAGGTAAAGTGCCATCTTGCAGAAATTAGAAAACGAATTGAGTTCTATTTTCCTGAAAAATAAATAATCTTATTACAATAAATGATGGATTGTTTGATACTCACAACTGGTAAATAACATCAGGTCCCAAGGTTAAAAAAACTGACCATGGATTAGTCGCCATTTCAGCCAATCAGATGCTTGTGATTAGAGACTGGTTTTCATGCTCAGTTTTAAAACCTTGGCCACAGGTGTGACGATATAACACATCTGCCGTAGAAAAATTCCATAGAAAGAAAATAGATCTTACGTTGCTAGAGACTTACAGTCATTACTTGGATTTTGATACGAAAACCCTACGTTGGCTATAACTTAAACTTGTAATTTCTTAATATTTCTTCATCAACTTTCAAATTATATATGACAACACGGTCGTAATGATAACAATTTCTTTATGTTAAGGTCACATTTATGCCCCCTTTTTGTACTTTGGATGTTTTTACAAAATAATAAGAGGGCGACACAAGTGTTTAACTGAACACCAATCCTGTTTGTATAAGGTATCTTATTTTGGACCAACATATAATGAGTCTATTTACTTTTGTTTACACAGTTATAAAGCGGTCACTCTTTCAGTATTGGGAAAGCTAATTTTGTTGATATTTGTTAATTTCGTTTGATCCAATGACGTTTATGTTTGACGAAAACGTTTATTGCAGTTGGAGATTTACTCTGGATTAAAATCACATGTTTTCAAATTAAGCTCATGATATTTTTCACATGATTTTAGAATCATGTGAAAATCTTTTTACAATTTTCCCACACGCAAGCAATGCTATTGTGATAATATAAAATGGTGCTAAAAGGCTAACAAACACGTCACATGAAAACATATTGCAGGCTTTGATATGGGAACCATCTCTATGCAAGGTTGATGACAAATTGGATATTAAGTATGTTATGTCACTCTTACTCAACTAGTGGACATTTCCCTTATAATACAGATAAAGGCAAAGAAATGGCATTTAATGAAAAGAAACATTAAGACCGGGCTTGGTATTTACGTGATTGTAAGATGCAAAAATTATTGAAAATCATTGAAACGTATTCTTATTTCTGAAAAGAAATGACATTTAATGAAAAGAAACACAAAGACCGTACGTGGTATTAACATGTAGATGGTAGAGAAATCCTTGAAGCTGATTCTTTGATCCGTCATAGGATTCTTTGTCAAGAAGAACTATCGTGGATTGAGAAGATCAAAAATAGCTGCATTAATATTAGGAAAAATCTGTTAAGAAAATTATGTTGTTGAACATTATGACCTTAACCCCTTAACCTCAAAAAAAATGTATGAAACAATTTCACTTTCTCGGGGATTAACGGTAACGAACTTGGGAATACCGTAACGAACGATCAATTAATGACCTTAGGACCAGCTCACCGTCATTGTATTAAATACATAGAGTAAATCCCGCTTCAATCTAGGGCCGACGTAGCTTTGTCATTTATTAGATTTATATAGAAATAGAAATGGAAAACTAATATTTAATGGTCAGTTATACCGCAATAACTGCTAATTTAAATCATTGAGATATTCACTTTGAGAATCAAACAATATACTAAGAGATTATTTATTTCTGATATAGTTGTGACATTAAGTTAATGTCAGATATAGAAGTTATTCCCGGATATGTCTTTAAGCGTTTGAAGTCACTCTTCTTTTCGAGCGCCAGTTATGCAAAATGGTGATCCCTTGATTTGAAAAGAATAAAAATGTAAGTCATAAGTTTGCCTTGTAGCAATATACATGTATGTTATTCACAACTTAATGTATAGCAGCAGATGACGGGTTTGTGGAGGTTTCGTCATATTATTTACTTCCGTAACTTGCAAAAATCAGCTGCTAATAATTGTTATTTATTCGTTATTGATTTTTGAATTAAATTATATGTTCTGGGTTTCATCCGGCAAGTTTTCTAAAAATAACTGCATACTTTTGGGTTAGCAAACACTAACCTCATCGCCTTAGACAAGGATTTTGGTTATTGTAAAAGGCCGATTCGAACACATGTTCTGAGAGGAATTTATTCGGAATAACATGGTTGCTCCTATTTCAAAATGAAAATTATGCTTGATTGACAATATCATTTGGGATTATATAATTTTCAAAACATTGCCAATTTATAATGACTGTATTCGATATATCATCATGATATGTATTTCAGTTTCCAATTATTACTCTACTTACAATCCTGGCAAGCAATAAAGTTTTTTTCTTGCGTTCTGTCGCATAATATACTAAATGAACTTTTGTAAACAGAAAAAGAACTAAACACGTTAAAGTGTATAGAGGAACGTAGAGATTTATTCAAGAGTTTTTCCTAGCGCTCAGTATAAATTACGTACTGCAATTTATAATTGCTTCGGTGAGGCCTGTTCCCAATATAAAACCAAAATGTGTTGGATATTTGCCAGAATAAATGCATATTTTACTTTACTTTTAACAATTGAATACCTAATCTTTTAGTGGATATTATTCTTATTATTCTCACTTATTGTCTCTTACTTAACAAGTATTAAAGATTATAAATAGCAAAATTTCTGTGATTTTAGCATTTTATAACTTTAAGGTAATTAAAGACCAATTTAATCCTTCGTATTTCTGCTCCTTATTTGGCATTTTCTCTTGCTAAATTTGTCTTGTTCGTGTTCGTAACAATTTTAATAAGAATACTGGGCTGAATGTGATAAAGCTGAGATTGGAAACGAGTCTCAAATCTGAAGCATCTGATTGACTGAAATGGTGACTGGTCACCATTTCAGCCAATCAGATGCTTCAGATTTGAGACTTGTTTCCATACTCAATTTTATAGCCTTTGGCACAGAGCTTCTGTTGGATTGTGATTGAATACTTGATTGTGATTGAAAACGAAATCATCCACAAATATTTTTTGTTATTCACGTTTTTCATTCGTGTGCAATTTTGCTATTCATTTTACCAAATATTGAACAATCTTAAACTCTCGAAAAAAAACCCAGCTAAGATAAGATTTTGTAGATTTTGCTTTTAAATTAGTTGAAGGATTTAAGGTTACCGTAGATGTTATGCATAAGGGATTAAATAGACACCTTATATAAATTTTGAAAAACATGAAATGAGTGAATACAATAGAGAAATAACTTAATAAATTCCATTTATTTTGCATATGGCTTAATAAAACACATTTACTGCCAAGTTTCCAAGCCAATTGAAACAAAAAATTTGACAGATGCAAAATACTATCTCTTTTTTATCAATACCCAATCCTCGTGATAAAAAACAACAACAACATTTTATCGAGCCAGCGTACATGTAAAGGCAAACTGTAGTTACGTAAGTTCTTATGGATCATAGCTTTTGCATGTTCGATGTTAGAGAGAAATAAAAAAAAACAAATATAGAGTCATTTACGAGTTTACATTTACCTCAATTCACCATTTAATTGCTCAATCCGAGAATTATGGTAGAGTTGTCTCGTGTTATCTTTATTGTTCATACCTTTATTAGAACACGCTAAACGACAGTTAATTGACATAAAATTGACACAAAAAAGAAATCAAGCCTTCGGATCTGCGTTTTTTTGATATTTTGGTTTTCAATAAAACAAATCGGAAAAAATTCTAGCTATTCCGGCATCAAGAAGGTTTAATTATAATTAACTCGTAGGGAAAAAAACTCTGGGGTGGGGGTGGAGAAAGAACCGAGATTCCGGTTCTAAGAGATTTCCAGAATCTGATCTAGGGAGCTTTTTTATTTTAAGGGGCGTATCTTCTTCTGCCATTGCTTACTACAACTCCGTCAGTGTTGTTATCAATTATGCTCTTTAAAAGCCGATTAGCACAATACGTATATCTTTGTATACATCTGCGTAAATACTGAGTTGCGCTCTACCCGAGGCTAGGCGGTGTGGTCAGTAAAATGTGTTTTCATTACTGCCAATGAACATTGCAATCAAACAAAACATGTGATGTGTTGATTTTTGTTCGTGTTAGGTAACACTCAAATGTTATTTATTTATTGGTTTGCAAACAAGTTTAAGATAAGATCTTACACTGGAAGCCAATAATGCATTATTAGCAGTGAAGTTTGTGGTGGGATGATTTTGTCATTATTTATGCTTATGCAAATAATGCCTAATAACGCACGACTTGGCAACGCTTCATGAAATCAACGAGTTTGATGCTGCGTAAACATGTTCATTATCTTAAGAATTTAATGCTGATTTATTTATTACATGTCAACCATTAGTCGCAATGTATAGAAGCGAACTATGCCTATCAGAAATCACCACACTAAAAAAACACACCCTCCCCACCCTCCCCACGGCGAACGTAGAGGGGAAAAAGAGCATGTATTGATAAGAAAATCAATTTCAAATCAGACATTAGTACAAAATAATACAGCCTGTACATATCTTCTTATATCATGCATGTGTTGCCCTTACTGGTCCTGCGTATTCATGAAGTTATTCTCTCACACAAGAACTGACTACAAAATAAACACGAATTATTTTTCGAATGCCCTCTTTTTGCGTAATGACATCAAAACAGCGTAGTCAAGACGACACCTAGTTTTCCGAGATCCGAGTTTGCTCCGATTTATTAGTATGTTTTGGAAGCATTAAATAAAAAGCTGATACTCTTTCTCGTGCAATATAAAATATGCTAAGACAGAGGGCCGCTAAATAACAAGTTTTCTACTTATTGTTTAATATTTTTTTGCATTACGTGACGACGCAAGTCATGTACTGTTGGTATATCACAACTTTTTGGTGAAAATGATTAGGGCATTCTCATCAACGAAAAATGCAGGAATTGTGCACAGATAAAAGCACAAAAATAAACACAGTAAGATAACAAACAGAACACTGGTGGTTGCGCTGCATCATACAAATTCATAGAATTGAAATAAATCAGTTATTTTGCACTCTGGCGAATTATGTCAGCGGTATCATTTTCTCTACTGGCACTTTCCAAAATAATTATGAGAATAATCACTGCAAAAAGAATCCAGTACGGAAGTTAATAAAAGTAAACAAGTTCTTTTTCAACAAAATCTATTTTAAGTATTTATTATCAGGAAACAACTGCAATTTGGCAAAATTAGAAAACGAAACATTCAAAAGTCTTTCTTAGAATAAAAATTCTTTTGCATTCCAGTATTCATGGTATAAAATGTGCATAAAGAATCTGCATTCACAATATAGTTATTTTTATATTTTCCTTTGTTATAAATTACAGAGTTTAATGAAGAAGTAAGTGGTTCTTAAAGTATTTACATTTACATGTATTCGATATAAATCAGTTTCTCCAGTTCTTATGTTTATTAAAACCACAAAACATGCATTAATGAAACATATGGTCCTCGATACAACGCTAGAAAATCAACCATTTCCATTTACCTCCCTTTCCATTGTAAATGTAGAGTTTTGAATTCCTTTGTTAATTGTTATCCAGTGGCATTTGCTTGTTTTGGAAGATAATGTTCATGAGCAATTTAACTTAAAAACCAACGTAGATTACATAATTAAACACTTTTAAATAGTTTCTAATTAAACAAAAATATCTTAATGAGAATAAAGGCATAAAGTGGATACTTATTATATATATTTGATAGTGGATATTTATTTTTGTTCAGTTTATTCAGTATATTAAAACGAGTTATAGATAATATTTTCTATGTTAAATAACAAGATACAATTGATTCATTTTCATAGACATAAATACGTTTGAAAATGTCGAAATCAAAATTAATCTTAAAGGTGTTTCATTCATGTGCCTAGGGCATTGGAAGAAAAATGTATTTCACAAAATTCACTCAAAACATTGAACGGCACATAAAACTACTTTGTTGAAACGCGTTACATAATTATTAATATAAAAATACAGAGAGGCAGCTTTCTGCGCCTTACATCTAATTGGATGTAAGCATGTGAAAAGGAATATGAACAACTCTCTTGAAAAGAATTATTTCACTTTCTGTGTTATGAATCAATTTATTAATTTACCTCATTGCTTGGTACAAATTCTTGGCTCCGAATTGTAATGTAATGTTTTTTCTTGACTTTCAAAGTGTGAGGTTGGTGCACTCTAGGACCTGGTTAAAACCACCAGTATCAAAATGTTTTACTACTGACCGTTTGAAACCGTAAACTACTCGTGTTTTCAATTTTCTCATTGTTTGAATATAAAGTCGATAAAATCGATAAACCTACATATGTGAACGAGAATAAGCGAATCAGGCCTAATTAACATTGCACGTATTTTTATCACCACGCTAATAAAACAACTTAAAAACCTTGAAGTTCGTACTTTGCTAAAAAGTACAACATTATTTTCATTAATGTACAACCGAAGTACCAGCTTGACATTTGTCGTAAAAGCTATCTATTTGTTGTAGATAATTTATATTAGTATCTACGACATTTAAGAGGAGTGATACTGTATCACATTTCTCTTCGAAATGTTTGATGCGATGTCAGATTTAAACACGCCATCGTATTACAAGAAATTATGAATTGTTTAATGCTCACAACTGGTAAATAACATCAGGGGCGTGGATATTACACATCTGCAGTAGAACTGTTTAATGAAAAGAAACACTAGAAGCATAGATCTTAAGTTGCGCTGCTTGCGACTAACTTTCATTAATTGGATTTTGACATGAAAAGATAACATTGGCTATAACTTTACCATTTCTTGATATTTCTTCATCAAACTTTTATATATGACAACACGGTCGTTACGATACTAAAGGCTTTAGGTCAAGATTATATTCAATGGATATACGCCCTTTTGTACTTGTTTTTTTTTAATTCTGGAAGTACCAGACGGCCACACAAGTGTTCAACTGAACACTAATCCTGTTTGTATAAATAGCACCACAACGTAAACTATATTGCGTATAGCCAACACTATTTTTTTACAGAGATAATAAACAAAATATTAAAGACCAACCTCATTTCCAAACTTTCTGCTTATGTTGTTTTTTGTATGTAATATATTTTTGCAAAGGATTTACTACCATTTATCTCCGCATGACGTTTTCTTGTTAACCTTCATCCGTCCTGTGACCATGTTGCTTTTTGGTAATAAGTATGGTATCTTATTGTGGACCTAACGTATAATAAGTCTCTTTCCTTTTGTTTACACAGTAATTAAGCGGTCACTGTTTCACTATCAGGAAACATTGATTTTGTTGATATTTGTAAATTTCGTTTATCTGCAAAATTAAGATTATGATGTTTTGCATATTAGAATCGTGTGAACATACTTTTACATTTTCCCTCGCACAAACAATGCTTTTGTGATATTAAAAAAGATAAAAATAGGGGCTACAAAAGCTAACAAACGCCTCACATGAAAACATATTGCAGGCTATTATACGAGGACCATCTCTATGCAAGGTTGATGACTAATTGGATAATATGTCATTCTTACTCAACTAGAAGACGTTTCCCTTGTAATGCAGATAAAGGCAAAGGAATGGCATTTAAAGAAAAGAAACATCAAGACCGGGCGTAATATTTACATAAAGGTTATGGAAAATTTGAAAATTATTCTTATTCTGCAAAGAAATGACATTTAATAAAAAGAAACATAAAGACCGGACGTGGTATTGACATGTAGATTTCACAGAAATACTTGAAATTGATTCTTCGATCCATCTTTGTCCAAAAATAACTATCATGGACTGAAATCTTCGAAAATAGCTGCATCAAATACAATAACATAAAGAAACTTCGAGAAATGAACATGTATGAAACAATTTCTCTTTCTAGAGCGATTAACGGTAGCGAACTCGGGAATAGTGTAAGGATCAATAAATGCCCTTGGGACAAGCTGATCTACTTTGTATCAAATACTAAGAGTCAATCCCCCGTCCATCTAGGACCGACGTTGAACTCGCCAGCTGTGTCATTTATCCGATTTTATATATAAATAGAAATATAAAACTAATATTTATTTGCCCATTATAATAACTTCTAATTTAAAATCAAGGAGATCTTCACATTAAGATTGTTTTCCTTATTATCCGAACCCTATATTAAGAATGTATTTATTCCTGATATATCTGTGATATCAAGTATATGTCAGATACAGAAGTTATTTCCGGATGTGTCTTTAAGGGTTTTTCTTTTCAAGAGCCAGCCACGCGAAATGGTGATCCGTTATATTTAATAAAATAAACATGTATGTCATAAGTTGGCCTTGGTGCAGTGTATGTTATTTCCAGCTTAAATTATCGTAGCAGATGACGGGTTAGGGAGAGGTTGGGGCATATTTTATATCTCTGGAACTTGCAATAATCGGCGGTCATAAAACGTCTTTTTTTCGTTATTGGTTTTTACTTGTACTTGTTTTGTGATACGAGAACCTGTTTGTGCAAGTGTGAGGTTAGTGCACCCTAGAACCGGGTTTAAACCCCCAGTGGCAATTTGTTTTGCCACTGATCGTTCCAAGGCGTAACCTCTCTGGTTCTCACTTTCGTTATTTGTTTGTGGCGTCCATTTTGAAACTGAGTATTGTAATACCATGCTCTCTTTTCCTCTCTACGTTTTGGCTGTGTGGGGAGGCTGTGTATGCTGGATTTGGCCATTCCTGATATGCATATTTCTTTTTTTTAATCAAAATGAATTCTTTCGGTTTTACACAGCAAGTTTGCTAATAGGCCTCATACACTTGGGTCATCAAGCACTATCTTCATCGCCGTAGACAAGGACCTTCTTTATTAAGAAAGGACAATTGGGACACGTGTTCTGAGAGGACTTCATTCGAAATAACATGGTTGTTTCTAGTTCAGGATAATGAAAAGTATGTGTGATTGACAACGTCATTTGTGATTATATTATTTTCAAAACATTGCCAATTTATAATGACTGCATTCGATAAATCATCGTGATATGTATGTCAGTTTCTGATATGACTAACAATCCTGGCAAGCAATATAGTTTTATTTTTCTTGCGTTCATTCGCATAAGAAAATATGAACCCTTGCAAACAGAAAAAATAACTTAGCACTTCGCACTTCAAAGTATAGAGAGGATAGTAGATATTAGTTAAAGAGTTTTTCTATGCGCAAAGTATAAATAACGTAATGCCATTTATAGTTGCTTCGGTTGAGGCCTGTTCCCAATATCAAAATCAACAAAGTATAGGAATAATCGTATATTTTGTTAAACTTTTAAATGTAAAACACATTTGGCATACTTTATCTTTATTTTTGTGAATAATATTATTATTTTAATTTCTTGTCTCAACTACACAACTATTATATATAATTATAAATAGCAACATTTCTGTGATTTAAGTGCACTATTAACTTAGTTTCGCGATTGAAAATAAACACAATGTATCGAACCAGCGTAAAGGCAAAGTGCCGTTACGTCAGTACTAATAGATCATGGCGCATGCTTGTTCAATGATAGAGTGAAATAAAAAATGAGTTATTTATGGTTAAACATGTACTTATGTTCAGCATTTAATTGATCAATCTTGTTCATATTGCTTTAGAAACGCTAAATGACAGTTAATTGACACAAAATTGATACAAAAAAGAAATCAAGCCTTCGGATCTGTGTTTTCTGATATTTGTCTTCAATAAAACAACTCGGTAAGAATTCAAGTGATTTCGGCATCACAAAGGGTTAGTTATATTTAACTAGTACGGACAAAAACTCCGGTGTGGGGTAGGAGAAGGAACCGAGGTTAATTCCGGTTCAAAGAGATTTCCGGAATCTGATCTAAGGAGCTTTTTATTTTAAGGGGCGATACGCATTGCTAGCTACAATTCCATCAGTGTTGTTATCAATTAGGCCATTTAAAGGTTGCTTAGCACAATGCGTATATCTGTGTATACATCTGCGTAAATACTGAGCTGCGCTCATCCCGAGGCTAGGCGGTGTGTCACTAATATTAATTTCCATTATTGCCCATGAACAGGTGCAGGCAAACCGAGACTGTGCCCAAGGTTATAAAACTGAGATTGGAAACCAGTCTCAAATCTCAAGCATCTGATCGGCTGAAATGGCGATTGGTCGCCATTTCAGCCAATCAGATGCTTGAGATTTGAGACTGGTTTCCATGCTCAGTTTTATAACCTTGGGCGTTGAATTTATTTTTATTATTTGTCGCGTTCGGTAGCTTTCATAGTTCTTTATTCGTTTACATACAAGTTGAAGGTAAGATCTTACATTGGAAGCCAATACTGCAGTATTGGTAGTGAAGTTTGTGGTGGGATGATTTTGTCATTCTTATTCGTTTTTCTGGGATTTATGCTTAAGCAAATAAAACCAAATAAGGCACAATTTGGCAAAAATCTTCATAAAATGAAATGAATGAGTTTTATGCTGCGTTTACATGTTCCTCATCTTAAGAACTGAATGCTTATATATTTATTACACGTCAACCATTATTCTCAATGTAATACAGTCTGTGCATACACTGATGGACAAAATTCTTCTAGTGGTTATCGCTACTATCTTGTAAACGCGTGAAGGTACGATCTTGAAATTTTGACTACTTCATATCGCCTCTATTGAAACCTGGTTATATATTTAAGTGAATATTTATTATTGTTCAGTATATTTAAACGAGTTAAATACATGACTTTCTATGTAAAATACTAAGATACAATTGATTGAATTTCATTGACATAAATACGTTTGAAAATGTCGAAATCAAAATTAATCTTAAAGGTTTTATAATTCATGTGCTTCATGATTTATAATTCGCTCCCAAGTAGAGGCAATATCGTTTGGAAGAAAAATGTATTTCACAAAACTCACTCTACACCATGAAAGACATAAAAAAACTACTTTGTTGAAACTTGTTACATAATTGTTAATATAAAAATACAGAGAGGCAGTTTTCTGCACCTTATATCTTGTTGGGTGTAAGCATGTGAAAAAGAATAACTCTCTTCAAAAGAAATATTTCACTTTCTGTGCTTTGAATCAATTTGTTAATTTACCTCATTGCCAGGTACAAATACTTGGCTCCGAATTGTTATAGTACCGCCTTCAATCATGTTGTTCTGCTTTTTCGTTTTTGTACCTTTGTTGTTGCTTATTCTCGACTTTCAAAGTGTGAGATTGGTGCACTCTAGGACCTGGTTAAAACCACCAGTGGCAAAATGTTTTACTGCCGACCGTTCCAAACTGATAACCACTCGTGTTTTCATTTTTCTGATTGAATGCGATGCTGAAATCAATTAACCCACATATGTGACAGCACGTTATCGCCATGGTAGTGATGATAAGCGAATCGGGCCTCATTGTTTTTATCACTAGGCTAATAAAACAACTGAAAAACCTTGAAGTGCGTACTTTGCTAAAAAGTAAAATTTTTTGTCTTCCGTAATGTACGACCGAAGTAATGTTTTAGCTTGACATTTGTCGCAAAATAATCTATATAGTTATTGTATACAACTATATTATTATCTTTGGCTTTTTATAGGAATAATACTGATTTCGCTTCGAAATATTTGAGGCATTGTCAGAGGTTTGAATACGCAATTGTATTAAATAAATAATTGATTGTTTGATACTCACGAATCGTAAACAACATTAGTTGCGAGGATCATACACATCTGAAGTAGAATAGTTTCGTTGAAAGAAAATCTAGAAAAAAAGATCTTGCTAGAGAATTACTTTTATTACTTAATTTTGACACAAAAGTCTAGGT
Source organism: Corbicula japonica (assembly GCA_038501625.1). Taxonomy (NCBI): domain Eukaryota; kingdom Metazoa; phylum Mollusca; class Bivalvia; order Venerida; family Cyrenidae; genus Corbicula; species Corbicula japonica. Next base: position 403,008 of record JAZAYU010000055.1, read on the forward strand.
TGGCTATAACTTTGACATTTCTTAATATTTCTTCATCAAACGTTCAAATTAAATATTTGACAACACGGTCGTGATGATACCAATTCTAAATGCCAAGGTCACATTCGATGGAGTTATGTTCCCTTTTTGTACTTTGATTTTTTATTCTGACAAAGTACCAGATGGCGACACAAGTGTTCAACTGAACATCTATATTGTTTGTATAAATAGTATCAAAATGTTTATTGCTAACACTATCTTTTTACAGAGAATAATAACCAAATATTTAAAGACACATTTCCTTTCCAAATTTACGGCCTATGTTATATTTTATCTGTAATATATTTTTGCAATATGATTTACATGTACTTACCATTTCCTTCACATGACGTTTTCTTGTTAACCTTACTCCGTCCTGTGACCTTATTGCTATTTGGTAATATTTATGGTATCTAATATGGGACCAAACGTATAATAATTCTATTTACTTTTGTTTACACAGTAATTAAGCGGTCACTGTTTTACTATCAGGAAACACTGATTTTGTTGTTATTATTTAATTTCGTTCGGTCCAAGGGCGTAAATGTTTTACTAAAATGGTTGCTTCTAATTGGATTTGGAAATTAAGGAAAGCAAGGACATGTTTGCAATTTTAAGCTTGTGATTTTTGTGAATATAGTAATTTACATTTTTGTTCCTGGATCAAGCTAGTAACATGCAATTAAGTTTCCAACGTAAAGTCGAAACGGCGCACCTGATACTTATACAAAATCACCATTTACTCGTAAGGTACGATATCTCTAAAATAGCAATTGATTAACTGAGGTGTTTTAAATATGTGTAAGTGTGAACTAGTTTTAAAAAAAGCATGACCACAAGTGGAGCGCAACTCGACATTAAGGTTACCATATTAAATAGACAATAATTGCTACGTCCGAAATGAGGAAGCGCATAGAACTACCAATACGAAACGGTGCGGATGAAAGTATTAAGTAATCGCATCGCCCCCTTGTTGAGCGCAACTTAATTCCATGTTATGACAACTGTCCTGTACATATTTTGATCCATGTAATTATAACGAAGTTGTTGTAACCTCCAATGCGGTATTTTGATAGCAAAACCATTTCATAAACAACGGAGGCTTATGGGTCCCTAGAAAATAGAATGGGGCTTTTATAAAACGAGAAAACAGTTTGCTTAACTAAACAATTGAGAATATTAACTTCAGATCAGCGAATATAAATCCTGCATATCACAGTCAATGTCAGATTAAAAAGCAGGAGTGTCCCATGAATACATGTAATTAAACAGTATCCAAAGTGTTGATGTGTTAAAATATGGTTGGGAGATACATACACCGGTAATTGCGGTATATTCGACAATATGATATCGCGATATGATTTTTAAACTCCGGTCTTTGTTATATTAAAACTCCTACTTAAAATAATGTAGTATGAGCATAAACGAGCCATACTTTGTAAGAAATATTGCTTATAATTTGGTGTTTAAAATTAATCGATCATTTTATGTTTTAAGTTAACCTGTATTTCTACTAATAAAATGTAATTTACATCCAATAAGGTCGAGTTCAGTGTTTTGCTTGTTATTCTATCAGTAATAAATAATTACAATATATTACAATGGGTAACTGTGTAAAATGCCACAAGATATCGAACTGGCAATACTCAACCAAATAAAAAACACCCACAAAGCCTAAAAGTTATAAAAATATTAAAATAAACTTTTTTAATATGGAGAACATGTACTATCAACAAATTTTAGTTATTTGACATTTTTGGGATCTAGTCAAACAGCAAGGGGTGTATTATATTACCTTCTCAACCTTTTTGGGGATTGTCTCGGCAAGCTCAATCCGATGCGTTGTTGTGAATGCAAAGGTAGGCACTGTTGCCGTGGCGGTGCGGGTTCGCGCCCAGGCAGGGGCAATATCATATTAGGTAATCAAGCAGATTTCCAGACAATTTCAGAAATATAGATGATTGTCAAAATCTTATTATAGCTTTAGACAACGGAATTTCAAAGAATTTTGAAGTCGAATAAAAAGTTGCTGATTTCATTTTTATAAAGGCAACGATTTTCAATATTGACCATTGACATTATCGATTTGTGTGCACATGTTAATTATACTAGATTAATAAAATCTCCTCATACTATTTACTAATTAAATCATATGAAAACTTGGAGATGCATGAAGGAAGTAGTGGCTCCCATGATTTTGTATTATGATCCGGGGCGCGACACGTGAAAGGTACCTTAGATCATATACGGTGACATTTTCAACTATCTTTTTTTCTTTGAACCAACATGTTATTTTGTTACACATTTTGACGATCAAATGGTACTTTTCCGCGAAATGCATAGTAATTAATGTCGTCTCCTCAACTTTATGACATTATTTTAAGATTTGAAATCAACTGTTCTAAGGTACCTTTCACGTGACGCGCCCTATTTAATGTTGCAATAGCAATTTTAGATAAATCTATGCATATAAATTAATGATGTCACTGGTCACCACGAAATGGCCACCAGCTTTTGTTTGTCCAAATAATAAATTGAAGATATATCAGTAATCAATATTCCAATTTCACAAATCTTTTCAGTTCTGTTTCAAAACGGCTTTGTGATGAAAACTGAATCATACATTCAGGACTTCTTAATCAAAAGTCGTATAAAAAATCAAGTCCACTCAACTACTTAAACATTATTGTACCTAGGGAAATACGTTAATACGAAAGTTATAAAATCCAGTAACGAATTAGTAAGTGCCCCAATCAAAACGGATTGACTACGGAAGTTGTACAAGATGAAAAAAGAGTATTTGATATATATAATTGTTAAATGGAAAAAACATACCTTCGGGAAGGTTTGATGTCAGTCTGTATTAGCTTTCTATTTATCTGTAACATTATAGAAGCGGTCAGTACCGTTATTTGTAATATAAAGACATGGGCCCATTTCTGACCAATTTCATAATTGTCTGTACCACTTGGTATACGAATTGATGCGATCAATGGCATGTTGATGTGCTTTAATTTACAGTCTGTCATACTCTTATGGCATTTAATATGCCGTAGTGTTTGTTCAAAAGCAAAACAACTCGTCATCAATTTCCATATTAAACTATTTACTCTCGTTATTTGCGGCTGCAACGGCGATGCGAAGCTATTTTGTTAACATTGATGAGATTCTACGCGTTCATTTGTCCAATCAAACACTTCATGAATATTCATCGCTCATTACATCGCTCCTTCAGGCCCTTTATTTAACTGTATAAGAAATAATGATTGTGTGATAAGAAGAGAGATAAAGTTAATTTAAAAGGCTTGTTTCATTCCGAGAAAATACGTTCCATACAGAATAACAACGACTCGCATCGTTGATTCAATTTATATTGGAGACGCTGCGAGCTGCTGGACACTAACGTCGTTATTTGAACAATCCCTCGGGTTTAATTTGTGTCTTTATCTACCTACTAATGATAAATATGTTTTAATTGCCGCCGGTTGAACATTCCTTAAGCATGAATATCAATCAAGCGAACGAAATGTTAAATGCCGTGCGTTTCCTTTAACTTGTAAAATTTGAAAGCCTCACTAAAATTCCTTAAGCATGAATATCAAGCAAACGAGGAAAAAAAGGTAAATGTCAAGCGTTTTCTTAAACGTTGTAAATTTTGAAAGCCGCGCTAAAAAGTGTTTGATACATTGAAAACAGTACTGGCTCCCGCCCCTTTTGTTTTAGTTGATGTTTTCCAAAAATATCAATGAATTGTCATCCAAATATTATACCAAGAAAAATAATTGTAACAGACACTTCATTTTTCTGTTAAACCTTCCCTTAGCTCTCATAACAAAGATGGTACATGTACATTGTAAGACAGGAAGGAGAATTCAATGAATAGGAACTGAAATAAAACATATATTATGTAAACATCTTTTTAAAATATTTACAGTAGAAGCATGTAGCCGGATGCTAGGTTATAAAAACTGAAAAATACGCACTAATAACTTGTGATAAGTGTACATATCAAAACTTTGGGCGTGTGCCATCTGGTCTAAATTACGGCAACATTTGAGCGTTTATTGCAAACGACAAATATTAAGTAATAGTACACTATAATAAAAGATATAAGTAAAAATGTAAGCAATCTAAGATATTTTATATATTAATACAGTTCTCTGCTAAGCTCTTGATATTCTCACTTTCATTTATTATATACTGAAAGGATAAAGAAACGCAGGGTAACAATTGGATAGGCAGGTTCGAAAGCTCATGCTCCACGACGGTTTACACTGAGGCAGTGGAGACAAGTTTTATTCACTTTCGACACATGTTAAGGTGTATCATGACCTAATAACTCAATACACAAAGTTTCACTTTATTTGGAGAACGCGTTCTTAATATATCGGAACAAATGTTACCCTGCGTTTCTTTATCCTTTCAGTATAATTAGAATTTAGCTTTGAAGCAAACCGCTATATCTCTTTTTATATTCGGTAGTTAATTTAAAGATTACCCTTCATACACTTTTTAACAACAAGTCAAACGGGAATTTCTTCTTGAAGTGTAATGAAAACAGATATAACTAATTACAAATAAGTAAACATTCACTTGATACTTTGTTAATGTAGTCAAAAGTTTATTTAGTGTAAAACATAAAGGTTGGTTGCTCTACAAATAATAACCGAGGATGAACTTAAGGCAGATATAGGCGAACCAACATTTTTCAGTGATCAATACTCATGAAGATAACATGGCGATATCAAATTTGTAAAATGTTCAGATAAACCATATTTGTCACGTTAATTTCGAGTCATCGATTGGGTATCTGAGAATATAAATCCTGAATTTTAAAGACAACGCCTACTCCGAATCTTGATTGGCAGAGATATTGAAACCACATATCTTAAAACTGGCGATATCAAATTTGTAAAACGTTCAGATAAACCATATTTAAATTATTGTGTTTATCACGTGAATTTCGAGTTATCGATAACGTATTTTACTAAATATCCGTAAGATTAATTTTAAAGATGTATAAAATATTCACCCTTTAATTCGTATAGATAAGGTATGAGGTTATTTTAAACCGCTTTGAAGCCAATATATAAAATTGCAATCTTTAAAGCTGAAGCAGGAAACTTTATGTTCCTGTGTGTATTCATTTCACGTTTAACAGTCGTAAAATGGCATATATTTAACACGTATTCTGTAAAAATAAACCAATACGAGCTTATTGCATATATTGGAAAGCAAAGTAAAGTAACAGCCTGAGGGTAACGATATGGAATTTGTTCAAACTGGTTGATTATGAACGATATTTTAATATTACTTTTACACCTACCAACTTTTCTAAGTATACACCTTCGTACTGAGGCATTACTGGCTTGATAATTGAACTATTGCTAGTTATCTTAACTTGCTATACAAGCCACAATCATAAAACACACACACTTCCCTCCTATTCAGAGTTTCCTCCCCTTGCATGGATTCATAGCGTGTAAACTGAACATTTACGACAGACATGTCTGTGCTGGTGTGTAACGATGGAAACAGACTGGTCGTAAAGCTGCCACTCGAATGCCCTTTAGTAATAACGAATAACGAATAGTTTTGTACGGATTATCAAGTGGGTGAAAATTTATGTGACGTTTTATAAAGATATATGTACTAAAAAGTGCAATGTATTTAGACCATTTTGTAATTTTGCAGCAAAGTCGGTAGAAAATAAACTTAATTTAGGATAAAAAAAGGACTTTGAAGCAACGTTCTTCCTAAAAGCGGATTATTGTTTAATCTTACACTTAACTAGTCTCAACTGATATTTTTATTAGACTTTTGTCTTTGTTCAGGTGTGTTAGTAGTCAATAGGTGAAGGATAGACCAACTTTTTGAGTAAAAAATCTGAATCAGTCAGGCGTAACGGATTCATTTACCTGTTTATACATTTTTATTACATTCATATTAATCAATAGAGCGTGGAGTTAACGGCATGGGCAAAAGAAACTATATACGTGATTAATTACGAAATTTGTTTCAGACGCCAGAAGGTTTAAAATATGTTTATAAAGTGAATTCATGTGTTTAAAAGGAAACAATTTCAACAACTGTTTATTTTGAGAAAATATAAAATGTTAACATTTAAATAGACGGTTCTTCTTGTAGATAGAATTAAAAGGTATAGTTAAGTATCATTTGTGGGATAAGCGCTACTGTTAAACATAAGGTTTTGTTGTTTAAATAATACGCAAACACTACTTGATAGTTTCAATACTTTTATTTTGAAAATACATACATTTAAATACAGACAAATGTGACATACATGACGTCAATGCAAGTACAATAATCCATTTAAACGATAAGTGAATACAGTGTTATTAATTTACACAATCATTGAAATTTCTGTACATCTAATAGCCATATGGGAGAGTAGTAAATTGTTTTGATATTACTCTCTTGTCAAAAACGATTTTGTAGTCCTTAGTTTCCGTTTTAGTAATAATATTGCATGTTTCTGTATTTCGGGAAATCTTATAATTATCAACAACCTTAACACATGTTTTCTGCTTCTGTCCCGTAACCATGTCTTTTAGCGTATCAAAATTGATTTCTAAGGAATTCTTAAAATTAAGTGTAATGCCTCTGACCTTGCATATTGAAGATTGACCACTTTTGTTTGGTTTTTCTAAACAATACGCATAATTCTTGGGACCCCCTGTTACAAATTTTGTAATTTGATTATTCGGAGCTTCGTCTGTTAAGTCTCCAAGAAAGTCACCCAAAGGTGGATCCCATTGACCCTTTGAAGAGGTGAAAACAATAGAATCGGTGTCACAATACAGAACCCTCTCACCTAATTGCTGCAAATAGCTGTAGAGTTTTAATCGGGCTTGGGCGGTGGTATATGCCGCAATGATAACATTAGTTCTGCATGATGTTTCGATGAATTCACTTGTATATGCCCAGTCAAGTTGAACTGCCTCGTCATTAATGAAGCGTACATTTTTAACCTCTTGTTTGTCTGATGTCATCATGTCAATGAATTGAACTGGGTCATCAATGTAGCTCGTTTGTGTTAAGTTTGATCTTTGGCCGAATTTTCCCCAAAAAGAGTTAAGGATTATTTTTGCAAGCAATCTCAAACCTGGATTCTCTTGGATTTTATCATATTCAAGTAATACACCTTCCTTTTCGAAATACTGTTGAATATACTGCTGTTTCTTTGTTTCTGATGTACACCAATCGGGCCAACCACTGGCCTCTTGTTTGACCTTCAGAAAAGTGTTCACATATTCAGTAAACAATCCACCAGTTCTAGTAACCGGGTCATATTGGGCAATCTCGTCAAAAGTCCAAACTTCGTACACCTTCTGTAACGTATAACCCATGGATAAAGCCATTTTAACCTCATCAGTGACCCAGGTACCTGTTAGGGCTCTTTCACTAGCACTGTGCTGACATACCCCGTTTTCATATGTTTCGCTGCAAGAGCGACATAGACTGAACATTAATTTCCCATTGCATTTAGTGGGTAAAACAGGGATATACAGATTTCTAGGAGGTAGGATCTTACATTTAATCAAACCCTCATACTGGTCTATGTCTTCAAAATTTTCCGTGACTATCTTCGGATGACCAATGGGAATCTTTCCCGTTTTATTTATATAGGGATAAAGGGATGTAACATCGTAGTATCTGATTTGCATTTCCTCAGTGGATTCTGCATACAACTTGAATGCCTCAGTACGTCCACCGTAAAATGCTTCTCTAGGTTCCAAAGGCAAAGTTATATTCAACGAATCGATGTACGCTTTCATGGCTGGATTTGAATCCATCATCTTTCTGAATTCACATTCCCATATACATTCATAAATATACCCTTCTGATTCAATGTATTTCCGCTTCTCAGCGGTATTTGCATATAATTCGGACATGGATAAACCGTTCACTGGATTTATGGTGTTTTTGGAAAAACAGTTTGGACAACCGTGCCAGAAATCACCATGGAACTCTAGGACTATTTTCTGACCATCATTTGTTTCATAATACCCGTCAGTTTTGTACGGTCCTATCTGTTTCTCTCCTTTATTTCGGCCATGTTGAATATAAACGTTTCTTTCATGAGCTAGATAGGATAACCATTGATAGGCCATTATAGATTGCTTTGCCTCGGGTCGATAACCTTGGGAAGGAATGATACCAATAGTTTCGTGATTGAGAAAAAGTGTTCTAAAAACAAGGTTGCAAGCCGAAGCTATCGTGATACATTTTTCAAAAGGATCTATTCCATTAATATCTCCTCTTTTGGTTAGATCTTTGAAAAGTGTTCTAAATTTAAGACAACATTTTCTTAACACATCCACATCAGACCGACAGTAACGTAAAAGTTCTGCTTTTAGTGAAAATGGAGTGTGTTTGTTTGCATGATACCAGTGTGTAAACTTTGTGCGTGCTTCTGGCTTCATACTGTCAGGATTGTAATAGGATATGTCTGGTAACTGATTGAGCTCTGCATTTTGATTGGCTGATGAATTGTATAGATGGGGAAAATAACCTTTTGCCAATTCGGTCTCCCCAAATGCTTTAGGCATGTCAGCAAGGGCCATGGGAATGAAATTCAATGAATCAATGAATCTGATTTTAAAAAGAGAAACCGAAATGGACATGTACTTTGATCCCGTTGTGATCACCTCTGGGAGAATGGCATTATCGTACAGATATTTCATGATTGGATAACTGTCATATCCCTTAAAATTGTGACATAAAACCGTGGCCCACTTGTTTTCATTTGAAAATAACCACTTACAAAAAGAATCTATGGTGTTTGAACCAGAAAATACCCTCTCATTGGGACCACATTTCCAACATACAGAGGAAGGTGTTACGTCATTCTGCATGCAAACATCACACACCTTATGAGCTATGCATAAGTTTGGTCTATGCTCCATAGTTCCACACCACGATTGTTTGCAATTTACACACACGTTGTTGACACCAGGCAGATAGCCAGATTCGCATTCAAGACGTTTGTCTTGCGTACATTCCAAATCAAAGAAAATGTACTTTGTTGCATTTGGTTCCTTTGTTTTCTCTACATTAGTAGTTTCATCATTTTCCACAGGCTGCATGTAACATAAATGATCATCTGTCACATAGTCCTTACAAGTACTGCAGTAATGCTCGCCACAAACATGTGCCTTCTTATGTCGCGATCGGTTTATCAATTGATTACAGTCTTGACATCGGAAGTACAAGTCACACGTTGATTTTCCCTTTTCTGTCTTTTTCTTGTGTAAAGAAAAGCATGTTTCATTCAAGAATTTACAATTGCACGTCTCACAATGTTGCCAGTTTTCAGTTACCTCAGAGTGAAGCTTTCGGCAAAAATGGCATGGGTTATTACAGGCGTGTAGTTCCTTGGTTTGATATCCTTTCTTACACTTGTTGCAGAAAAAATGTCTGTTCAGAAATCCTGTCATCGATGCTATGACATCGAAATGGTCATCATGGTGATATATGTATATGGGTATTCCGCCTTCATTGAAATGTGCTTTTGAAATCACGTGAATTTGATAGTTCTGAAGACATGCTTGAAATTGTTTCACTTCTTCTATTCCACATTTTACCAAGGGCACACGCGCTTTTTGATGAAGGGCCACAGCTAACTCTCCTTGGATGCGACGTCCTTGACGAATACTGTTCCACTGAGGATGCTTGTCTACTCGAGCTATAGCTGTGACTAAGGCTCTTGCGCAACACAGTTTGTCTCGGTTTTTTATTTGAATAACACTCTTTTTATTTTCTAACATTCGACTTATGTCAACCATTGGCTTCATTCTGTATCCCGATCCCTTTACGTTCACAACATGCACTATTTCTATGCCAAACGTTTCATCAATGACAAACTGTTCGTACGATTGAAGCACTCTTTCAATTTCTGATAAAAGTCTATCCACAGTAAGAGACGATCTTGGCATGAAACGCAAAACGATTGGAAAGTCCAGTTCAGGATTATCCATGGACACTCTCAGTAGATCTGTGGATGGTATGTTTGCTGTAATGGTTTCCAAGATGGATTGAAAGATGACTTTCAGCGTTTTTAAAATATTCGGTAGATCTCTAACTTCCAAGTCTTTTATCTTAATGTTATAGTAAGACGCTGTAGTATTATACTTTTCTATTCGTCTTTCATTAACTTTCTCTATCTGATAAAATTGTGTTGCATCATCTTTTGTTGTTAACCTCCTTCGCTTTTGTTCTGCATTGATATCACCGTCATCTTCATTTTTCCTCTTCATGCCTCCTCCACTTTGATTTTCGTGTTGAGCGAAATGCTCATCAAGAACATCTTTTCTCGTGAAGACACGAAGACACTCTGGACAATGATGTCCGTTCTCATCGGCATGCTTTTTCATGTGACGATCCAAATTTTGTTTTCTATTGAATGTTTTTTTACAGCTTGGGCACGTAAACTGCTGCCAATGATTATGTGTTCTCCTGTGCTGCAGAAGCAAACTCAGTTTATGGAAATTCACCCCACATTGCTCACATTGATAAGGCATCTTTGATTCCTATAAAATGGTAAATTAGACAATAATATGCATCATCAGTATATAAAACACAATACTGCCTATTCAATACAAGGAGGTAGTACCATAGAGGATTTATTACTGGTACACAAATAAGCGGTACTATATAATAAAAAAAGAAAACAGAAAATACAGTGTTATTAAGTAGTGGGAAGATCAAATGTGCCTATTATAAATCAAATTTCTAGTGTTTAACAAAGCATGTAATTTTTAAACTGTTTAACTTTACAGGTCCTAGCTTCAACTTGTAAACTCAAACGTGTCGTCTGCTCTTTTGTTAAATTGATGGTCCGCACACTTGAGCTGTCAGAGATTAAATGAAATTTTACTACTGTTTGGTTTATACGCATGCGCATTACATAAAAGCGTGGCAAGTTTAAACGTTTTATTTACCTTTTTATGTCGTACGCCTTTTGAAGCAAATAAATTCGTCAGCTAGTAGATTACAAAGCGATGTGTACTTGTCGGTTGTCTCTGTAATACTGAAATAATATTGATAAAATACCCGTTTTTAATGATAAAAGTGACAGCTTAAGGAATGTGGTAGCTTTAGATAAACGCGTTACGGAGTAGAATTAACACTGCAAATGTTTAAACCTTGTTGGCAGTTGTTAATGTTTGGTACCTGAGATAGAATAAACGTATTAATTTGTATAGGAAAAGGCGTTGGCGCGCTTTTCATCAGTAATCGAATGTCGCAGTGCCGAAAGAGTAAGTTTATTAGTAAATTAAAGTTAAACCGCATATGTAGCAGTTTGATATAGGAAGGTCAATGAATTATTTCAACACATTAACACGTCGAGTTAAATAAGGTATACGTTGTATAATATGTGTCAGGTTTTGAAATAATAATGCGTACGACTGACATTTAACTTTATTTGTTTAATAATTGATGGATAAGTTGAGGGCTTAAACAGCCAGGCGAGACTAAGAAAATGCCAGGCGAGACTGAGAAATAACTTACATAATTTAAAGTAATAAACTCCAGCTTAATAAATTATATGATCCTTTTTTCACAATGACTCGAAGTCAAATGATTTACATGGCAAGAAAGAGCAATATATTAAACTGTGGAAAGGATTCTGATTGGCTGATCCAATTGATGGTACCAAGGTCTCCGACTTATATTATCAGTATAAGAATTTACAGGTCGTCATTGACTGTTCAGCCGCCGAAGAGACAACATGTATTCGACACAGTGTCCGGAGTGTCACCAAGAATTTTCGAGACGTGATATCATGTTAAGGCATAAAAGAATCAAGCATAAAGAAATCAATGAAGCGTATCCGCAGAGCAGCGAAGCGTATCCGCAGAGCAGTGAAGCGTATCCGCCACCACCGCCGCCGCCGCCGCCGCCACCGCCACCGCCACCGCCGCCACCACCACCAGAAGAGTGTTTTAGAAACACGGTGTATCTACATCCTTTTACCATGATGATTTCCGGTCCTACAGGTATTATTTTCCCCCTTTTTTATCATATTTTTACATTTAAAACTGATTTCCATTCTTATTTAATGCATATTGATGTTTATGAAAAGGAGCAGTGTTAATAGATTTATTTCCTACAATGTGTGATTGAATTTATAAACATGTTTTTCTTCCTTTTATTAAATACATATTCTAATAAAAAATCCATTTTATGTTTCAGCTTGTGGAAAGACAACATTTGTAAAAACATTGCTGCAAAATAACAGAAATACCATTCAGCCTGGGATACAGAGAATAGTATGGCTATACAAACGATGGCAACCATTATACAGTGTGGTTCAGAATTCAGTAGTACCAAAAGTGGAATTTATACAAGGCATTCCAAATGACTTAGATGACGATGATTTCTTTGATCCAAGAATCAACAATTTACTGATTTTAGACGATTTATACAGTGAAGCTGGCAAAGATAAGCGTATTACAGACCTATTTACAGAAGGCTCCCACCACCGATCCTTATCCGTGATTTTAATCAATCAGAATTTGTTTGGAAACAAAGACCCCACACAGAGGAGGAATTGTCATTATTTAGTTTTGTTTAATAACCCAGTAGACCGACAAGCAGTGATGATACTAGCTCGACAGATGTACCCGGGGAATACAGAGAAATTCCAGAAAGCGTTCGCAAAAGCTACAAAGAATCTTTATGGATACCTGCTAGTAGACTTGAAACCCTTCACGTCAGAAAATGACAGATTGAAATATGACATAAATCGGCCAGAGAAGAATAAAGGTACGACGATTTTGACCAATCAGGTGCAAGACCGCCCCGAAGACTCTATAAAAGACCAAAACTCTGGAAATACGGGTCATTCATCAGTCGGAGTTCAAACTGTTCACATCGAAGAAAACTTAGAGCAGGAAATTACGATGGCAGAAAAAGCGCAAGCTTGTGACGACTGTGGGCTATTATTTGATTCCACACACGATGTTCAGAGACACGTAAAACGCGGTTGGTGTCCAGAAAACGGCGAACCTCCGGCTAAAAAGACGAAAAAGGAAGAGAGTAACTATGTCATAGAAGAGGACGTGGAAGACAATGTGGGCTATCAGCAGTTGTGGCATCTTGCTCAAAGCTGTGGCAAAGACAGGTTCAACAAGTTATACGATCAATACATAGACAATGGAGAAAACGAAGATGCCGCAACAGAAATGGCTGAGGAGCGTTCACACCCCTACAAAGAGAAAAATTTCTTTGAGAGATACCAATCGTTACTGGAGACGTATTGGTTTCCCTTGATGACTAATACTACCCATCGTGGTATAGTTGAAGAAATAAAAGAGTTGCGCAGAAAAGGAGTCAGTTTAACATCGGCAGTGAAAAGAGTTTTGAAGAAAAACAAAAGTGCCTTTGAGGACTTATTTGAGACGGAAGAATCTGACAGCGAAAGCGAAGAAGACGCCAATGAAGAGGACTCTGAATAAAAGCGGTTGAGATTGCAAGAGCCTATCATTTGAAGTTTGAACATTAAACTGTAAAGACATGGCTCCTTGGGAGGACTATTTGAAGAAAATATATTTTGATCCATCACACCCTGCAAGTTTTGCGGGACCACAGAAACTGTACAGAGTAGTGAAGAGTGAAGCTCAATATGACATCGGCATGCATAGAATCAGAAAATTCTTGCAAAATCAAGAAGCATACAGTCTTCATCAACCAGTCAGGAGACGTTTCAAAAGAAATCACGTCGTAAGCGCTGGAAAAGACGATCTTTGGATGGCTGACTTGATCGATATGGTGAAATTTGCTGACTGGAATGACGGTAACAAGTACATTGATACTTTCTCCAAATACGTATGGCTACGCCCTTTAAAGTACAAGACGGGAGAAGAGGTAGCAAGAGCATTCAAGGACATCTTCATTACATCTGATAGATCGCCAGCAAAGTTGATAACCGACAAAGGTAGTTATTATTTTCTATTTACACCTTTATAAATGTAAATAAATACACTACGTATTTGTTTAATAAACGTTTTACTATGAATTCTTTTATTTTATGCTTTGATCTCTTTACCAGTAAGTTTTATAAATCATATTTCTTTTCAATATTATTTCAGGTCAAGAATTTCGGGCAAGAAAGGTACAGTGGTTGATGCAGGAAAATGAGGTCAAATACTTTCCGACACAGAATGAAACTAAGGCATCAACATCAGAGAGGGCTATCTTAACTATAAAACAGAAACTATACCGTTACTTTTCGCACAAGGAAGATTATACCTATCTTCCTATTCTACAGGACATAACCCGCAGTTACAACCATACATATCACAGAACCATCGGCATGATGCCCTCGGATGTAAAAGACAACAATCAAGAGGAAGTGCGATTATCCACGTACTTCGCGCAAAATCCGAAAACAGACAAAGTGAACATTAACCTCGGACCATTTAAATTCAAAATCGGCGATTATGTACGGATCAGTCATCTGCGAAACGCATTCACTCGCGCGTACGACGAGACGTATTCTGGCGAGGTGTTTAAAGTGCATAAACGATATCATAGAGGAGTACTACCAATCTACAAACTCAGGGACTTAATAGACGAGGATATCACAGGAACATTTTATCAGAGTGAACTACAGAAAGTAGACATTGATCCTGACCAGACGTGGAAAGTGGACAAAGTGTTAAAGACCAGAGGAAAAGGAGTCAACAAACAGCACTTTGTGCAGTGGAAATACTATCCTAAAAAGTTTAACAGTTGGATTAACGCTAGTGACTTTCAGTAATGGGTGCATAAAGGAGTTTATTTTTTCCAATAGAATAGTGACATAACTATGGAGTATACATATCAACTTCATGGAATTTGATTTTCCTTTTTAATAAAACAACTGTATAAATATTCATACTTATTAGTGTATACGCTATTGTGAACTGCTGTATATAAATGGAAATAAAATGTATTTCAAACGTTAACTCTCTTTATGACTTGCTTCAAACTGGTGTTATCATACTAATCTACCTGTATGACGCCACATTCCTCTACGCAGGTCATCGATGTCCTAAGATACACCGAGTAACACTACTAGTAGCGGGCCGAGGGCTTTCATTTGTACGAGTAAATAACATGAAGTGCATATATTTAGTTTTGTAAATCTTTTTTATAACTCCATATCTTTATACAATTATTTAACTTAATAAAGAGAAATAAACATAACCGTCCATTTCCCGTTTAATCTCTAGTCGTTTTTCTTTTCAAGATGTTTAAATAGTCTTACTACCTGTCCAACCTTTGGCTGTCGTCTGCTGTCAATGCTGAATAATATTTAATGAAACGCTACTGCTAGGCTCTTAATCATTTAAAATGAGACATTATTTTGATTGGCCCATTATATAAGCTTGTCAAAGCATGTTATAATTGGTGGGATACGGATACAACTAGTTCATCTTGGGAAACCAATCCCCAATGGCTAAGAAGTGCCGTAGAGTATAAGATAGTTACCTGCAAATACATAATTTATTAAACAGTCAAAAGCACAAAGGGCTATTATCACTCCACCTAAATGAAATAGTTAAACTTCACTTGGTTGAGTGGATACGCTCTGTAAACGATATAAATGTATAAACAGGTAAATAATTCTGTTACGCCTGACTGATTCAGATTTTTTACTCAAAAAGTTGGTCTATCCTTCACCTATTGACTACTTGTGTTTAAGAAATGAAATGTTAAATAACCCTATTCCCAAATTACAATCCAAGACTCCGCCGGAACAAAGTTCTCGCTTCCACAATTAAGTTACTGCCACATCATACATTATATATATAAAATCATTTTAATAATGAGACATGCATAAACAAAATCAATGGATAAGTTGCTTTTAAAGCTCAGTAATTATACATAAAACAATATAAAGTGCTTATGCATCAACTGAATAAGGATTTTTTGTCTCAACAAAGTCGGTGCCTCGTGAGTTTACTAATGAAGCCTGTATCTCAAATTGGAGATGCTGTAAATTGTGAAGAAAGCAACAGCATGAGGGCAAAAATATATAAGGTTCATTATCCGTCTTACGTGTGTGAGCCTTCTGGGAATGATAATGCATAATTGGTTCCAGCAAAGAAATGTCCGCCCTGTAAGAATCTTTTCTAAGTATATAAAACTGAAGACCTGCTTACGTATTTAGGACGAAATCATAAGTTTAGCCTAAGGTGAAATATTATTGTTTTATCTAATTTTCCTCCCGCCTAAGATAACAAACGCATAAAGAAAGATGAAACAAACGGTAAAGCTTATTTGATAATGAATTTCACTCAATAAAACAGAAATGTATTTGACATTTACTTGAAATTGTATAGCACGTCTTACAATCAGCTGACGGACAAGCCATTTGTAAATTTCTAATAACCTTATTCGATCTCCGATAGCACATTTTATTGCAAATGTTAGTTACCTTGTGGGTAAAATTAAATTTAAAATGTTGATTTTTGCAATGACATACAATACAACACCTCACTACACAATATACAACACAACTCAACACATCACAACACGATACATTAATATTGAAGATTGGCTTTACTCTAATTCATTATGAAAAAATACAATTATACATAAGGGTAATAGAATGAACAAAAATATTCAGAAGTCATTCAAATTTCTATAATCATTCGTATTTTAAAAGTTTCTTAGATATACTATTTAAATGAATCTTGGTCCGTTTTTTATTAACAGTGAACAGTTTTAGAGAGAACCGCATATATACTCAGCAAAAAAGGGAGCCGGACACGTTGTAAATTTGCATTGCAGATCAAGGCTTTTGTTTTAGATTATAAAAAATGATATTGCCTCTACCTGGGAGCGAACCGTCCACCGACAACGCCTAGTCCTGCAATTCCGACGACGCAACCAATTTAGCTAACCGGGAAACCCTCCCCCCCCCCCCCCCCCAAAAAAAAAAAGGTTGATCGGATAGCCCTGATATACCAAGAAATCATTTATCAAGTTTAATCCAATCGTGTTTTACAGACATTTTTTAGTTTTTAGTTTCTAGAATTTTAATTATTTGTTTGCGTTACGTGATATAAATTTCTAGAAGGTACATATAAGAACACTTATTGACAGAAATAATTACGAAATAATGATAACATTCTCCATCTAGATTTGTTCCATGTATTATTTCTGTATGCATTGTAAAAATAAAAGGCGAGGATAGACTCGCTTAATCAATAAAAGTAAGCCTGAACTCCGTTGAGTGCAATTTCAATTATTCTAATTTAACATTTCAAAGTTCCGCAAATACTTCACTACCAAATCCTTCAGAACATGTATCGCCTTTTCGTGAATTGGATTTCGTGTTCTATCGATTGTATGAACACTTGTAAGAAACCTCCGTGCACGAGCGGTTATGGTCATTGGCTTAAATCAATCAGTGCTGTTATCAGTTATGTCCTTTGAAGGTCGTTGAGCATGATACTTATGTACTAAGTTAATAGTACTTCTAAAATTACTTTTGTTTAAATTTCGGCCAGTTTAAAGATAGGTGGTTTCAATATCCCAGCCAATAAGGTTTTGGATATTGTCCAATCACCCCCAAGGATATACTTCCTGCTTTTTAAATTTTGCCTTTGGCGTTGTCTCTGATACGCAGGATTTATATTCTAAGATCCCCTATCAAAATTCTATTCTGTTTAGTTCCGCCCTTTGTTTTCTCGTTTAGGGCAAACCCATTCTTTTATCTGGAGACCATACGCCGCTGAACATGGAATGGTATTAATCTGAAAATATTTCATTGAAGGTTCCATGTTCACCGCCATATCATACCATCGTTTGGGATGGGTCAAAATTGTACTGTTTATTGGTGTAAATATTGAGTTGCGCTCAACCCGGGGCTAGGCGGCATGGGAAGTAATATGCAGTCCCATTACAGCCCATGAACAGTCTCAATCAAACCGAGCCTGCAGTATTTTCATATTTGTCGTATTCGGTGGCTTGTAAAGTTCCCTTTTTATCTATAAAAATTACTGACCCCTCGCCGCTGCGGAGCTGAGTATCTTTTATGTAAGGAAGCTATCCAGCTAGATTACGGATGGTCGGTGGTTCGACCCAGATGCACGCTCGGGTGTGAAAAAATGCCCGAGGAAATGTTGTCTTCTTCCACCAGAATAAGCTGGAAGTCTTCAACAATATATGCACTGGTAGACGGCTGTTACAAGACTTCAACTTATCATGTTTTTCATAAGTCGTGCTTTTTATGCCATATCTTAATCGGTTTATTTTTTGTCATGTTACATTTGTCTGTCCTTGTTATTTGTGTAAACATCAATGTATGCGAGTCTTTTTTGTTGTCATACAACATTTGTCTGTCATTGTCATTTGTGTGAACATCTATTTGCTTGAGACTTATTTGTTGCCATATAGTCTTTGTATTTTCATTTCCTTTGTGTTAATATCAATTTACGCGTGTCTTAATTGTTGTCATATAACATTTGTCTGTCCCTCTCCTTTGTGTAAACATCAATTTGCGTATGTCTGTAACTCTTCCTTTTACAGACTTTTCTTGAAAACACGACCTGAATAATGTATGTAACAAGGTTACAGATGGATGCATCATTTGATACGATGTTGAACATGGCTTGTAAGACATGAATTAAGATTTACTATTGTTCTACTGCTTTCAGGAATATCTTACTGATCTCCCATAATTTACGAAGTGCAGTAAAAGGAGGATAATTTTTCTACATTTGTCAATTTATGGAAAAAGTAACAAATAACTAATAGTTAATTTATTATAAATTCATTAAATACACGTGGTATTAATTATAAATGCCTATCCAACGAATACTCCGCTGTCAAGTTTTCTTGTATAAATAAAATAATTGTCTAAGAGACATTGTCTACTGCGTTGCGTTTTGTTCCGCATTGCTTGATTGAACAAGATGAACCTAGCATAACTATAGAAGGTAACAAACAAAAACTGGAGTTTGTGATTTATTCACGATGACCGCTGTTCATGACAATGTACATGTAATTAATTTTTGATAAAATTACTTGACATTAATCATGTATGATTTCAAAAATATTTCAGGCACATAATTTAATTCACAAATACATTACATAGATATATTTTAGAACAAAATATCTTCTTCACATTGCAAGAATAAATATATTCCTTTAAAAAGACTCCCTAGTGTAAAGATTACTTTTCTAATCGGCCTAACGAATTGATTTTAGATTTATAGAACAAACACAATATTTATCTTACAGAACAAATAAGACGAAAAAACAATCTCGTTATAAAAAATATCACCAACAATAATAATTGTTCAGAGTTCAGAAATAAACACTCCATGCAGTCAATTTAAGTGAACCTACTTAAAATGATAGAAATAACAAGATAAACATAAGTAAGAATGAAAACAAGCAAACATCTGTGCTTGCAACTGGGCTTAAAATCACGTTCTAACGAATTCCAGTTTTAACTTGCCCCACCAGCACTGTTCAACAATAAACGATTTCCAGTCGTTGCCTTGGTAAATGAACCAACAACACACCTGATGTCGTTATATATAAATGAACAATGACATAATAAAGTAACACGCATTGGCAACACAGTTAAGAAAATGTTGAGTAAAAAATATGTTGATCAACAAGAACTGACAATAACTGGCAATAACGACTTTGCGTTTTTCAGTAATAAATATTTGTCTAAATTACTTACTAATTGCTTTTTAATTTAGAGTATGCGCAATTAACATATCTTTCTCAAAATAAATCAGCGTAAAAGCATTTATGCCAATGTAACTTTATTTTGGAAATCTTGGGAGTGTTTTCCTTCTATGCTTCTCCGTCTATTATGACAAACGTTTATACAAGTAACAGTTATGAATATTTATGTGTTTATCTGCAATACTCATATTATCTTAATTGATGTTTTGTATTTCAACACTTCTAATGGATTAATTGTATTTGTGCCAACAAATTATATTTACTGTTAAATTTATAGCGCACAGCTGGAGATTGGGTATATCAGCAATTAAACATTTGACCCCTCTAACCCCCCTTTTTAGAAATAAACGTTCTGATCTCAGAAAGTGTGTGAGCGTGTTGTCTTAAATGGAGCATAACACTTAACTCGGCTGGCAACCAGACGAAGCTTATTTGTTTTTATTACAAATGGTTTGCTGTGTCAGCAGTTTTTTCCTTAAATAACAGCGATACACATGTAGAAACAGAACGCGATGGAATATCGAATCTACCAGGTTCAACTTAACCTTAATTATTTTCAGGTATAATGTTTTAATACTGTACTTTAAATGTGTCTGAGCCTGCTGCTTATAAATTACAGACTAGATACTCTTCTATTAGGCTTCTTTTTAAAACGTGGCGTGGGCAGTAATATGCAGTTACTAGAGATACAATGTACTGCCCGTGAACACGATCAATCAAGCTGAGCCTGCAATATTTTAAGATTTGTCGTGTTCGGTGGCTCTCAATGTTTTCTTTTCATCTTTTCGTATTGCAGAGATTTCTTGAAGGTTTGAAATTTTGTAAGCCTGCAGAGACTGTAATTTTTTTATATTTTATTTCGGATATGAAAGCAGTGTTTTTAAATTAATTTCGATTTATGACATCCTCTTTGTAAATTATTGTGAGTATATAGGCAGGCAGTTTCAAGTAATGACAAAAACATAAATTATTATTCTTTTATCAATCTTTAAAAGAATTAATATGAAGAGAAAAAAAAGATACTCTTTTCGCATAATTAACAGCAGATTGTATATTACATTTGCGTTTTAATTATCAGAGGCTCTTTTATCTTTAACTATTACACCTGTGCCCTAGGTTATAAAACTGAGCGTGGAAACCAGTCTCAAATCTCAAGCATCTTGATTGGCTGAAATGGCGACCAGTCGCATTTTCAGCCAATCAGATGCTTGAGATTTGACACTGGTTTTCAAACTCAGTTTTATAACCTTTAGCCCTGTATTCGAATCTTATGTTTACTCATACGATTAAAGGCGTATATATGGAGAAAAAAAGGGGCAGGATCGAACGAGAAATGGTTTACGTTGCTCTTTTATTACACTAAATTTAATTATAATAAATCCAATGTAACACACTGCAAAGTTAAACGGAAACGCCGAGATAGAATAAAAATAACAAATATGTTACATATTTTGTCTATTGTATTTAATTAAGTAAGATTCTACATAAATGTCATCAAAAAAAATATTTTTAAGTATTGTTAAAAGACATATTTACACAGTTAGTACACATTTTGATTCATCCCAAACGATCGTGTTATGTGGCGGTTCACACAAGTAAACAGTACCAGTTTTTACCATCTCAAATGATGGTATTATTATGGCGGTTTACACAAGTAAACAGTACCCACGGTGATCATCTCAAATGGTGTGAATATGGCGGTTTACACAAGTAAACAGTACCAGTTGTGACCATCTCAAATGATGGTGTGCATATGGTGATTTTCACAAGTAAATAGTACCAGTTTGACCATCTCAAATGATGGTGTGCATATGGCGATTTATACAAGTAAACAGTACCAGTTTGACCATCTCAAATGATGGTGTGCTTATGGCGGTTTACACAAGTAAACAGTACCAGTTTGACCATCTCAAATGATGGTGTACACATGGCGGTTAACACAGGTAAACCGTACCAATGTTGACCATCTCAAATTATGGTGTACATATGGCGGTTAACACAAGTGAACAGTACCACTTGTGATCCATCGCAAACGATACATGCATCATACAGTGAACACGAAACATTCTGTTCAGTATTTTCAGTATTTTCAGATTCATACTATAGTATTGATTATTTAGAACAAATAATGTTTTACAATTTCATTTTATATCTTTTGCTGTATTGATTTAAAACTTGTATTTAACTTTAATGTATATATCGAAGAAATGGCCTATAAGGTAGACATGCATTTCAATTTGGTTTCTTCCAATCAACATATAAAATCGACAAAAATAAAACTACTTTTTGAAATAGAAAAACCAAATCACTACTTTCGGTGTATGTCAATATTTTCGGAAGCAACCACTAATCAGCGTTGCACTGCCTGGAGAATAAATTGGCACACTCGGGTCTATTATGTCAGAAAAGCCTCATTAATCTCTGTAAACGGTTTCTTTGTTGACACGATCTGTAATCTAAAAAAGATTTGGAAAGTTCAAATCATACTACTCAGAATTTGATAAGGGCCACTTGTCTACTCTGTAGTTATTATGGTTGAGGTTAATACTTTTAACAGTTTATGATATTATAAGTTCTTTGTGTTGTTTAAGTGATTAAAACTCATGAATACGTCATCTGATTTAATTATTGATGAGTATAATTAAAAGTATCTAAGAGGAAATCTTACAGACTACAAAAGCTATGCCCAAGATCATAAAACTAAATC
The DNA here is from genome assembly GCA_038501625.1 of Corbicula japonica. Lineage (NCBI taxonomy): Eukaryota > Metazoa > Mollusca > Bivalvia > Venerida > Cyrenidae > Corbicula > Corbicula japonica. The sequence continues at coordinate 425,458 of JAZAYU010000055.1, forward strand.
TGGAGATCAGTCTCAAATCTCAAGCATCTGATTAGCTGAAATGGCGACCAGTCGCCATTTCAGCCAATCAGATCCTTGAGATTTGAGACTGATCTCAAAACTTAGTTTTATGATCTTTCGCACTGTCCTTATCAAATTTTAAGTAGTATACTTGCACAAATGGGAGGGATAATTGCCGTATTCTGAAAGGCAGCCACTTAATCAGTAAAGATAAATATCCAGAAAGACGGTACACACAACCAATTATGGATATATACATGTAGACAGTCACGTTATACTCTATTTATTTAAACAATTGTAACCTCATTGCATATATGGGCGAGTAGAATGTAGAAATAGTTTTAGTGTGTAATTCTTATGAAAGGTAAATGGCGTTATCTTTTTTTAATATTTGCTAATAAACGATATTTTAATAATGGTTGTCTGTCACATCTTTCTCTAGTTGATATTGTTTATCGTTTCTTTTTTCATTGGTATTAAATTGCACAAACACTGCCTAGCATTTTGAAACATTAAATCAAACTTACTGATTAAATAAGATCTCTTTAATTTACCTAAGAGTTTTAAGGCAGAATAACCGCACTTGGGTTCCCGTGTCGCCGACATATATTGTTTATGAAAGTCACTTATGAAAAAGCGTAAAGACAGTTTCAAATTTCATCCCCACAGAGAGGTTTCAGAAAGAAGGATAATACTGTGGCAAACTACAGTGACTGTCTTAATTTCGTCCAATGTTTTTGTTTTCTATGTCCAAATGATTCTCATAATAAAATTTTAAGGTAGAATAGTTAAATTCTAGCTTTGAACTAATAATGACAAATATGGAGGGCGTATAGTTGCATAACACGAAGACCTAACAACACTTCGTTTGCTTTTGCCACTACTGTTCATTTACAGACTCCTTCATAGTGTCTCTGCAACAGAAACATTCTGTTGAAAATTTGTTCTAGAGAAACAACTCATCAATTGATTGTCAATTAATTGCATTAGAGCAAAAACCAAATTTGATCGCGTGCGAGTCAACATCAATTTTCTTAATTTTTTGTTGTTCATTCAAATGCATTCCTCTATGTTGTTCTACATTTTTCAAAATATTCAGTTCAAATTTTAGATTTCTTCTCCAGCATCTTTGTCAGTGTGTCAAATATGACAGTATTTATTAATTAAGAATTATGAAAAATTAGTGTGAGTGTATTTGTACTATGGGTGATGAGAAAAACTGTTATTTTGTGAAATAAGGCAAGGCTTTCATATCAGTGTTTAAAGTGTTCAACAAAGCGTAACATTCACTTTTAGTTTAAGCTGCTTGCTATTTTATTTTGAGAAAATGGGAGCAATTGTGTTTGTTATTTTATCAATTTCAAAAAGACAAAAACAATTTATATAATAATGAAAATGGGATCTTGATGTAACCTTGGAACGGTCAGTGACAAAACATTTTGCCACTGAGGGATTTAGATCAGGTTCTCAGATTGAATTGAATCTTAATACTGTTATCTTGTCATCCCTAGGGATTGTATTTGACATTCAATTTCCACATCCTTCCCCACTAACTCATTCACTCTCATACAAACCATGCTCTCTCGCTCTTCCTCTCTTCTTTCTGGCTGTGTTGAGAGGCTGTTTCTTCTGAATGTGGTAATTCCTGATATGCGTATTTTATTTTTTAGACTACATATCAGTGATATCACTCTTAAGTTTGAGGTATCAATACCCCTGACTTAAAAGTTTATATGTTTTTCAATTATTTGGTTAATTGAAAGTTTTAAAAACGAACGAACAAGCTGCGAGATATAAACCGGTAAAATGTTGCCCGTGGGACATCTTAACATGAAACAAATTACATGTACAAATTTAAAATTAAATGTTAACAAGCAAATTCGTTGAATTTATATCCCCCGCCGAGTACTGGTTATTACTAACACAACAGCTGAAGTCATAGGGCTTTATTTAGATATTTATTATGGATGGCAAAAAAGGTGAAAAAAACTTCAGATGGTGAAAAGGGTTGGGCAGCTCACCAGAATATAAAAATGAGACAAAAAGTCTTCAAGTTGTTGAAATGAAGAATGCAGTAGTAAAAATATAGTGCTGTATTTAAAAGAAATCTATGCAGAAGTTGCATAGAAGTAGCATATAAACGAATACTACTCTATATGCATAGTGCATAACTTATCAAAGGGCCATAACTCTGTGTTAAACGGTCAGACCAGAACAGGACATCTTGTCTTGGTATTGATGGTTTCCATAGATTCCTGCTGAGAAATAGCAAGGAAACAAATACTGCTCTACAAGCAAAATGCATAACTTATCAAAGGGCTATAACTCTGTGTTAAAGGATCTGACTGAATCAAGATGACAATATGTGCGTCTCCTCTTGGTATTGATGGTTCCCAGAAAGTTTCATTAAAATCCATCCAGTAGTTGCAGAGAAATAGCGTGGAAACAAATTCTGCTCTATTTGCATAAGGTATAAGTTATCAAAGGGCAATAACTCTGTGTTAAACAGTCTGACCGGAACAAGATGACAAAATGGGCATCTCGTCTCAGTATTCATGTTTCCCAGAAAGTTTCATTTCAATCCATCGAGAAGTTGAAAAGAAATAGAGCGGAAACAAATACTGCTCTATTATGCATAAGTCATCAAAGGGCAATAACTCTGTGTTAAACAGTCTGACTGGAACAAGACAACAATATACACATCTCTTCTTGGTATTGATGGTTGTCAGAAAGATTAATTGAAATCCATCCAGTAGTTGCAGAGAAATAGAGGAAAAGAATACTGTTCTATAATATGCATAATGCATAAGTTATCAAAGGGCCATAACTGTGTTAAATAGTCTGACAGGAACAACAGGATGATATGCACATTTCCTCTTGGTATAGATGGTTTCAAGAAAGTTTCATTGAAATCCATCCAAAAGTTGCAGAGAAATAGCGCGGAAATAAATACTGCTATATATGCATAATGCATAAGTTATCAAAGGGCAATAACTCTGTGTTAAACAGTCTGACTGGAACAAGACCATGATATGCGCATCTCTTCTTGGTATTGATGTTTTCCAGAAAGTTTCATTGAAATCCATTCAGTAGTTGCAGAGCAATAGCATTGAAATGAATACTGCTATATATGCATAATGCATAAGTTATCAAAGGGCCATAACTCTGTGTTCAACAGTCTGACTGGAACAAAACGACAATATGCGCATCTCCTCTTGGTATTAATGGTTCTCAGAAAGATTCATTGAAACCCAACCGCTAGTTACAGAGAAATAGCGCGGAAACGTATACTGCTCTATATGCATAATGCATAAGTAATCAAAGGGCAATAACTCTGTGTTAAATGATCTGACGGAAACAAGACAATGATATGCGCATTTCCTCTTGGTATAGATGGTTTTCAGCAAGTTTCATTGAAACCCATCCGCTAGTTACAGAGAAATAGCGCGGAACAAATACTGCTCTATATGCATAATGCATAAGTTAATGAAGGGCAATAACTCTGTGTTAAATGGTCTGACCGAAACAAGACAAAGATATGCGCAACTCCTCTTTGTATAGATGATTTTCAGCAAGTTTCATTGAAATCCATTCAGTAGTTGCAGAGAAATAGCGCGGAAACAAACACTGCTCTATATGCATAATGCATAAGTTATCAAACGGCAATAACTCTGTGTTCAACAGTCTGACTGGAACAAGACAACGATATGCGCATCTCCTCTTGGTATTGATGGTTCTCAGAAAGATTCGTTGAAATCCATCCAGTGGTTGCAGAGAAATAGCTCGGAAACGAATACTGCCCTATATACATAATGCATAAGTTATCAAAGGGCCATAACTCTGTGTTAAATGGTCTGACCGAAACAAGACAACGATATGCGCATCTCCTCTTGGTATAGATAGATTGCAGCAAGTTTCATTGAAATCCATTCAGTAGTTGCAGAGAAATAACGTGGAAACGAATACTGCCCTATATACATAATGCATAAGTTATCAAAGGGCCATAACTCTGTGTTAAATGGTCTGACCGAAACAAGACAACGATATGCCCATCTCCTCTTGGTATAGATAGTTTGCAGCAAGTTTCATTAAAATCCATTCAGTAGTTGCAGAGAAATAACGTGGAAACGAATACTGCTCTATATGCATAATGCATAAGTAATCAAAGGGCAATAACTCTGTGTTAAATGATCTGACGGAAACAAGACAATGATATGCGCATTTCCTCTTGGTATAGATGGTTTTCAGTAAGTTTCATTGAAACCCATCCGCTAGTTACAGAGAAATAGCGCGGAACAAATACTGCTCTATATGCATAATGCATAAGTTAATGAAGGGCAATAACTCTGTGTTAAATGGTCTGACCGAAACAAGACAAAGATATGCGCAACTCCTCTTTGTATAGATGATTTTCAGCAAGTTTCATTGAAATCCATTCAGTAGTTGCAGAGAAATAGCGCGGAAACAAACACTGCTCTATATGCATAATGCATAAGTTATCAAACGGCAATAACTCTGTGTTCAACAGTCTGACTGGAACAAGACAACGATATGCGCATCTCCTCTTGGTATTGATGGTTCTCAGAAAGATTCGTTGAAATCCATCCAGTGGTTGCAGAGAAATAGCTCGGAAATGAATACTGCCCTATATACATAATGCATAAGTTATCAAAGGGCCATAACTCTGTGTTAAATGGTCTGACCGAAACAAGACAACGATATGCGCATCTCCTCTTGGTATAGATAGATTGCAGCAAGTTTCATTGAAATCCATTCAGTAGTTGCAGAGAAATAACGTGGAAACGAATACTGCCCTATATACATAATGCATAAGTTATCAAAGGGCCATAACTCTGTGTTAAATGGTCTGACCGAAACAAGACAACGATATGCGCATCTCCTCTTGGTATAGATAGTTTGCAGCAAGTTTCATTAAAATCCATTCAGTAGTTGCAGAGAAATAACGTGGAAACGAATACTGCCCTATATACATAATGCATAAGTTATCAAAGGGCCATAACTCTGTGTTAAATCGTCTGACCGGAACAAGACGACGATATGCGCATCTCCTCTTGGTACTGATACTTCCCACAGAGTTTCGTTGAAATCCATCCAGTGGTTGCAGAGAAATAGCCCGGAAACGAAATTCGGACGGACACCGTGACGCCGTGACACCGTGACGACGTGACGACGTGACACCGTGACACCGTGACGGACGGACAACGCCAAAACAATATCCCCCTCCCGATTTTATCGGCGGGGGATAATGAGTAGGGATTCAAGAAAGACATTTACTAAACTAGGTCTTGACAAATCGATATACAGTTGAGCCTGTTTTGCAGCCACCTGCATTCAGCAACCACCTGTCTCAAACAGCCAGCTTGAATATGTCCTAAACTGACATTTTCTTCTAATTTTTACCTGAAACAACCACCTGTGTTAAGCAGCCACCTCTTGTTACTCCCTTGTGTGGATGCTTAATACAGGTTTGACTAGTGAATAATCACACGAGCCATCTCCAAACAGCTCTATATTCAATACGATAAAGGCTTTATTTTCTCCTACTTGTTTATCAATAAGACTGGTATGAAATTCCTAATTTCGCTTTTCTAATGACGAACTTTGAAACGAGACCGAAGTGGTAATAAAATCATGTTTCTTTTATTAAATGATAGACGATCTTCAAATATTTTCAAGATAAGTTTTCTCAAATTGGAAAGAGTTTTAGGCTTTATTGCTCTATTATAATCCAGATAAGATAAAAAATTCTTAATTTATAAAACACAGCCCCACAACACAACCGGTAGGGTAAAAAGGGACAGCGAGCATGGGTTTATAATCTGTTTTTATTGTGTTATTTTAAAAAGTGTAGGCATAAGTATGCATTTCCATTACTGCTTATGAACATGCTTAATCAAACCTAGCCTACAATTGTTTTTTTAGTTATTATTTTTCGTTCTTGGTGTCTTCAAATGTTCCCTTTTCTTCTATATACTTGCAATCGGCATACAGAAACAAGGAAACAAATGTTTTGGAATTTCGATATTTTTTTGTTATGTGATAAGAAAACATAAAGTATAAACATGAAAATTGTAATCAATAAACCAACCAGTTGTTGTTATTCTTTCAAGTATGCTGAAGAACACAAATACCAAAAGTTTGTATTATCTAAGTCTATATCCTCGTATTGCGATTACTAAATTAATTAAAATCTCTTTTTTCGGGTAGGAGTAGATTTCCGCCCATCCCAGTAGCGCCTATTTTTGTGTCTGCACGCTAATTCATTTAACGCTGTTGAGTGTTTAAGTGGTTGGGCGTTTATTCATCAAGGCAAAGTGATTGTTTTTTGTTTTAGAGAACTTGTTAGCTCTTAAGAAGAATCTTTTGGGTCGATGATACTTAAAACTGATTTGTTACCCCACCCTTGTAGCCAATACGCTGCCGCCATTGACAGTTCCAAGACTTTCGCAGCATGTGTTTATTTATGTTTGAATTGTTGTATTTAAGTTTGGTCCGATTCAATTCTTTTGTTCACACTTAGAATAGGCGGTGTCACCAGTTTCAATTTCCGGTACCTTCTACGAGCATGTTCAGTCAAACCGAGGCTGCCGTATTTTCATATGTGTCGTGTTCGGCGACTTACAGAGTTCCCGTTTCATCTTTTAGACTTTTTATGAATGCTGCATTCTTTAGACGCAATAATCTAAAGTTGCAACCAACCTGCTGCCCAGATGCTATTGAATGACTCCTAATTTATTTTTCCAAAGCAATATTGTTGTCAATCAAAACCAGCTGAAATCTGTCGCTTATTACTTCTGATACATCAACGTGGTTATTCTAATTGTAAAGGAAAAACAGGACAATCCTAATGCTTTGCTCGCAAAAGCTTACGTTCAGAATCAATTTAATAACTAGAAGGGTACCAGGAGGGTGCATGTTTTATTGGCATCGTTAGCACAGTTTTATTGCTTATTCAGCCGTTAATCTATTTGCATAATTGATTTGGTTGGAATACCAAACGCATGCCTTCAATTAACAATAACGTTAGGTCGCTCTTTTTATTTCTTACTTATGTATTAACAGGAGGGCATTGGCTAATAAAACATGCCTTAGAGATATTCTCTTAGTTGAAAAATGAGTTTCTAATGAGGCTAAGTTCTTTGTGAACCCTATATTTACGCGAAAATATTTCAACTAAAACTATTTCTAAACTAAAACGCCGAAGTATGCTGTATGAATTTCAACCATGTTCCAGTTAAATGTCTTATTTCATTTAATAAAGAATAAAATCCACGAGAAATTAAATGATACCACAACATCATCTTCAACGGTGCATTATTTTTAGTAGTCAAAATCTGCATTATTATACGTGAATATTTTAATTCCATGTAGTTGACACATGTACATGGCGTGGAACGATCCCATGGGGATTCATCCACTATTTGGACAGTCATATTATATTTTCATGGGGATTTTCGACAGAAAAGATGGGAAATATCATGTATCATCTTGTACCATATGACGGCCCCAGACGAACCTCCTTTCTGGAAATCTTGCGAACATCCCAAGATATGTGATAATGGTGAACCACTAAACCTATTTATTATTACCTATTCATTACGGTTAACAAGTAAATAACTAGTTTGTCACATACAATGTCTACAATTATAGTCTGATCATCTGCTGCCGTGTTATGATTTCTGTTAAGTTCCTCTCTGATTCTGACTGATTGTTTTCATATAAATCTTCGCAAACACAATAGTTGACACACTCTGCTAATCGGATCCAAAAAAAAAAAGAAAATTGTTTGCTCTAGTGGATTTGCGCTGTCTCAAGCAATGTGTTATGTTATGAGACCTGGTCTGGTGAAAACAAATCACAAGTAAGAGACCGATCTTCAGTCTCAAGAAGGATTCTGAGACAGTTTGCACCCAGGGTAATTAATATACGTCAGCTGCATAAGTCGGTGAAACAGAAATGAACTTGATAAACATTTTTATTATATTTTTTCAATCCGTCCTATTCTACTGAATAAAGGTAAGCGTTACATTTTCCAAATTCAATCAAGATATTTTAATTAGTTATTTTTAATAAGCCAACATGGGAAATCTGTACTATTATAACTATTAATGAACATTTGCAGAACGCGAGTGCGTGCTCGGACGAAAAAAATAATTATTCAGACATTGTTTTTTTTTTCTAACACACAATTTATGCACGGAATGCGGGCTAAAGAAAGTTTTCGGTCGATACCTATGTTGACGTTTTTTTTAAATCCCCGATATTCATTTTTTCACGTTCTTTGTTTTTTGCTTAAAGATACATATTTGTCGTTTCTCTTAGTTTTACTCTTTGGTTAACATTTGCATCGGCATTGAGCCTTGTACCGAAACAATCTTCTGCACTAGCATCGATTATGTATCTTCTACTTATAATTTCTTAGGAAAACAATAAGAGGTCACTTTCCGCCAGGAATGACAAGTTAATGTCTTTAAGGGATTAAGGCTCAGTAAGAAATGAGGTTTTTATTATAAGAAACATTGGCTGAGAAGCCGTATGAAAAGCTGATAGACTATCAATGTGTTATCACGATATCTGAGATATGTTGATCTGTTTTGTAAGAAATATTTATCCGCTTGTGATGTTATGCCAGAATAGTTATATTCTCTTATTTTTGTTTGATGAATAACACGTACATGGAAAGGGAACTCTGAAGGCCATCGAACAAGAAGCATACCACAATATTACATGTTCGGTTGGATTGAGCCTTGTCATGGGCAATAATGGAAATGGATATTATATAGTTATTTGGTTTCTTGACAGTGAATGGGAAGATATATATTGCCGGTCTGGGTGTCATATTACCCGAGCCGCAGACAAAAATAATAAGAAAACATCGATTTTTCATTAATTTCGCTTTTTTAATGCCGAACGGCTTTATTCCCCCCCCCCCCCCGACAACCTCAATAATTACATGTGCGACGTCATTAATTTACCTGCATGACGTCACTTCTATAGAAATTGAATGGACTATCGATTTGATATTTATTTTTAAAATTTTATATAATAATAAATATATATTTAACAATATGTTTTCAACGTTAAAACATAACACAAATATTTTCGGTAACAATTTAAATAATCCATAAGCATACCGCTTTATTATTTACAAGATCGGCCTGAAATTATGCATTGTTATCGAAATTCAAAACAAAATGGCGGATGACAACAAAATGTGAGAGGCCAGAGAGGGAAATTAAGGCATGTGCATTCATATCTACGGCCAATCCGTAAATACGGATATACATCAACGGCAAATTATCCAATCAAATTCAAGCAAATTTCTTTGCAGTATAATAATAGGTTTTAATAGCCTAGCCCCGGGTTAAGCAGTTCTCAATATTTACGCAAACGAATGTATCGTGCTTAACAGCCTATGACTGTTACTGCTTACAGCACTGACTGAAAGTACGGGGAGATATTTTAAAGGTGCTACACAACACAAACAACGCTACTGTGATATTTATTCAGGTGCAATAGGAACCCTTAAAGCCAAAGAACATGACATTATATAAAATCATACAAGCTTGGTTCGATTGCGCCTGTTTATGGGTAGTAATGGAAACAAATATCTGTTTTGTATATCCCATAATGGACAATGCTTGTAATCTATTATATTTCTCCCAGAATTACTCGTATTGACACTTTGCTGTTCAAATTACCCTATGAGACCTTAAAAGGCCCCATCACAGACTTCATCAACAATACTAATCTTTGCAGTATTGATACATGTATTTATTTATTTATTTGTCATAAATAGAGGCTGTGGTAATTATACTGAGCCAAAATGAAAATATGTCAAACAATAACACGGAAAACTCATTTTACATTAAGGTTGCCAGCAAATGCAAATATCTGGAGGGATTTGATCACATAGACTATTCTGTTTATCTTGGAAGTTTTCGGTTCAGTATATACTAGTATATTATATATAGGTTGAAAAAGGAAAAAAACATGGTTGTGGAAAATTAAGCGTTGCCGTTTTGTTTTTTTAATAAAAGGGAGGTTATTTGCACAAACGGTTATTTTAGGTTATTTTAGTAACTCTATCACTTTTTTGGCATCAGTGGGCTTTAAAGATTATGTTTTTCCTTCTGTACATGTCGTAAACTTCTAAACTTGACAGTCAAAATATCTGTTTAAGACTTTTGTGTTTTAATTTATCGATCTCTTCATTATTTAGTTAAGAGGAAATAACCTTGACCTCTGTAAAAACATCTGTCAGCTTAATTAATAGTCCAGATTTGTGCAAATACCACAAATTATATGAAAGATAAAATATAGCATCACTTAACAACATTTTTGAATTTAAAAACTAGTATGTTTTCATTTTGTTCAGTATATAATGAATTTAAAGCCTCGATAAATTCAAATAACATTTATACAAAAATGACTTGAAAATTTCATCAAATTACTTTAAAAACTCCAATAGACATACTTTATAGCATAACCGTCCACTTGTATTTACCTACAACAACATTTTTATCCCCCCCCCCGAAAAAAAAGTTGATGGCATATAGATTTGCACTCGTCCGTCCCAAAATATTGAGGCATCACATCCTCCTAAACTATCAGGCTGATTTTCTTTAAACTCGCACAGATGATCAATTAAAGCAGGATGACTTGTTTGTGTAAATGGTCTTAAAAAAAGATTTTTTCCTGCGGCCATTTTTACCAGAGTTATGGCCCTTTGTTTATACAAATTTTGTTGCAGCAGTGGGGGCATCAGTGTCCGATGGCACATTTTAGTTATATGAGTCTTTGTTTTCAAGTGTCAATGACTGTATAAGCTGTAAAGCACCCTGGCATTACATGCCAAATATCAATAAGAAGATATTGAAAAATTCAAATTGTGTTTAACTTTGCAATATGTCAGAATACGTTTTGAAATTCTTTGTTTTTATAGCATTTGAAAAAAAAACTTTACAGTTTTTAGGTTTCTTGCATTATTTCAAATAAAATGTACTTTCTTTGACACTATTATATCCGCCGAATAGTGCACTGTTCAGAAGTCCCTTTACAAATCACTCACCCCAATGATTTAATTGATTAGAAAATAGTGATAATAGTTTTAACTGTCTGTCAGTCTCCCACAAACAGGAATACAGAAGCAAAACTGTCTGCACCAGCCCAGCCCCTTGAGAATATCAGTTCCGAGATATATTCGCGGTTACAGAAATGGACATTTTACAACAAAACAGTACCTGTTTAACAAATTTAACTTAATTCACTAGACACACCAAACCTATGAAAATATTATTGGCGTTGTTTATTTGAGCTCGTTCACTGGCAGTAATGAAAATGCCAACGCCTTCTAGCTCCGACAGTAAACAGTAAGGATGTTAATTTGAAACGAAGATGTGCATGAGAAGGTCATCGGGAAACATTTAATTGAATAATGTATAATTACATGTATACAATTTTACTGTCAGCGAAGCATAGTCTCCGGATAAAATGATGTGCACATTGAAAAATCTATTAAAGAAATATTATATAATTGTGACAGTGTATCCTAGGACAAAAGTCCTAATCAAAGAATCAAAATGTTAAAATATAAACATCAAGATGAATATCCTAAGAGTGAGCAATCAATACATTTTGCAAAGCTAGAAACCTAATTTGAGACCGGTTTTTGTAACGACTTGTTTAACATGTACATCGTAAATAATGATATTGCCCCTAATGGGGAGCGAACCCGTACGGCGACTGTGCATTGCCATGCAATTCTTATTTGAGAAGAAGAGTAATACACATTTTTGAGTTACTAAATTAAAATAAACTACACTTAATAAAATTGGACAGCATTTTTCTTTAAAATGGTACATGTTTCAATGTTGCGGACATACTAACATAAAAAAACATTCGGTTAAAAGAGTATCACATATTATGAAACACCCTGTATATAATCAACGCATGAAATTCAATAATAAATACTACATATATAATTTTACATGCATAAACCGATGAATAAAGCTCTTCACTATTGACAAACAAAACTGTTAAGTTCCTCATTAATTGCTTGAGGCATTCCTGTATTCATAACATTTCAAATAACCATCGTCGTTAAATGAAATTTAACGAAACTTTCCAGTATGCATAACATTTCGAATAACCATCGTCGTTAAATGAAATTTAACGAAACTTTCCAGTATGCATAACATTTCGAATAACCATCGTCGTTAAATGAAATTTAACGAAACTTTCCAGTATGCATAACATTTCGAATAACCATCGTCGTTAAATGAAATTTAACGAAACTTTCCAGTATGCATAACATTTCGAATAACCATCGTCGTTAAATGAAATTTAACGAAACTTTCCAGTATGCATAACATTTCGAATAACCATCGTCGTTAAATGAAATTTAACGAAACTTTCCAGTATGCATAACATTTCGAATAACAATCGTCGTTAAATGAAATTTAACGAAACTTTCCAGTATGCATAACATTTCGAATAACCATCGTCGTTAAATGAAATTTAACGAAACTTTCCAGTATGCATAACATTTCGAATAACCATCGTCGTTAAATGAAATTTAACGAAACTTTCCAGTATGCATAACACTTCGAATAACCATCGTCGTTAAATGAAATTTAACGAAACTTTCCAGTATGCATAACATTTCGAATAACCATCGTCGTTAAATGAAATTTAACGAAACTTTCCAGTATGCATAACATTTCGAATAACCATAGTCGTTAAATGAAATTTAACGAAACTTTCCAGTATGCATAACATTTCGAATAACCATCGTCGTTAAATGAAATATAACGAAACTTTCCAGTATGCATAACATTTCTAATAACCATCGTCGTTAAATGAAATTTAACGAAACTTTCCAGTATGCATAACATTTTAATAACCATCGTCGTTAAATGAAATTTATCGAAACTTTCCAGTATGCATAACATTTCGAATAACCATCGTCGTTAAATGAAATTTAACGAAACTTTCCAGTATGCATAACATTTCTAATAACCATCGTCGTTAAATGAAATTTAACGAAACTTTCCAGTATGCATAACATTTCGAATAACCATCGTCGTTAAATGAAATTTAACGAAACTTTCCAGTATGCATAACATTTCGAATAACCATCGTCGTTAAATGAAATTTAACGAAACTTTCCAGTATGCATAACATTTCGGATAACCATCGTCGTTAAATGAAATTTAACGAAACTTTCCAGTATGCATAACATTTCGGATAACCATCGTCGTTAAATGAAATTTAACGAAACTTTCCAGTATGCATAACATTTCGAACAGCACTCGTAGTTTAATGAAGTGTTGCTTTTTTAGTTGCATGAAATATTTTCTGCTTTGCAAATTTTGTTGGAGTTATCTTCAAAAAACTGTAGATAAAACATGACAGTTGTCACGAAATTGATTTTGCTATGCAAATTTCAAACCATGCAGAATTGTTGGTGAAAGCATATTGCACATGTATATAAACATACTTGAACAATCCTAGTTTTAAGACTTATGGATGGTATTTACTGTCTCTGACTCTTGCATGGTCGGCTAGGCGCTTCCGCCTTATTTCTGTGGCTCTGTGGTTATTATAGAATTTCATTATGTGTGTAAAACTTTTTGGAATTGTTGAAATAGATTAAATGTTTTCATGTTTCACGTGTTGATACTAAAAGGTTTTCCGCCATTTAACCAAGGTCAATTATTTGCTGATTTTTTTTTAAATTTTGTTCAGTTGTTCCAGAATTTCAGAAGCTCATTCGTCGTCCCCATCGACAACACATTTACCATGAAACAGTCGTAAAATGTCCTCATAGCTGTTTTATGTATAATGAATTTCTTAAAGTACGTTCTGAACATACATTTGTAGATTTAAAATGTTCAAGTTTATTCTTCAGTGTGAGATAGGTGCACCATAGAACCGTGTCATGGCAATTACTCGTAGAGTTCACATTTTAATTAATAGCTCTGATGTCATCTTTGTTCTTATTATTCGTATCATATCATAAATACATGCTCTCCTTTCCTCTCTATTTCTTGTCTGTGTGGATTGGCTGTTCTCGGAGATGTACCGTTTTTAAATAGATTTATTACACTGCAAAGAAATTTCCTTGAATTTGATTGGATAATTTGCCGCTGATGTATATCCGTATTTACGGATCGGCCGTAGATATGAACTGCACGTGCCTTAATTTCCCCGTCTGGCCTCCCACCTTTTGTTGTCGTCCGCCATTTTGTTTTGAATTTCCGTAAAAATGCATAATTTGAAGCCGATCTTGTAAATTATAAAGCGGTATGCGTAGGAATTACTAAAATTGTTACAGAAAATATTTATGTTTTTAACGTTGAAAACGATCAGATTATTCTCAAATTTTGTGAATAAAAATCAAATGGATAGTCGATTCAATTTCTATAGAAGTGACGTCATGCAGGTAAATTAATGACGTCAGACATGTAATTATTGAGGTTCTCAGAGGGGAATAAAGCCGTTCGGCATTAAATAAGCGAACTATTCGAAAAATCGATGTTTTCTTATTAATTTTGTCTGAAAAAGTCTTTGCAGTATAATAAAACAATTATTTGGTTCCTTGAAAGGGTATGTGAGGATATATTGCCGGTCTGGGTGTCATATTATCCCTCGCCTGCGGCTCGGGTAATATGACACCCAGACCGGCAATATATCCTCACATCCCCTGTCAAAAAAACCAAATAACTATATAATATTTTTCGACCATTTGAGATAATTGAAATAACTCTGTGTTTTTATAAACGATTCTATTTTATATTTATAAAATGCTTAAAAATTTGATATAATGGTAATTTGCCTTTATGAGTACTGTTTAATGGAACAAAATTTATCTTCTAAAAACCAATTCGATTTTTTAATAAAAAGACTGTGTACTTATCCATAACTAGTTATATGTACTTTTTTCAACTGATTCACTTACCATTTTACCTTAGAGACTTATTAAAACGATGACGTATATGTGAAAAAAATCATCTTTTGTCTGTGTTAATTTAAGCATATAGTAACTCTTTGATTCTTATGTCGTAAATTAATCGAATCTTACTATTCTTGACATCAAAGTCAGAAAATGTCACTTCCGATACGTGAATACGGACTATTTATCATACATACACGCCAACTAAATAGCCCATTTTTCTTCCCCTTCAATAAGGTGTTTGCACGCATGCCTTAGAAATTGTATAATGGCTTAACATTCATTGTGTAGTGCTGCATAGTTCAACGTTCTTGAAAATATTACTTTCTCTTGTGTTCCTTTCTGTTTTGTGGAAATTGGGATAATATTTCTTAATATGTAATTTTCTTTTAATAATAAATTTGTAGATAACGTGTACATGTAAGTTGTTTGGTTTACTCAGGAACTTAAATGGTATTGCTATAATAGGATATAATTCAAGAAGTTGCGTCATATTTTTCTACGATGCTTTGTTACTGTTATTAGACATGAAAATGATGATTTATTTAAACAGAAGCCAACCTGCGGCACGCAGCATGTGGCAGGTAGCAGGTGGATTGTCTAGTTCTCTCGCCTATGTTTAGTAATAAATTTAAAAGCAAAATTTTAAAGTTGAGTTTCCTTGCAGCGCGCAGCTGCGTTCCCCTGACCTCACCGTCCCTACTTTACTACAACAGATAAGCAAATACTCAATTAATAATTTATTAATTTGTATTGGAGCGCTTGAAAATTGCTGTGTACATTTCAATCATCCATATTTCAATACATATACAAAACAAACACCATCTAAACATCAATCAATCTGAAGGAAACATACACATAGCTTGTACATATATTGTTCTTCATATACTAATGTCTAATAATGACAATGTATCTGTGTTTCTAGTAAAGGCTCTACACATTGACATAAAACTATTTTTCTGATCTGGTTCTAATGGAAATTACTTTCCTAAAATCAAAAGTAAAGTTGAAACTGTACACTTGAAGTGTCCAACGCTGAATGACAATACCTAACACGTACCTAACGAAGTGACCACTGGTCACGTGACTTCAAACAAGTAGAGACTGACCAATCAGGGGAAATCATTTTCCAACTAATTCACTATGTTCAAACGTTGGAAAATTCATTTTTTGTTGACAACTTGTTTTTCTTGGGCGTGTGGCAGTTTTCAAATATTACATAAACACAGTTAGTACACACAAGCTTTTGCTTTTTACTGGTGTATCAGTGTCTAAATAAAAACAAAAAACACAGATTTTGTAACTTATATCGCTGGTGCATAGAGATATATTAAATTGAGGTTGCAGGTTAAAATGGCATCTGCAACAAAGCATTTTCTGTCTGGTTTTTTTTCTGAAATGATTTATGTTTTTGACTTATTGAGACAAGATAATTGATACTAAAACCTCAATCTGTCAAGACGAACCATTAAACTATTAAAATACTTAATTTATTACAATCATTCTTATAAGGTTTCTATGCGATTAGTTTTTAATCATCGATAAAAAAGAACTTTAACGCTTTAATATGTTAAAAATGTATCTAGATACAATGATATAAACATAAATCATCAGCTGTCAAAATAAAATAAAACGTTTAACCGAAAATCATTTTGACGTTTTCTTTATGTAATATGTTACTTACTGATCAATTTGTGACTTTGCACACCATCGTTTAGATTGCATCGAAATTTTTCTGTATGTCTACATATTAAGTTGTGCTCAACCCGGTGCCAAGCGGCGCGGGAATCAATATGCATTTAAATTACTGTCATGCACCGAGCCTACAATGTTTTCATATGTGTTGTGTTCGATGGCTTTCAAAAATCCATTTTTTTAATATATTTCAGATGTTAAAGAGTTATTATTTAGACAGGATTTATTAGCTGTAAGATAAAACAATCATTCATATGGAAAAATATGTTCGTAAGTTTGACTCTAGTATTCTAAGCGCAAACTCTCCATAAGTGCGATAGAAAAACACTGCAAGCTTTGAGCGTTAGGCATGTCAGTCACGAACAGATGTGTCCAACTAAATTATAATTTATTGAGAATTGTGTCTGGCTTCTAAGTTGATCGTTATTTAATAAATCATATTGTCGTTTATGTACTGCATTGTTTTCGAAAGCCTTGCAGGCTTTGCGTTTTATCAAGAAATGTTTGTGAAGTGCAGTTTTCCTGATAACACGTATGAACACTTTCTTGCACTGCTATCGCCAGGAACACCATACTTCGTTTTGTCAAAATCGAAGCAAACGAATCTTTTTCTATGCTTATTTCTTTGACCTTGAGCAACAAGGATATTAAAATTTGTTTCAAAACTTGTTGATATTCAGAAATAATAGTTTTGTAACAAACATACGAAATAAATTGATAACGAATCATCATAGCCATCTTAATAGAGCACGCGATGAAACATTTCTAATCGAACTAATGGCGTAACTATAATAGCCTTGCTCTAAAAACGATGACCAACATTAAGATATCCCTATTTTACGAATCCTTTGCTGTCTTTGATGTTATAGCAAGTTAGTGCATGCATGTTTTCTCTACAATAAGAATTTCAAACGTTTTGAAACAAAACGTTTAAAAATTAATGTTTATTCTCTATGTTTAGAATATTTAAAATTAAAGGTAAACACTTCAAATATTTTTTTTTCAAGTTTCATTGTGCATAATAATTATATTTGATTTATCATAAATATTTTTAAAAAGTCATTAGTTTTTAAATATGATATTTTAACATTATGTTTGCTATCGAAATTTTTCTTGTTTTCCATAGAATTCAAATATTGAAATTAAAGTTTGTTAAGTTATAATTGTAAATAATTATTAAGGGAAAATAAATATTTTAGTCATTTTTGTATTGTCTGAAACCATTGAATTATTGTGCCACTATAGCCTGGGCTACAGAAAGATTGTCAATGTTGAATTTAAGATCATCCAAGTTTACAAGTTTGTTCCTGCACCGTATTACTGAAATATGCTGACACAGTCATATTGCCCAGGCTATAGTGACACATTACTAGACAAAGCTGAAGGTTTCAGCCAGCTTTGCAAGAGGAATTTAGCACGGTGACCTATTGTCTAGGATTTAGAAATAGTGGAACTGTGGATTTAATTATCTTAAGTAAAAACTCGTAGATATGCCTTATGTTACCCCTGAGCTGCTTAAGATTTAGTTTAATCAAGATGTGTTTACTATATTACATATTATTATGCATTATGAAGTAACGGAAAAAAATGTTTCATAATACGTATAAGCATGCGGTTACATGCGCTGTAACTTGAGACAGAATTGTTTGCAACTTACGTAAGCACTTTTGAAAATGAACGATAAGCTTTGCACGACAATTTGTTACAATAAAATCATGTTATTTCATTTCTCATTCATAACAAACTGCAACATTGCTATCACTTAAAACTTTATTAGTAATGGGAGTACATGTAACTTTATCAAGTTCATAGCCTATTAAGTCGAAGTGGTAAAAAATACCCATGGGCATCTTAGTTCAGCCTTCTACAAATGTCACCGAGGGGTTTAAAAATGACATGGTGTAGAGCAAAACAAGAGTGGTTCATATGCCTGTAAATGCATAATTTCTTGTCTTCCAAAATACGAGTGCACAAGCGTGAAGTGCATTTGCAGGAAACTCAAACAAAGTGAATCCCGAGCTGCTGGTATTAATGTTAGTAAAGTAAAATGATTTATGAATGAATGAGTGATGATCTTTGGGCATGCATGGATGTATAGAGGGGTGTTTGATTGGATGGCAAACATGCGTTTGAAAAGCAATTAAGATTTTCAGATTTTAACTAAAACAAAAGATTATTAATACACAACCTTTATTATAGTTAACGTTATTACATTTTAATTAATATGTGCATCTTTAATCAACATAGAATCTGGGTAATGCAATTAAGATTTTCGAATTTTAATCAGAACAAAATTTTATGAATACATGGCATTTATTATTATTGTAATTTTATTAATGTACGTTTTCAATCAACATAACATCTACGTATTTCAAGAATGATATTCGAATTAAATAAATGAATACATAACTTCGTTTGATATTTTCATAATGTACGTCTTTAACAATATTCTTGTTATTTCCTGTCAAAAACAATTTTGACAACAATAACGTGATTGTAAAACATTATTCTATGCTGTAGAAAGCATTACTGCTCCCTGTGGAAAAGTAAGTGTTTCCCATTTAGCTTTTTCCAGAAAAAAATGTTGTGTAAATTTGTTCTGATCAATTTGCGACCATTTCTTTGAATGTATTGCTGGTCCCTTGAGGGTGTTTAATCCGCCATTTGTAATCTGCCAATACAAAATATAATAAAGCGCAATAATTTCTCGAAGGAATAAGTCCGGTGCCTATTATGGAAAATTAAAGACTGCTTAAGACTGAATAATGTTAGCAGACAGATGAATGAGATATTTTGGGAATTTGGAACGTAGATATGAAAAAAATAAGCCTGAAGCCATCTGCAAATCCGTTTACGAAGCAAACTGAATAATTTAATCATAGTATTTTAAATATTTACTTTGTTTATAATTTAATCATAGTGTGTTGACTCTTTACTTTATTTATAACCTAATAATAGTGTGTTAACTCATTACATATTTATAATTTAATCATAGTGTGTTGACTCTTTACTTTATTTATAACCTAATAATAGTGTGTTAACTCATTACATATTTATAATTTAATCATATTCTGTTGACTATTATTATATTTATAATTAAATCTTTACTTTATTTATAACTTTAATCATAGCTTGTTGATTCATTTAACATATTTATAATTTTATCATTGCGTTTTCAAAGAGTGTTCACTGTACATTAGGAATTTTTTACTTCAGAATTTTATAAAAATAAACTACTTTACAATATGTATGATATCTTGACATTTTGGAAGTTTAAGGAAATGAATGAAACGAACATCTTAAACTACTCGCATTAAACGATTAATTTAAATATTGTCAAGCTGTAGCTCTTTATTCCCACAAATGATTACAATTTCGGTTGATTTCATAAATAGTTGCGTAAAACGTTATATATTAAAGACAAAATTTACATCCCTGAATGGTTCTTTAACTCATTCTTTCCTTCTTTACCTAATTTATTTCCCTCGTTCTTCATCAAAAATAATATATTTAGAAATTGTCATACGTTTTTTATTTTATAAACCAACTAGTTACATGTAATATAAGTATACAGAAGATACACCGTTTGAGAAAAGTTAATAGAAGTGTAGTTCATTCATTAACAACGTGATGTTCCTATTCTTATATGGCGCCATTAGTGAATAACTAATTGTAGACTAACTTAATTACTCGTTGAACGATAACAGGATAATAGAAAAAAGCGGATCTTTAAAAGTCATCGAACAACACAAATAAGAAAATATCAGACTTGGTTCGATTGAGATTGTACATGGGCAGTAATGGAAATGCAAATTACAATGGAAGCTTTGGACAACAGTGCGACGCTAATGGATATTTCAGCAAGTCTGGTGATTCGTGACCACTATTATTATGTATGAGACGATTCTAGATATCATGGTTTTACCGGATGTAAATGTTAAGTAGAAGTACTGAGAAAGAAAAACAAAGCAATGTAGGAAATAAATTTAAAGCTGATTATAAAAGATGTACTAGTATATAGGTAAGTTGAGGAAACTCCACAAACAAAGTGTCGGTTGTTGTAAAGAGCGTAAAAGGACGTTAAGAAACCCATCTAAAAATGAGAACCTCTTAACAAAATTAAAATAAAGTTTCCATATACATAAAATATGCTTTGTTTTGCTATAGCAGCGGATGTGTGTGCGCGCGCACGTGCCTGCGTGTGTGTGAAGTGAACAGGTAATGACAACCGTGAGCTACTATAATTAAATGCCAAACATTTTGTCCTGGTGTTAATGTTTTGGTGTCCTATTTTCTCCATACACATTGGTAGTGAAACAAAACTTACCAATTCAAAGCAATAAAATACAAATTATATAGTCATCGATTCACCACAAAGTAACGCAACTGCAACCCATCAGTTTAAAAAAGACAATCTGGACCACATCACACATGCCATTTCCTGGAAGTGGGAAATCGACCGGAATTTCAATCCATTGCGTGGGGAAAGAACCCCAACCCCTTCCCGAATAAAGAAAAATAAAACAAAGCACACGGAAGAAAAAAGATATGAAAATTTCGAATTAAATGTCTGAAATTTATTATAAAGGACAAAGATTATCGCTTCCGATTGCAAACGTATTGAAATCCGTTGCATTTCGAGAGGTTACTGCTGACAATAAACAAATGGCACATTGATTTCAGACCTGTCATATTGATAACATTCAATATTGTTATGGAGTGTTCAAATTGGCGTTCCTCTGGAGAAATAAACAGACCATGTGTCAAAATTGCCAATTAACTGCCAGTAATAAATAAAGAGACATTATGTCACATTTGCCAATTTACTGCACATATTAAACAGAACCTGTGTCACAATTTCCAGATAACTGCAAGTAAAACACAGACCTTGTGTTACAATTGCCAACTGAAAGTTATAAACATAGCTTCTACAAATAGCAAGTTAACTGCAAGTAATAAACGTACCTTTTGTTACAATAGACAGTTAACTGCAAGTAGATCTAATAAACATACATCTTGTTACAATTTTCATTTAGCGTTTAACCTTGCGTTAAAATGCCAGTCACTGCAAGAGATAAACATAACTTCTGTTACAACTGCCAGTAAACTGCAAGTAATAAACAGACATTGTGTCACAATTTTCATTTAGCATTTAGCCTTGTGTTACAATTGCCAGTTAATTGCAAGTTATGAACATAACATGTGTTACTATTGGCAGTTAACGGCAAGTAATAAAATACCGTGTGTCACAATTGCCAATTTACTGAAAGTATTATACAGAAGTTGTGAAACAACTTTCATTTAGCATTAAGTCAAGGATGCACTTAATATAACCTGTGCACGTTTATGTCTTAAACATAATAAAAAGAGAGATTGGCGAATATCTGTAACTTTTAGAAAAACAAAGCGCAGGGGAAAGGGGCAACTGCTTTTTTAATTTTGCCAAATAGCTGACATTATTCACATGTTCTAAAATTTCCAAGATCACATAATTTAACTTAATTTCAACCCAGCCGCAATGCTCAATGTGGCCAAGAACGCACATCAATCTGTTTTCAGTGCTAGACTTTTATCTAGCAGATAGAACCATTTTTCATTTCTGCTGTCCATTAAATAGCACAGTCACTTTTTAACGTAGCCCATTAATTTGATAAAGGACATTGAATACATCCAGGTTTTACGAACAAAGTGACCTTTAAACTATTGTCAAGGACCTAGCTCAGCATTGACCCAAATACGAGTTACAAATATTAACAAGAAGACTAGAGTACTTTGTAATTGGAATTGTAAATTAAAACTTATTTGACTAAATAAATTAGCTTTATTGAAGACTTCATTCTATATTTAAATGTTATTTCCGTAATTGTTGATTTGATTATTTGAAAGATATATAGAAAAGAATCATATTGAACTTGACAAACACGTGTACCATTTGTTTTATATTCAAAACCAGAATTGGCTCCAATCGACTTTTCATCTCTAATTTCCATACGATAATTTATCAAATATCATCAAAACCAGGATTTCCTCAAGACAATCACATATGTGTCCAGGAATGATTTTCGAAAACTTGATGAATAAGTTTAATTGTGCAGCATTTTCTTTTTGTAAAATTTCTATTTAGCCACAGTTTTCCGTAAAATTTCATCCTACTTACCCCAGTTCTTGAACATTTTCTAGAAAAATTGCGATACCATCTTTAGGTTTGGAATAGTTTAACAAAAATCTTATTTTGAAATTCACTACTGCATTTTGCATCAATTCTAAAGCATTTTTGATGAGCAACTTATCTTTTGATATTTTTACACAATTCTCAAGATAACGTCGTCTTGACTTTAATAGCAATAGTTCTCATCTTATCTTTACACATATACACATTAATGAGAATAAATAAGTCATGACATGCACACCAACCACACGGATAAGATAAATGAGACACTTATTTCCATTGTGGTCCCCTGATTTGCTGGGATGGCATAGACAGCCTTTACCAATGAAAATAAATACATTCTCCCTATGAGGTTAGAAATGTTACCGCTAGTGACCCTGGCAATCCCCTCAGGCAATGATGCTAGGTTACCATTTAACTGTTTGCACGGCTTGCTCATGTCTTTCGTCTCTCATTTGCGAGCGGTTGGTTCTGTGGTTTGTTATTTTAGCTTAAGTTGGTCATTTAAAACTACGTCAGTGACAATCACGTGATATTTTGATATCGCACTTACAATTAACGATAACCCTTACATAAGAATCGGTTGACTTTATATATTTTTCATTTAGCATTTTTCAAATCGAAATCATTTTTGTATATATAAGGTGAATGTCTTCTAGTAAACGGTAATGTGATGAAACACATCTTTACTGAGCACGTAGTACTGTTATTTAAAAAAATGTATGATAAAATATGTTTTAACAAACACCATAAACAATATTGAAACGGCCCTTCTTCTGTTCCTTTTTAATGACAATTAACAAAAACATACATATTTTTTTTACTTATTTTAATTGCAAATTGTTTCAATATTTTCTTTTGAATCTAAAATTCAGCAAGTGATTAATTGGTTAACCTTTCAATTGAGAAATGAATTTATTGCGTGCCAATGTCATCATTTATCAACCCGGAACCGGAAGTAATATATCAATTACAATCATTTTGAATGTTACTTAATATTTTTGAAACAATTTATCATAGTTAACTGTGTGCAGTAGCAAACCCTAGACAAATTTATCTCCGAATCAGAAAAACCATTCTCATTAATGGTTTTGAATAAACGCATGTTTTGAACTTCATTACATTGTTTTTAGTAGTTTTTTAAAACAAAACGCCTATAATATTCATGAACGACAGACTTGCAGGCTATGCATATGATTTAATTTAGTAGCTAAAATGATGGTGTTATGAAGAGTGTCGGTTGATGATGTACAATGTTGCAAATGCAAGAATTGTTCGACTGTTTAAAGATATTAAAAGAGAGGCTTCTGTGTTAGATTGTATGTAAATATAATGTCGTTACTGCAATAATGTTTTAAGAGATGTTTCCGTGTTATGTGCATACCATGTCTTAACTTCATTAATGTTATAAGAAATGTTTTCCTTGTTATTTATTAAATACAATGTCGTTACTGGATTTATGTAATAAAAGATGTTTTCCGTGTCATGTAAATACAATGTCGTTACTACATGTACAATAATGTTATAAGAGATGTTTTCCGTGTTAAATTAAGTAAATACAATGTACAATATTAATACAATGTCAATACTGCAATAATGTTATAAGAGATGTTTTCCTTGTTATGTAAATACAAAGTAAATACAATGACAATACAGCAAAAATGTTATAAGAGATTTTTTCCGCATTACATGTATGTAAATACAATGTACAATATTAATACAATGTCAATACTGCAATAATGTTATAAGAGATGTTTTCCGTGTTACATGTACATGTATGTAAATACAATGTACAATATTAATACAATGTCAATACTGCAATAATGTTATAAGAGATGTTTTCCGTGTTATGTAAATACAAAGTAAATACAATGACAATACAGCAAAAATGTTATAAGAGACGTTTTCCGTGTTATGTAAATACAATGTTAATACTGCAATAATGTTATAAGAGACGTTTTCGGTGTCATACAAACACAAGGTCGTTACAGCAATAATGACGTTAATCCAATTAATGGGTTATTAAGACAGGATTTCCGTGAAATGTAAATCAAGTTCCGTTGCTGCAAGAACCGTGCTGTGTAAACTCCATGTCGTTATTCCAAAAGAATTATAACAACAATGCCGTTGGTATATAAGAGGGATGACGCAGTATATACATGCAATTTAATTAGTGCAATGAAGTTGCTACATTGAACAGAAGGCTTACCGCATGGTGTTTTTCCCAAAACGGTGTATTGAACGATAAATATCAACCATGATAACAGTTCAGAACATGTTGCTAGCCCTTGAGACAGGTTTATTTTTTTAGCGTTAGGAATGTTTTGCTTGCCTATGAGACTGATTATGCACCGTCTCTACCGGATGTGATATTTGACAATCCGCCGCTAAAATGCGGTCATAGTAGTTACAATGTCACTTTTCATTATGTTAGATTTGTTTTTGAATAAAGCGTGTACTCAATTGTTATGTTTTGCCGTCGAATAACTAAGAGTATTTGTTTTACAGAAAATTACTTCTCTGCTACCTAATTACACACGGATTCGTACTTTGAGGAAATAACTTCGCCCAACTAACAAAACTCTGTGATGCAATCTTACACATTTAACGGCATTGAATATTTATGCATATTTACCGTTAAACTCTCAACATTTCTTCTTATGTTATACATGTTTGTGTGTTTTTGCATGCAACATTGTCGAGTTTAGGTTATTGAAGCAAATTCACCAACTTGGAAACAAGTTGTACTTGTGTGTTCACATGAAAACCTGCAGGGGCAGTTGTGAGGTTGGTGCTTGTTTTAAACCTTGTTTAAACCCCTTGTTGCACATTGTTTTGCCACTGACCGTTCCAAGGCGGTACCCCTTTGGGCTCTTATTTTCTCTAATTGGTTGTGGTGTCTTTTAAAAATTGATCATTTCACCCATGCTCTTTTGTTCTCTGTTATTTTTGCAGTGTGGTGAGGAGGCTGCCTCTTCTGAAACTGGCCAATTCCAATATACAAACTTAACTTCTTTCGTAATAACTTAAAATTAGTATGTTGTTTTTTTTTCAATTACTACATGTAGGATAAAAAGATTTTTTTAGATACTTATACTGTAGCCGTTGACTTTCGGACACCAGATCCATTCATACTACATGACTTCGCATATCTATCAGATACAGCAGTTCGTAATATGTATTATATTTAGTTAGCATTATATTTTGAATTATAGCTTCAGTCCTTTGATGGTCGTTACTGCCTATTAAAAGGCTCAATCAATCCGAGCCTGCATTATTTTCGTATTTTTCGTGTTCTGTGGCTATCAGACTTCCCTTTTCTTATATTTCACCTCGGGGGCGATTAAAATCCACTATGTCGACTGCTATTAACAGGTTGGAGATGATGTGGTTAACACCTCATGTTATCAAGTGACCATAGTAGGTCACGCAATACACAGCAATACTTATATATTAGATTAATTCTGCATTTAAAATCATTTAACTTAAAGCAACCACAAAAAAATTACGGAAGAAGAATCAGTTTCCGAACTGGATAGACATTTAATCATAATAAACAGTGAGTTTTAAATAAATTGAATACAATCAGTCAAACTGATATGCGATACATTAATTACATTTCTTACTGAAAGAAGTTTTGAATTAAAAAATGCAATTGTTGTGCGTGTGTACCTGAATTACCCAGCTTTCACTTTTGTAATTTCACAAAAATTTAAAAACAACATAGTAAGCTGATTAAAATGGATTGATTTCATTTTAATACATAATGTAACGCGACTTCATATGTCTCATACGAGTTGTCATTTAACCTATGTTATTTAACATACTCACTTTTTCATCCGCATCTTCGTTACCGACAAACTACATGTAAGGTAAACGTAAACTTGCAACGTATGTAACAAACAATAGCAATTATAGCTATTTGTTTAAAACTTAACCGCAATATGCACACCAACGTTTAGAAAGGATCGAAATTGTACTGTTTATTAGTATAAACACTGAGTTGTGCTAAACGAGGCTAGGTGGCGTCAGCAGTTATATACATTTCCATTATTGACTATGAACACTCTTAATCACACCGGGCCTGCAATCTGTCCACATGTGTCGTGTTTGGTGGCTTTCAAAATTCCCTTTTCATCTATTGTAATGATAGTTTACCATACCAGTTAATGAAATCAACTTTAATCCTTCTTGAATTTGATAAGTTGTTTTTCCTTTTCATTTTAAATTTGAAAAGTAAGGTTAGATTGCAAAATATGTTTATAAAAAATGAAAACAAGAAGCCTATATATACAACCAAAAAGTATAGATCGAGGTCGGAAGACTATCAATTTACAAACATCGCAAAAATAATCATATGGGTTAATGCACTTGAACAGTTAATGGAAAACCAATTTGCAACTTTGATTTAAAGCACATTTGACGGGCTGCTTGCTTGGTCGTTCAGTCTGAAAACAACCTTGAATATGTATGCATATTTAACCACATGCTTTTTGATCTCTCGTAATAATTGGACGTTCAGAGGAAAAACAACCATGAATATGTATGTTTATATTTAACCAAATGTTGTTCTGCCGTGATAATTGTTCGTTCAGAGGGAAAACAACCATGAATATGTATGTTTATATTTAACCACATGTTGATCTCCCGTAATAATTGGTCGCTCACAGGGAAAACAACCATGAATGTGTATTTTTATATTTAAACATATGTTGTTCTGCCGTGATAATTGGTCGTTCAGGGTGAAAAAAACATGAATATGTATGTATATTTAACTATATGTTGATCTCTCGTTATAACTGGTCGTTCAGTGGGAAAACAACCATGAATACTTACAATGTATATTTAACCATATGTTGTTCTCTCGTATTAACTTGTACTGCTGTTTGATTTCTTTATATATTAGGCAACATGAAATGTTTAAGACATTTCTTATTCTAATAACAATGGATTCTAGATGACGACATATAATGCCAGCAAAATTTGATTTTTTAAAGTTTATTTGCTATGTTTTTATATAAGTCAAAGAGACATAACATGTTGCCACATGATTCATCTGAACATTGCTATGTTTTATAATTGTAGATGACGGCAATGTATATTGTAACAGCAGCTGGGACACGTACTCGTGCTGGCCACGAACTCTGGCGGGAACTACAGTCACCATACCATGTCCAGCCTACCTTGCCGGCATCACCAAAACAAGTAAATTTAAATTTAATGTTTTATTCTGCTTGTTTAGTTAAACACCGGATTTACGGTAAGCCTATTTTGTTACAAGTTCCAAAATGTCGTGAAAAAGAAAATGCGTTTTAACAAGGCGGTTATTCGGCGTGTTTTTGTCTCTGTCGCGTTTTTTGTTCGGTGGTGTTTGCAATGTATTAATCCTTTCGTCATTTCACTGTTGTCGATAAAGCTATTCTTTCTGTTCTAACCTTTCTTAACGTATGTAACGAAAAAGTGAAATATGAAGATACATCAATAACATTTACTGACAGAGGCAAAGTTTTATTGAACTACATTTTGCCGCTTTTAATTACTGTAGTGATTTCTCTTTTTTGTTCTTTTTATATCGATGACAAGATAATGAGGAAAGGAATAACAACTTACCCTGGTAAAACGCTTGCTATTTTTGTCTTTGTACGCATAAAGAATTTTATCAAGAGTACATGTATCTTAGTAAGAGGTAACACATGTCAATCGGTTATAAATAAAATTTGTAGTTACAAAAAGATCAAAAGCTTCTCTTGTGATACTATTTAACATTCTTTTATGATGCATTTTCGTTGTTTAGCATTGATAACGTCATTCAAATTTGAAAATACTTTCGTGTACTGATCCTTTCTTCGTCAAGAACAAGCTATTTTACAAACTCGTCAAAGCGGTTACTTCCCCTTACATAATATTAACCACTACATTATACCACGAACATTATAACAAAATTGTGTAACTATTTATTTTTAATGTTATTTTTTATAATAACGTTAAACTTCTTAAATACGTCTTGGTAATTGAAGACAAATAATAATATTCATAGGAAACGTTTAAAATTATCTTTTTTTTAAATTATCAATAAATATTAATAATTAAATCAAATCACTGCGTGGAGGTTTTGTATTTCATACACACATTTCGAAGCCTCCATTTTGCATGTACATGTATACCAGCAAACCATTATCTGGATCTCGCAAACTACTTGATTAGGGTTTGGTAGACCCAACTTTATATTATGTTTAAATTAGTTTTAACGTTTAAAATGCGTAAAATTATGATATCATGTATAACAGCACTGAGACGCACAGACAAGACGTTCAGTCATGACAATTATATCTTTTTATGTCATTACTGAGTGCCTAGAGAACACTTGCTTAACCGTAACAGATTTCAAGTTTACCGAAGGAATTTAGTATTTTTTCTGTTAAACCGGTTTGATGAAAATAAATATTTTCTGATTTTTGTCATCCTATTACGGAAGTTATAAATACACACATTTCATAAATCACTCTAATTTATTTCAACGATGAACCATTCTTATTTTAAAAGAATAAAATATACGTGTATATAACACTTTTACATGATTTCTATTATAACTTTTAAAATATAACAAAAGTCTAGCCGAAGCGAATTTAAACGCTCATTCGTTGGCATTATGTCATCCAACAGCTGTGTTTTTGAACTTGTCTTATCGTCACAAATATGGATTTAAATGAAATCTTTGCACTTAAAACCATTTTTGTATTTGTGTTGTTTTTAACGATTTCTTTTTTCTTTAAATCATGTGGACGTACCGATAATGCCTACTGGACCATGTGTGTGAAGTTAGCTGCCAGTTGCCAGTTGCCGATTCAATTGGCAACTGGCAACTGGCAGCTAACTTCACACTTGAGCTGCCAATTCAAACAAATTTTTAAACTGGCAACTGGCAACTGGCATCTGGGTGCCAATTCGATTTAAGTCGATGTACTCAGTTGAATTGGCAACTGGCAACTGGCACCTTGGTGCCTATTCCACTTTCTTAATATATTAACGAAATATGTCCAGTTAGCAACTGGCAACTGGCATCTGGGCGCCAATTCAAAATATCTCGATGATAAGGACTTTTTGAATTGGCAACTGGCACCTGGGTGCCAATTCGATTTTATTTAATGTATTGACTATTTAAGTTGAATTGGCAACTGACAATTGGCATCGGGATACCAATTCGAATTATATCGCTGACTAAGATTTTTCGAATTGGCAACTGGCAACTGGCAGCCAGGTGCCAGTTGCCAGTTGCCAATTCAAAATTATTCCTAATCATCGAGATATTTTGAATTGGCACCCAGATGCCAGTTGCCAGTTGCCAATTCAACTTAAATAGTCAATGCATTAAATAAAGTCGATTTGGCACCCAGTTGCCAATTCAACTTCAATAGTCAATACATTAAGTAAAGTCGAATTGGCACCCAGGTGTCAGTTGCCAGTTGCCAATTCAACTGAGTACATCGACTTAAATCGAATTGGCACCCAGATGCCAGTTGTCAGTTGCCAGTTTAAAAATTTGTTTGAATTGGCAGCTAAAGTGTAAAGTTAGCTGCCAGTTGCCAGTTGCCAATTGAATCGGCAACTGGCAACTGGCAGCTAACTTCACACACATGTCAACCGGCTGGTTTTTTTCCTGAATGTGGGTCGTGAGTGGGTGTCAGTGTGGTAGTTTGAAAGGAAGGGTGAATGCGGGAATGAGTGATAAGTAGGGTAATTGAATAAAATTAAATCATTTCTAAAGAAATATGCAGAAAATATATTTGTTACTGATGTCAGATGTAACTCAATTGTTTACTGTACTTTTGTATGTTCTTGTAGAAATTATTGAAATAAAATTTGAATAAAAAAAGAAATCTTTGCCTTCATCTTGCACTTTTCCCTGATAAAATTCTTTCTTCGCGTTCATCGGGATATGAAAATATCGATTCAATCCTTAATAAATCACAAGAAATAGCATTTGTCTTCTGTTATGGTTTCAGCGCGTACAAATAACATGTTTTCTGCAAATATAAATATTGTTTCAGTTAATGTTTAAACTTTCCGAGTTTCCACTAGCAAGTTCATAAAAAAAATCAAAGCATAATGGTGTGCCAAAGTTTATGAAGAATTTCTTTGACCAAAATACGTCTTGATACAAAAGAGTTAATATGTGTATTTTTATAAATTTTTCAATACTATAAGTTTAACAATTAAAAACTAAACATATTCCAGTTTAAGATATCTATAAATAATTCTAGCTTTGTTTTTTGTTGACAGAACTCATTTATCGACAGAACGTTTAAGTATGTTAAAGAATTAATTACAATATTCGTTTATAAATAAGGCTTCTCTACAGAAATGAATAAACGGTTTCTGCAATTTTTGTTCTAGGTGAAGGTCATGGTAAACAGGTGCTTAGCATTCTATACAAAACATATGGATCTACGAATACATCGTAAGCAAAAAGTAAAAAGAAATCTAAGAATAGAAACAATCGTTGAAGCTATCGATGACTTTGTTAATATTTCCGTTAATATTTCCAAATGAGCATTGTTTGTATGGGAACTTCCCCTTTGATTGCACACCTGTACAATCTGTTTGAGTCACTGTGTTGGACTTTTACGTTTGGTAATTGATGTCTTAAATTTAAATTACTTTGTTATTAAGAAAGAATTTTCTTTGCAGAATAATAGATTGAATAATTAAACATAAGTTTTCCAGTTATCCGATACCTTTTTTTCGTCATCTCTGCCATAGTAGATAGAATTTT
Organism: Corbicula japonica; assembly: GCA_038501625.1. Taxonomy (NCBI): domain Eukaryota; kingdom Metazoa; phylum Mollusca; class Bivalvia; order Venerida; family Cyrenidae; genus Corbicula; species Corbicula japonica. The sequence continues at coordinate 457,072 of JAZAYU010000055.1, forward strand.
TCAAACAGATATGAGAAGGTTAAAACCAGTTTTTAAGACCAGTGCAAGGTCAATCGATTTGGGAACAAAGCGTTTGCTTTTTAAAACAAATTTCTCCACATAGAAAATTGAAGAAACCTCTTTTGGTATGATTGAAAAAGCCATTCGTGACAGACATTTCTTGTTGCAAATAGGTGAGTTACGAAAACACCAGCCTTTTCTCATCAGGGCTGTTTAATTGCAGATATTTACAGGAGAAAAAACGAAATGAAGATAATTGCAAATCAAAAATTATTCATGGACAATAATGAGTTGTAACACCAGCGTGATTATGATCACTGAAATGTTGATTTTGTTTTCGTTAAAAACGAGACGATCTTATTCTGGTGTCTAGTTATGATGTCAAATAGTTGGCATATTAACGAAGTCAGGATGTCGTATACAATCATGTAATTGGTATATAATTTAACTTGAAGTTGAGTATTTGTATAACTAAAAAAAATCTAAAAATCTTAATATCTATAAAAACATCAAAAAATCTTGTTTTTGTGTGTTTGTTATTGTTGTTATAGTTGTTTATGCTGTTGTTGATGAAAAGAAAATGATTCCATTATAATCATGAAATTATCGTTAAAATTAATTTTTTAAACTTTAGCTTCTTCATAGTCATGATAGTATTTTGGTGATTATTGACATAATACACATCATTCATGTTAGGGGATTGGCAACGGACAATGTTTTGAAGAATCTGTTCATTCCACTACATCTGGATGTAATCGTTGCTTTGATTCATTTTCTTTCTTCTTTCAACATTTTGATATTGCATTAGTTGATATATAATAAAAGGTTCTTTTCTTCAGCATTTTGATATTGCATTCATTGATTTATAACAAAATGTTCCTTTTTTTCAACATATTTCATTCAGTGATTTATAACAACATTCTTCTTCAATATATTTCTATTAGAGAAAAATCATAATTGGCGCCGACTGGATGCTATATATCAAACTGGTTTCCTTCATTTGTTTCCAGTTCTCCAATAAAGCATTATTGTTTGAATATTATGGGAATCATAGAAAGGCATTCATTTGTTTAGATTTTAATTTGATCAAAACTTAGAAAAATCAAAGAGCAAGTCTACTTATCGTTGGCAATATCTATAATGTCTTCCATTCCATGTCCAAGAGCAGGGCATATTTTTTCTGTCTGAATCTTTTAAAGATAACAAACAAAGGACACAAAAGAAATGCAGAAATGGGGTAGGAAGAGCAATTTGAGAACCATTTGAAAACAGGCATGAAGGTTTTAAAACTGAGATTGGAAACCAGTCTCAACTCTCAAGGATCTGATTGGCTGGAATGGCGACTGGTCGCCATTTCAGCCAATCAGATGCTTGAGATTTGAGATTGGTTTCCATGCTCAGTTTTATAAGCTTGAGAACAGGTCGTGATGATTTATAGCACGTGACAATTAAAAACTGTATGTTTACCCTTTTTCTATCGATATATTTTATTATCATGGTGAATTTTATAATTTAAGAGGAATACAATATCTGACGATAAGTTATTTAAAACAACTGTACGGAAGTTTAAAAAAAACGGTTCGTGGTAGCAGTGGTTACTGTAACTAGAAGGATAAGTAACCGCTGAGAGAAGTTTGGCAATAAACGAACTTCTAGGTTCATCGACACAGAATACAACACCGGTATTGCAGCTACTTCAAAATGAAATAATTAATGACCAAGGGGAAGAGATTTTTTACAGTAAAACTTTCAAATAAATACTCAACTTTTACATTTATACAATACAACAATACCTGTGAAAAAATTCTGAGATTAAAGATTGCTAAAAAATCTAAAACTATAAAATGTTGTACAAACTATGAAATTTATATCGTTGTTTCTTTCGTAGTGACGTTTAGATTAATGTTATGAGTATCCACATGTGAACTTTGATGTCGTCGTTCATTGTTTTATTTAAAGCAAATGTTGCCATAAAATTGCGGATATCGAACATTGAACTGAATACTGATAACACAACATGTGCTTTTCAAAAACTAATTTACTACCTGACCTATAATAGCTTTGGGTAACTGTAGTTTTATGACAAACATTCGTAAATATGGTGATAGATTCAGGTTCCAGTACTGAATCATCATTCCTGCTATATGAGACAAAAAGCTAAACCATTTTCTTTATATTTTTCCCTATCAGATAACGCGACAAAGTTGTGTGAGAAGAACGGTACCTGGGCGGACAAGGCTAATTACACGATGTGTATCGCTGGGGACGAGGCCGACAGCATGCATACAGAGGTAATAGACTAAGTTTTATTCCTAGTGTCAGTCTTTCAGGCGCTCAGATTTCGCAAACTCGATCTGTTCGTCTGAAGACATTCTTCATTAAAAATCAGACGCTTCAAAACGAGGCTCGTAGTTAGGATATTAGTATGGAACGCTGTTGCTGCCTCGTGATAATGATGTTAGACTGTCGGCTTGCCGACAATATTTGCTTGAAATCGAAAAGACACATTCTTAGGCGACACACCCTTTTTAACTTATGGTATATCATTGCGCCCACGGGCGTATTTAAGTATTCAAGTAAGCTGGGTTCTGTGGTGACCATGAGATCTGACGAAAAATGTATGCAGACGTTACAAGCACAACACTTACCATATTGCTACTTAAAAAGTATTTTTTTATTGAAATTATGTCAATTTGAAGACCCTTTTTTCTAAAAGTTTGACCGTTTTGGATCTTAATTACGTGCGCAATGGTAAACTTGGCCCTGCACCCATTTGTTTTATTTTTAAAATTTCTTAAAAATTCTTTGGCATACCCTTATGACTACCTTAGAATATAACTTAAGAAATAAAGAAGTCTTCTTTGGGGGTTGGGTCGTGTTTTCCTGTTTTGACGGTCTAATTATTAGATAAAATGTTAAAAACCTCACGCCTTTTGGATGTGTTGATCCTATGACACTGTGATGATCACTTGTCAATGATAGTATTAGTTCTCTTATTTTGAAAAAGGTGTTATTTTGTTGTGTTTTTTTTTCGTTTTAGTTTTTACGACATTTGGAAAGAATTCTCAATTATCTATTATCTATTATTTTTTCATAACTACATGTAAAAAGAAATTAAGTGACATGTGTTTACTGCTATTTTAACCGCGAACTTTATAATATGTCATATCGTCGACTCAACTTAATGACGTCATTTCAAAGTCGTCTGCTAAACTTAATGACGTAACTCCAAAGATTGACCTCAACTGTACGGAGGTACCTTGTTTCTGTCACTTCTGTGACGCGCCTCCTTATATGTTATGTTCATGGACTATGTAACATTTGCATTCAATTTAAAGGATGCGACAACCATGTTAAACTCGTTAAAAGCCCGCGCACGAAGCAAACTTAACCGAAGATTTGTACTTTTAGGTGACGCATCTGATGGCTATCCGAGTTATATATAACGTGGGATTTACCGTTTCAACATTAGCGCTTGTCATAGCACTGTTCATATTCCTGTACTTCAGGTAAATCAAACATTGCCCAAGACTATAAAACTGAGCCTGGAAACCAGTCTCAAATTTCAAGCATCTGATTGGCTGAAATAGCGACTGGGAGATTTGAGACTGGTTTCCAATCTCAGTTTTATAGCCTTCAGCCCATGTGTCAGTAGCACGTGTCATCGAATAACTTATCTTTTAGATTTTTTTGTCATAAAAGATATATTTTGTTTAATTTATTATATATTCCAGAAATACTTTATGAGCAAAAAATCCACATCTAAGAAGCTACAAAACACTCTTTACAAAATAATTACCTTTGTGGCATGTTCAATATTTAAATATTGAATATTACAATAAAAACGATGTTAACCTATCATGTCTTCACATTTATACAGCATCTACAATAAAAAGGTGAAATATGCATATCAGGAATCGCGACATTCAGAAAAAACAGCCTCCCCACACAGTCAAGAAGAAGAGAGGGAGAGAGCATGGTTAATAAAATGATCAGTTTCAAAAAAGACACCACCAACAATAAACAAAAATGAGAACGCGAGGGGTTACCGCCTTGGAACGGTCAGTGGCAAATCAAATTGCCACTTGGGGTTTAAACCAGGTTCTAGGGTGCACCAACCTCATACTTGCCCCAACAGGTTCTAATATCACAAAACAAGTACAAGTTGTCTTGGTGAAAAAACTCCAAATAAGAAATTGGATAAATATGTGAAAGCAATCGCGCTAAATATGTGATTCACGAGTATGTCATAACTTTTGTATACATATAGATTTTTTATTCTTTTTAGATGTTTTTAATTCATTTGTTAACATTAATTTAATACTTGACTATTATATTTTCAAGGAGTCTTCGCTGCCTTAGAAACTCCATACACTGTCATCTGATAGTCACGTTCATCCTTAAGAATATAGTCTGGATCATCATGAGGCATACACTGATGTACCTGCAGCATCCAGACTACTCCGTGAGTATTATTTGAGAACATGGGGTTGCGCTTGCCTGTAAATAATGAGAATGTTCTTTAAATTTAGGGATGCTAACTGGATGTATGACGGAGCAGAACTTGCATATCCTGATAAATAGGTTGAAGATCCTTTATTTTAGGGATGCTTACTGTCGGTATGAAGAGAAAGCGCTTGTCTGTCAGCTTTTATGGCGACGTGGTAGAGCTTCATGTACTAGCATGCAAGGGACCCCGAATTCAATCCTTTGTTCAGGCTTGGATGTTTCAGATTCCTTGTTACATTTGTCGCCAGACGTCAGCGAGAGTTTGAGGCGAAATTGTACATAGTAGTAGTCAACTATATTTCCACGAAACTATATTACAATGTTATTTATCAAATTGATTCATACTTGCCTTGTTCTCGGTCAAAGGGTAGGCATATTTGCTCGAGGCCGAAGGCGTAAGGCTAATAATTATGAATGTCCGATGCCCAATAACATGGTTAAAGCGAATTCGCTTGATTAATGACAATTTTATTAATTAACAAAATAAAATCATCAAATTCGTATTAAGACTAAACTGGGCAAAAACGGGAATAGCAGAGACAATCTGAGAATTACTGGGCTAAAATGCGATAATTAATTAATAATAAAGCAAACAAACATTCATATACGCGTATGTTGTCAATTTAATTACTAGTAAGTATAAATACGTAAATTCATGCCAAATCGCCATTGCGCCGAAGTTTGGAAAGGAAAAACAGGATTTCCCAAAGTTTCGTTTCAGGCATTCAAATAAAATGACTAGATAATAGAGTACTTCAATTACTTTATGGAAATTCGACCGTTGAAACACGAATTGTCTTGGTATCATTTAATCATATTAAAATATAAGAATGAAGATGTGGGAATTGCTTCAGAATGCCGAAGTTTCCTTGTCAACAGGATTCCATTAATATTATCTCTGTCATCTTGACTTGGAGCTTTTACTTTTCATGAGATATTGATGGACTTGGTTTTATAGACTGATAAAGTCTATCAATAAGCTATGACAAATAGAAACTGTGATTTTTATGGAATGTGTCACTTTCAAACGAATACTTCATTGTCTCATATGCCAAGTGTGAGGTTAGATTTGATTGACCTACTTTGTAATGCATTTAAAGAAGCCTGTTCACAGTTCACGGTGGAAAAGTCTCATACGCTTTTATTAATAATTGTACTATAATGTTATTAATCAAGTGACCTCATATTGGCCTTGTAATTGGGCAAAGGGTATTCAAATCAGCTCGAGGCCGAATGCCGAGTGCTATTATGACTGCACGAGGTCCAATAACATAGCCAATTTGAATTCACCTTATTAATGACAATTTTATTAATTAACAGACTAAAAACATCATATTCATATAAAGACTAAACTGGGCCAATACGAGAATTGCTTGGCCAATATCAGATAGTTAATTAATAATTATATGTAATGGTATGAATTAGGTGAACTGACAGGTTTTACAGGTTTTGCTCTAATAAGTACATTTTATGATCAGGTTTAAGTGAATTTTTACTGCTAAGCAACTTTGGTTTTAGATATATTCACATATAAAAACTGCTGCTTCATCTATTAAATTGACAAAAGAAATAAGGTCATTAATACGTAGTAAGTATTATGCGGAAATTCAAATTCCGTATGTTCCAGAAAACAGAGGATACTATAATAAAAGCTAAAACTTAAAACGTGCAATAAAAATAATAAATAACTGTAATAAAACAACAGTAAACTCTTGGAAATTTAACTCATTACACACACATAATTTCATGTACTTGTCTAATTTTTATCAAAAATATTGTTTGTATCAGATATTCTTTGAATTATAATTCAGTTGACAGTTGTGAAAGATGAAATGTCCATTTTTTGGATAGCTATTCAGTTTGATTTTCAATCCTTGGTTGCAACTGAAACAACGTCAAGTTTCAATCAGAATTGTGTACTTTAGTAGTGTGAAACATGGAAACCAGTAATAAATCAGGAATTATCTGAGAATTGTATTACAATAAATACTGACATCTTTCAAAGAATATGATTTAATAAACCCTGTTTTTTCTAAAATTGCTCCCCCGAAATTTGTAGTCTAGACGAGTTCGCAAGGATTCAATAGGCACCACGATAAATGAACGGGAAAAATCTGCTTCACGTCTCTAAAAAGTCTGTCTATCAGTTAAGGTTTAATTTAGAGATGGGTTTGCAGTTTAAAGGTTATTTATTATTGTCCGTCGTTTCGTTTAAGCCAAACTCGTTAGAGCGAAATGCATGTACAAACGAAGTCGGAAACGGTTTTGGAATCTTTAGATGGCAATTACATAGACACAAAAGATTTAATACACTTTTACTGCTAATATCAGGGTGGCTCTACCACGTGACTTTTTGGATGTCGTGCACATACAAAATCACTCACTTCAGGTAGGTTTTTTGCTTATTCTCAGTAATTTCTGGACCGATTTCGATCAGATAAAGAGTACAAAGACAAATTTACACTTTCAAACAAAATTTGTATTTGAATGTTTGAGAAAACGACAGTCGATTGATAATGGAGGATAAATGTCGATGAAAATGCTTTTTAATAGTAGTACGGTGCTCTTTATCTGATCGAAATCGGTCCAGTAATTAATGAGAAATAAGCAAAAAACCTACCTGAAGTGAGTGATTTTGTATGTGCACGACATCCAAAATGTCACGTGGTATAGCCAACATGTAATATGGAATAAAACGCCTTTACTGATTACACGATGAAACTAGGGTCCTAAAAATCCGAAAACAAACTTGCGATTAACTGTTTAGACTTCTTGGCTTGTTCAATCTTAGAGCCATTATTATAAATTCAGTATTTAGAAATTTGGCTTCTACGAAGGGTCCCCCCCCCCCCCAAAAAAAAAAAATATATATATATAATCTTGCTCCATCAGGTTTGGAATCGAGCAAACACATTCGGTAGGCAACAAACAACAACTTGAAAAGAACCTGTTTAATTCTGCGTGTACAAATTCTGGATCTTATTTACAAGAAATAATAAATATAGACAATGAAACATGGTCTAAAATACCGGAATCTACATAATATATAAACATTAAGTTACAAAAAAATGTTTCAAAATCTGCAAGGCAAATAAACCAGCAACGACAGGGCTGCAGCTCCATAAAACCAAGTTCGCTATCTGGTGCTACCAGGGGCGGAACAGATGGGATGTAGCGCTTTTTGGTCAGCAATTATATTTAATTTTTTGGGGAGTTTGGCCAGCAGTTGGAAATTTATATGTAAGCCTTAAACGAACAAACTTTCCGGCAATCTTGCGTCCGACCCTGACTACCAACTGCCCATCTTATACAATCGTAAAAGGATACTTAAATAAAGCTCAATGACATTAACATCAGCTCGGGACAACAGTGACCGCATTCTACTAAGACAATAATGACTAAATGACAAAGGAGATATAAAATCTCCCAGAGTTCTAATTTTTCTCCGTAATTTTAAGTAGAAAGACGTTGACTTAACTCTGTATTTGTAATCAGTTGCCAACAACGATATTCAATTCAAGTTTTAATATTGTAATTATTGACTTTGGAACAGTTTGGCGAGCGTTATCCAAAATTTTGCCCAAACTGCATTTCATGCAATTACCTATTAAGCAATCTTAAAATTTCTCTAAATTGCTTGTTTTGTTTTAATAGGACCCCCTCATACGTAGGAAAAACATGAAACATTATTAATAAGCAGCATGTTGATTAAGTAAACCCTTTCAAAGTACCCAATTTTAAAATTACTTTCCCCCACCCCCCTTTTCAATTGATGACTGTTCTTTGACCATGCAGTGTAAGTAAATGGAATTGGATTCATTTATATAATAAAACATGAATTAAAAGGGAACTTTGAAAGCCATCGAACACGACGAATATGAAAATATTGCAGGTTCGGTTTGATTGAGCCTGTTCATGAGCAGTAATGGAAATGCATATTAATGCCCACGCCGCCTAGCCCCGGGTTGAGCGCAACTCAATATTTACTCTAATAAACAGTACAATTTTGACCATCCCAAACGATGGTTTGCATATGGTGGTAAGAAAATAATCAATTAAAATTAAAAAGACATTAAATAATGAATTCCAAAACAAAACAGTTCTGTTAGCAACCTCTGTTGACATATGGAAGAAACGAAACTAGGGTACATTGTTAACATATACAATTGATGACCAATTAGAATTTTGGGTGAGTGTACTTTAGGCCTACAGCTTATTGTAAGTACTGTTGTTTTTTTCTTGCAGTGGTGTTGTAAGATGATGACGAGTATCTTTAACTATCTTCATGCTACCAATTTCTTTTGGATGTTTGTAGAAGGGCTGTATCTACATGTCATTATCGTATGGACATACTCGGCTGACAAAATCAAACTCAGATATCTTATTATAATCGGTTGGGGTAGGTCTTTTTATTGTGTATACTCTTTTGATGTGTTCATTGAATATATGGTTCAACTAAGTTTACGGTGTTATAGCAGTCGTCATTGCACTGTCAGAGATAGAAAAGAAAATTATCAAAATCACTTTAAAGACAAAATGCAATTTAATTGAACTTTGCACACATAGATGTTATTAATGTGTATGTAAAGTAAGAAAAGTTAATGAAAATAGCTAGACCTAAAAATTCCCTAATATTCTAATAATTTCCAAACATGAAAACTAAGCGACAAAGCAAATAATTTTAAATGAATGCCCACATGGGTAATATGTTAATCTCATATGTTACTGACAACAATATGGTTTTATTGTTTTGTCGATGACAGTGCAATGCCGAATGGTGCATTATCTTCACAAGACTTCTAACTTAATGTCAGAGTTACTGTAGTGGTCTTACATTATGCCGATTGATACATTATTTTTTGGAACAAATATTTCTTGTCTTCCACAAGTTTGAAAGGTTGCATGATAACTACAAGGTGTACATAATATACTATAATTGGAACATTTTTTCGCGAGGGTTTAATTTTTGCGTATTTTGCGCTAGGGATAGCGCGTAAATTCAAATCCCAGTAAAAGTGAATCCTTTAATATCGCCTGTGCGAATTTATTTCCGCGCTTAAGTGCAATTTGCGAATTCCGCACGAAAATCACTTCGTCCCTGCGAAGTTAAATGCTACCACAGTGCTTCTGGAAATATGACTTTCAATAATGGAGAAGATTACATGATTGTACTCTGACCTGATTTCGCGCACTCAAATACATCATTTAGTAAAGTACTGTTTGTGAGCAATTGAGCGGTATATCCTGTTTAACAGCCGTAGCTTAAACCTGCCGAGTTAATTATCTCCCTTGTTTATCCCGTCCATTGCAGGATTTCCGTCAATAACGATAATTGCCTGGATAGCGGTCAGAGCGACGTACGAGAACGACCAGTAAGTCAGTCTTCTGTTATATAAGCTTTTTGGTGGCAAGCCACGGGAAATTGTGCCTTCAGAGAAATTTTGTGACATTTTATTTGTCACTTTATTTAGAAAATTATTTTATTATTTAGAAATTTATTTACATTATTCTCATTCTTTCTCATAACTGATTTGCGATTTTGACCATAAAAGGTTACTTTTACGGCGAAATGCATATTAAGCAATGAGATGCTCAATATGACGTTATCTCAAGAATTGACATCAGCTATCAGACACCTTTACCCGTGAATCGCCCAATTTAAGATTCACTTTAGGCGAATATCCTCTTTGTTGATCATGTGGTAATAGTTACTTACCCCAGTAACATCGCGTTGTACGGATTTCGTCAAAGCATCATCACTCAAAATACAATGAATTAGCCGTATCATGCAAAATGTCTTGAATAAATGGACGTCTTTTCGCAAAATGACGTCACAGATATTGTTTATTAGATTTCGTACCAAAGGAATTAAAAAACAAATTTAAATCATGTACATGTACTGTTTATAGGAAAGTTAAAATGTAAACTAATGTTCTTTCTAAGAATATATAAACAAAACTGTGTAAATATCGAAATCATCACGGCGACCGAAAACACATTTTGCAAACAGTAATTGTTTGAACTAGCACGATCAATTTCTTTTTCTACTTTATTCCTCTATCAGTTTGAGCTAAAATGGCGGCTATGAGATCTCTGGAGATAAATCATTCTGTGTACCAAACGTTATTATTTTATTACATTTGAACAAGGGTTGAATGAAATTTACGTGAACTGGAAACAGTGATTTTAATGTATTTATGTATTAAAAACTGAAAGGATAACCCCAAAGCCATACAAAAGCACCGGCAGCTCCAAGCCACCCATGCAAGAGACAGACGCAGTGCAAAGCATTCGTGGCTGAAGGTTATAAAGCTGCGATTGGAAACCAGTCTCAAATCTCAAGCATCTGATTGGCTGAAATGGCGATTTGAGACTGGTTTCCATGCTCAGTTTTGACATGTAATTTTGTTTAATGATGTAATATATGTCTAACCGATATCGAATTGAATGGCAGATTTCTGTTCATTCCGATGGGTATTTTCCAAATAACTCTATGTTACTGACATTATGCCGGGTATTTCAGTCAATGGCCTGTTAAAGTCTGAGATACATGTCTTTAGATTGAAGTATTCTATCGCAGGCTTGTAGATCTGTCGGAAGCCGTATTATTAAAGCACTGTTTCTGTCAGTCATCTATCGGAATTGTGTCTGAACCAAATCAATTAGACAGAAATCCCAGATAAATACCTCTGAATAAAATACATGTTCATGTTTCCGGTAGTTTGACAGTATATGAAACAAACAGCGCTACACTTTCGGCATCGTCTTGACATGAGCACAAGAGAGACCTCAATTTTTTCAAAATTGAGTTAAAAGAGTCCACATATTTACGTAATTATATGCATTTGTCGCCCAAGCCTAATTAGACCTTCATTTTTTTCAAAAATCAGTTAAAACAGTCCACATATTTACGTACGTTAATGCATTTGTCGCCCAAACCTATTGCATATACATGTTATGACACATCTAAAAAGGCAATTAACTTTGTTCAAACAAATGTGAACTCCTTCTGTGCATATACTTAGCTGATCATCAGGGACTCGTAGCTTGTCTGTATATAATTTCACGTTTGTTGATAGTGGACAACCATTGACCAGAAAAGAAGTCTGGTTATTATCGTATTACTGAAAATTTATCTTATATTTGTTATACAATTTAACATGATATAAGTTTGCATTTCTTTAAAGTTTATTGCATGTTGTAAATCGATTCTCTTATTTATGGATAATTCATAGAAACATGCGATATAAAAAATTGTATGTTCATATATTTTCATATACTTATATACATTGAAAATATAATGATAATAAAATAATAGTATAAATATTGTGTTGTGTTAAATGTACTGGTGGCGTTTTACAGCCGCCACACGGCACAATCAACGCTACTGTGATAATTAAATAGATGAAAACAAAAACATTGAAAGCCAACATACACGACAAATAGCCCCTGGTTGAGTACAACTCAATACATGTATTTCACAATATATAAATATTACATGTCTGACAGGGTGACAGTAAAATTGTCAACTTGAGGAAATACTATCAACCGAGGTAACATTTATTTTATTATACCGAAAATCTCAAACTATGAACAACTTTATTCAATAATGATATTTAAGTGATGTAATAATGGTAATGAAAACGCAATTTAACAATAAAAGTAAACTGGTTATCACAGTAAACTGATTGCTTGACATTATTGTCGTCTGTTTACAACGGAAATGTAAAAATAGATATTGCACATGCGCGAATGGTACAGTATAATTTTCGAACATTCCGTACTTATGGTAGCGGGTGACAGTATTTTTCCGACAGTAAATTTTTTTGACAGTACTTATATGTTACGGTGGCCTATGGAAGATTAACATTGTAATTGAAATTGATGTATAATAATTATAAATATCGTGCTGAACGTCCGTCAAAGGGCGTAATTGATAACAGCACTGATTGAATAGAAAGTTCGTTATAATTACACAAAATATTTTTGTTGGCATTTTTTATAAATGATATTTTGTGTTGTTTATTTCCAGACTTATATTTTACTGTTAACAAAAGTTAATGTGTAAATTCTAAGATCTATCTTTTTTATGTCTGCTCTAACTTTTCTTAAAGACTGTAAAATAAAGGTATATGATTAACAGTTTATTATTATTTGTGCAAAATTTTACTGGAATGCATCTTGGCGTTATTTTGATACTTTTCTCTTTTTCTTTTCGACGATCATGCAATGACGCCTGTAGACGGCATTTAACGTGATAATGGTTAATGTCATGTGACATATACAATGACAAATTCTTCTTTTTAATTAATGTAACGGTAGTTATTGTGCAAAACACTTAAGATAGTGTAAACTTGCTCGTTTGTTATTGAGTTGTAAAGCCAGTTTATCAATTAAGTCTAGGTCTCCGTCAATCATTACAAGACTATTTTAATCTTGGAAGAGGGTCGTTAATAAATAATAAATCGTGAAAGAATTACATGTAATATTGGGGTTAATTTACACTTGAGTCGTTTGTAGATCATTGAATAAGACTGATGGAAATGGTAAAATGGGGTTGTAACAGTTAATAGAAATTTAACCAATAATTTCATGTTTTATAAAAGAGAGAAAGAAATACGCATATCAGACACGTCTTACAGCATCAGCAGCAGCAGCAGAACCAGAAAAGTGGTAGGAAGAGCACGTGCATAGGTTACTAGTATATAAAACACATTTTTAAACAATCACAGCAAAACTAACCCACAATGTTACCTTCTTGCGACGATCAGTAGTTTGCCTTACATGGCTCAAAACAGGTTTCATGCCTTGCTAGTGTCTGTATAAAACATAGAAACATATTACTGTTAGGAAAGAGAATTTAGCTTACTAACATTCCTGACAGTAATTTCCATAAAAGCTTAAAGATCTGTCGGGCAAAGTGGAAAGGTAAGCTTCAACCTAGTTCAGCAATTTTGTCTGGTCAGGGGTGGGTTGGAGTTCATTCATCAGCCGGAGGCAATTTGCACGTGTTATATCATAAAAGTATCTAACTTTGCGAATGTTAAGTTGAGCGCTCTCGAAACTATCTTAAACACTACAGTGTCAAAATGCTTTGCATTTGACCGATTCAAGGCGATAACCCGTCCGGTTCTCATTTTGAGTTATTTGTTGTAATTAATTTTTTATGCTCCTCGAATGAATTCGGGGGAGCATATAGTCGCCGGCTTGTCCGTCCGTCCGTTCTTTCGTCCCGCATTCGTGTCCGGCCCAGAACGTTTTTTATTTGAGGTCGGATTTTAAAATTATTTCAAAGAAATGTTTTCCATATTGAGACGACGTGTCGTGCGCTGGTTTGATTAAGTCTGATTTTATAGCACTACACCATTTTCAAAATTCAACTCGATACTTATACAACTAACCGTTTTGTGACAAAATATCCATTCGGGGAGCATTGCCCGTCTTCGACGGTCCCTTGTTTTCGAACATTATCATATTGAAATATCATATCTATTTAGCCTACTATTCTCTCTTTTCCATTCTTCCTCCTTGTTTGCCATTGTGTGGAGGCTGTGTTTGCTGAGGTCACTATTCCTGATGTGCCTCTTTCACATTTAATCACTAGTACACTAGTATTATCAATAAACATGTTCTCTCTCATTACGTGTTGTTATTTTGTAGATGCTGGTTGCCACCAGAAGGTATCATCAACTATGATTTCATCTACATTGGCCCCATCCTACTTGTTCTCTGTGTACGTATTCTCTCGCCTTCATTTCTTCCGAAAACGAATTTGGACGAGTTAATTCTGTTGCTAAGTTCTTAATGCGAATATTTATGATTTTACACTAAAGTAGAAATGAAGCCGCATCTAAGAAGACTTATCCATACCAACCTCATTCAATTTGTAAGTTTTCTAGTATTTAATTCAAGACTAAGTATGCCTGCTGTTTTTGAAAAAAAAATTCTTCATATATTCGGCATAAAGAACGCTTAAAAATATTGAGCTTTATTCCAATATAGTTCATGTAAGATAAAAAGGTCAGCTGCGTTAATGATTAACTATTTAATGATAATGGTTGAATCTCCATTTCAGGCAAACATAATATTTCTAGCAACCATAGTACTGGTCTTGATAACTAAACTCAGTGCTTCACATACCCTGGAAACACGGCAGTACAGGTAACTGAACATTCACATTACAGTCCAACCTGCGCTAAACAAATCCTGAAAACAACGGCCATATGTGGATAAAGGTTACATTTTATTTGTCCCAATGACTGTTTTAGAGATTAAATGAACATCTGAACAAAGACTGTATGTCTTTAAAGACACCACTTTTGTGAATTGATTGCATTTGAAACTATTACTTTTGTATGTTGACCATACTTCAAACTGTATGAAAATATAGTAGAGCAGTGTAGAAGTAAGTTGATCTTCTGTGTGTAGTAAACTGATTACAGCCAAACATGTCATTAACGAGCACTCTGGAGAAGACCTTAATGTGGTCTTAAAAGGCTGGTAGTCTTTATTCATTATTAGTTTGTTCTTTAACTCACTTGGACGAAAAAAATATGGCATTTATCTGCATATGTCTTTGTTTACAGGTGTTCTTTAGCATTTTTTTACAAAAGAGAAACCAGAGCAACATATTTACTGTTTTAACCGATATATCTGTCATCTTCTCTTTGGCATTAACCAATGTATAGAAGAGGATCGTATAATTATACGTCTCTGCATTGTTATTGATGTACAGCTTGGGAACATTTAAAATAAATGCGAAACATGTAAAATGCAACAATGACTAGGAGGTGGCAAAATAAACAATTAATTTGTCATCTTCGTCCTGTTTTTGGTACCTTGTGATATTTAAAACTTCAATTGTCAACTGGGGCGAGGGAAATGTGTCTTTGGAAAGTTTACGTTATTCATTGGAATGACGTCATAGTTTAACAGACGAACTTGTTGGTTGTGCAATTTCAGGTAAAATAAAGTATGTAATTAAATTACTTTTTAGTTACCCGAAAAAAATAGATAATTGTATTTTTTCTAATTATATATAGAATCTTTGTCTCAGCTCATATATATTTTATTTTCCTCCAAGAACTGATTTGAAATATGTCGAATCAAAATTTTGTTTTAAATAATTCGATAATTTTTCCCATTGGCTACTTTGCTCCAAAAGTACTACGATGAATTCAGAAAAGATTACCTTCAAACATAATAATCAAGATAAGAATCAGCAGAATATAAAAAAACAATCTCCAGGACAATGAACCATCCGCACATAATTATTGGTCTTAAACAATGAGGCATCCAAAGTAAGCACAACCACAGTTGTACACAAATCTGTGCCCCACGAACATCTAGCAGGCTCTCAGCACATACGCTGCGCAATAAAATCTGTATGGAACACAATAATGTTTCGAACTTTTTTCAACTGATCCTCAAACAATAACACTCTTACAACAATCAAATCTGGGCAACTAAAACTTTCAAACAGTGCTCATGTCTATGGTGCCCTATGGAGTTATTTAAATGGAAACCCAGATTATCTACCTTACACACTGTTCAAGTGATAAAATTAATTTTTCATTCATAGGAAAGCTGTGAGGGCCACCATCATCTTATTCCCGCTACTTGGGATCACCTATGTGATATTTATAATTTCTCCCAGTGAGCACCCTAATGTTAAGATTGGCTTCAAATACATAAATGCTGTCCTTCAATCTTTCCAGGTAAGTCTGTATTTTTATTAAAATACCATT
This sequence comes from Corbicula japonica, assembly GCA_038501625.1. Classification (NCBI taxonomy): domain Eukaryota; kingdom Metazoa; phylum Mollusca; class Bivalvia; order Venerida; family Cyrenidae; genus Corbicula; species Corbicula japonica. The sequence continues at coordinate 473,328 of JAZAYU010000055.1, forward strand.
ATTTTATCAAAATATTCCATTAAAATACCACTATTTTTATCAAAAGTATCATTCATTAAAATACCGAGCTGATATCAAAACAAATAGCTCCACTTGAAATTAGTCGTAAAAATATATTTTATTTGTAAGTTAATGTCGTTTAAATAGTTCGTATTAAAAGATTTATAATCTCTTTGTTGACATTTAGGTTTCATTGGGGTATATCCAGGCGATTTAATTTATCGTTTATAAATTTAAAACGCTTAATTAAAATAAAACATTGAGAAAAATTATTTCAATGATTATTATTTAAAAATCAATGGTTGCTAGTTGCCATTTTCTACTGTTTCGATCATAATAAGCATTATTTTATATTTCAGGGTTTGATAATTATTGCCATTTTTTACTGCTTACACCAAATTAAGCATACCTTCATATTTCAGGGTTAATTGCTATCGAACATGTCGAAATGTGCAAACTGATTCCACCAACTTCTATAAGCATAATGTTATATTTCAGGGTTTGCTTGTTGCCATTTTCTACTGTTTCCTAAACGGAGAGGTCAGTATGTTTTTTCCTTCTTTTATTTGTTTAGATAATAAATTAAAATGTACAAATTCCGTCTTTGGTATCATTTCGAAGTAGCAAAGATTCTTTAAAAACAGCCATGTTGTTTGTATTTAGTTGCAGTTACATTATTGAGGTCGTAGTTTTGCATGAAAAGATTCAAGAGGATAATAAGACGAAAGAAATTTTAATAAAACATGTATACTTTGTGTAAGATCTTTTTGCACTACATAAATTTAAAAGCTACATAAATGAGGCAATTAGTTTCCACGTCGTTAAAGAAAAATTAGCCAATTAGGTTCCTGAGTCTGTTTTTTAAACTTTTACAAATGACCTACATTTTAACTCTTAATAAGAAGAATCTTGAGCATACAATACAACTTTAAGAGCTACAAAATAGTTTTCAATATCTTACTAAGTGTTTGTCAATCAATTTCTAAAATTATCAGTGGGAAAAGACTGATATTTTCAATGCTTTACTCAGTGGATATAAAACAAAAACATAACAAGCTGCCATAGTGTTTTTGCCATCAAGGGCTGAAGGTTATAAACTGAGATTGGAAACCAGTCTCAAATCTCAAGCATCTGATTGGCTGAAATGGCGACGGGTCGCCATTTCAGCCAATCAGATGCTTGAGATTTGAGACTGGTTTCCATGCTCAGTTTTATAACCTTGGGCACAGATTCCGTCAAGATTGTAGTTTTTGTAATCATTATTGTTTTGAGCATTTTGAAAATATAAAACAAGATTGTTTTGTTTAAGTAAATAACATCTTTTTTATTTCACCTACGGATTACCATTATGCGTACACGAGGCTAGCACGAAAGTGAGAAAAAGTCCTCCTAATGTGACCTTGACATTGATATTTTCGCTCCGTTATTGTTTTGAGCATTTTGAAAATATTTAACAAGATTTTTTTTGTTTAAGTAAAGAACATCTTTTTTATTTCACCTGCGAATTACCATTATACGTACTCGCGGCTAGCACCAAAGTGAGAAAAAGTCCTCATAATGTGACCTTAACATTGATATTTTCGCTCCATCACTACCCTGTTGCATCAGCAATATGATTTTAAAGCTTAATAAAGATTTTTAAGAAAGGGAACCGACTTATTTATCGCTTTTTTTAAGATGGAACAGGCATACCATGAATAGCCACAATGTGAAAACAGAGCCTGCTTATAAAGGGAATTATCGCATTAGGTTATAGTATGATCAATGTTATAAAGACACCAAAAACAATTAACATAAATGAGGACCAAGATAAAGACAAATTTTGCATACCTTCCTGTGCTTTCGTCGGTGCTGAAAAGTCTCGCACTATTTGCAAAATTACAAATGAGAAATCCAAGGCTACTAAAAAAAGAGTTCGGAAATTAAATATCAATAAAAGAGTAATGGATACATGACACGGAAGAAACAGTCTCTATAACGTTTGCGCTGTTAAAATGGAAAAATTAGGCCTTCGAGAAAACGTTTTTGCGGTTACTCGGTTAAGCCTTTATAACCTTCCAAACTAGTTATTTCCGGTCGGATGTCTCCCATCAGAACATTGCATGTGTGACATACATAAACATTCTGTATGTACCGTGTTTTTTAGGTAAAGGGAGTACTGAAGAAAAAGTTGATGCGTTATAATGATGCCCGATCACTCAGCACGAAATTCACTCGCACATCGTATGGCTGGACACGTGGAAGTCGTGACTATGGTAACACTGTGTCACTTGCAAATGGCGGATTGGTTGACACTAATTACCGGACCCCGAACCACCCTGTTACGAACACTGTAACTGAAAGCATTCCTCTCACGGACAGGCTTGAGATTCACGATTCATGACTTCACCTTCAAGAAACATGATTTTTTTTCAAATTCAGTAATCGTCGGCCTAATATCAAAACCCCATATTGTTAAAATTAACAATACGAGGTGTTAAACTTGAAAAATCGATAAGTCAGAATAAGGAATACGAAATTACAACGCATGAATATCTTGACCCTTTCCCATTGTCAAAGAGTTGCAAGATTTTGACAGGTGTACTAGCTTTTGTGTATTCCCGCGATGCCAAAAAGTGATTTTCTGAAAATTTGATTGATATAAGGTTTTGATATTAGCCCGGTGTTATGAATTTTGCAGGATACTGTTGTCGAGATGATGGATATTCCATTATTTTATAGTGTTTAGTAAATGTAATTTGTTGGTACAATTTAGCAATTAAACAATTTATTTATTGTTATGTTCTCTCCACAGTAAGTTACTGTCTGTATATACATGTTTTCAGGTGTAATCGAATGTTATACTTAATAGACATATTCGTTTGGTAATTTTATGTCTTGCTGTTAAGTTCTAGTTATGGAGTGTGTCCAGTAAGAAGGCAAACGAATTAACGTTAATATGTATAGTCAAATTTTAAACTCATTTAGTCCACGTCAGTACGAAGATACGTTGATTGTGTATAGATCACTGGAAAATATTTTGAAAATTAAATCGATCAGTTGGACAGTCTAGTTGCTGCAGATTGCATTTCAACGTTACAGTATAAGATTTAGGGTTGGAATACATTTAAGTAGACGTGATAGTAAACACGTCAATGATCTTATTTTGCATAATATCATGGTTAGATATATAATGTAACATTAGTAGATAAAAGTTCGCCAAGCGAAAACGTTAACATTTTGGTGACATTTATGCGTGGAACGGCCCACAGCGTAAAATACAAACACTTGTTAAAGGGGAGTTTGCCGTGTAGTTATTTCATAATTGTTTTGAAACCCTGAAATAGATGAAAAGGGAATTGAAAGATTTTCTCAAACGACATAAATTAATTATATGCATGAGTGACTAGTTTCAAAGAGAATTTTTACACTTTCCTTCCGCGAGAAATGAAGAAAATATTGGATGATTTAATTAACGGAAATGCACACTTCTACCCTGCCGAAATGATTTCTCGGTTTTCCTTGATGGCAGAATGAATGAAAAATATACTGGTCACAACGTGTTGAACCATGCACGATATCTGGATTTGTTATTGTTATAATCTCCGTCAACATGTGTAAAGAGGCAGTAAAGAACCCAATAACTGTTAACTGAAATGTTGTGAGTATATTACAAATAAAAATAAACACTTTAAACAGTATTTTTAGTTTGAACATATCACAATATGTAACATCATTACATCTTGAAACTGACTTATTTTAATTTTTTAAAGTGAAAAATCATATCAGAAGGGCCACATCCGGAAGCATGAACCTCCCACAGAGCCAAAAAGTAGAGAGGAACGGAGAGCGGGGTGAATAAAATGAACAAATTAAAAATAGATACTCAAACAATTAATAAAAATGAGAAACCGAAGGGTTTCCGCCTTGGAACGGTCAGCGACAAAAGAATTTTCCAATGGAGGTTTAAACCAGGTTCTAGAGTCCATCAACCGTACGCATGCTCAAAAGGTCCTCATATGAAACAACAAGTACAAGTTGTCTTTGTGAAAAAGCTTCAACCAACCAATGTAAAAGCACTCAAACACACAAAACCCTAAGAAGCCAATAGCTGGGTATTCAATGACCTTACTGAGACCAGAACTCCTGGCTTCAAGGTTATAAAATTGAGCATGAAAAGCAGTCTCAGGTGCAAGCTACCCATTGGCAATTTGTCTGTTTATGCTCAATTTAAACCGATCAAATTGCTGAAATCTGAAACTCGAATCCATTCTCAGTTTCATAACCTTGGGACCCGTAGTCAAATCAGGAAGAACAACATGTGGATTCGGGACTGGCTGTGAAAAAGACGATCATCGATGTCAATAAATATGATAAACATGATAATAGCTGAAGATTATAAAACTGAGATGAAAACCAGTCTCAAATCTTAAATTTAGGATAAAATATGGCATCACTGAATAAAATTTGTTATTCAAAAAGGGTAAATTTTCATTTTTGCTCGTTATATTTACACAATTGCCTACTCACTCAGCCATTCTATGGATACTGTAATTTACTAACTATTTTATATTTTTATCAACTAGGACAATTTACTTTTATTATGTAATTATAGTAAAGTACAGTTACTGTAAAATTCTTTCCTTTTCTGAAAAATCAAGGTTAGAATATAAACATCTTCGTTTATAATTTAAATTATCTCGATGATTTATTAAAGATAGAACATTACCAATGTCAACAAACTTTTTTTTCGATTCATGCTCTTGTCTCCAAGGTCACCCAATTTATATACCATTCATTTACGTTTAGAGAAGTAAATTATAAAAATCAAACAATGGCCATATTTTTAAGAATATCAACAGTAAAACGATAGTAGTTACACTTTAAATAATGAATACTGTGGTATAATCTAACTTCGCGACGCAAAAGGTCACCAAACTTAGTTCTAGAATAAGGGAATCATGCTTCCGGAAATCAAATCATTTTTCTTTCAAGATCTTTCCAGCAAACACAAGACGAAGTGTCATTAATTACCCAATATCGGATGGTGATTGTCCACGCGAATCATCATATGAATAAACTTGAATGTGTCCTCGGAAACTGATGCCCCAACTGCTGCAACATAATTTTTAATAACAAATGGCCATAACTCTGGCAAAATTGGTATCAGGAAAAAATCCTTTCTTTACGATCATCTACACATCCTGCTTGATAATCTTTGCAAGTTTGAAAGAAATCCGCCTTATAGTTAAGGAGGAGTTGATGCCATAAGATTTGTTGACGTACGGACGGACATTCTCACAGACCCATCAAGACATAACGGAATGAATGGGAATGTGTGTTGATTATGCATTTGTTGGGTATCTTGGTACCCAACAAATGTCTAGTGGTGCGCTCGTAAGGACGGGGGTACGGACGAACGAGTGCAACTCTATATGCCTCCCACTTCGTGGAGGCATAAAAATTGGTCCCATATGTAGAACTTGTAAAATTGTTAAAGATTTTTAAATTTAAATTTAAGAACAGGGCTATCTAACACTGTAAACTTCAAGAGACTTAGATTAGTACATAACCCGGGCTATGGCGGCGGCATGAACAGTAAATATGCATTTCTATAACTGCACATATAGGGACTTAATCAAACCCAGTCTCATTTTTATCATATTTGTCGAAACAATATCAAAACCGAAGGAACTAAAATCGTCTTGTAACTAAACAATATTTATATGCAAACCAACATTTGGAATGGATAAAATATGAAATAGTTAATATTAAGTCTCGCTCGGCAAGGAGCTAAGCGACGTGGAAGTAATATGCATCTTCATTACCTGATTACTGCGCATGAACAGGCTGAATCAAACCGACCCTGTGATATTCGTTGTGTTCTGTAGTTTTCAAAGTTCCTTTTTCATATTTAAAGTTGTGTCGACGTCTGCGAAAAATCACCTTCCATCAAAAAATTTCATGAACTAGTGGATTATTGGTTAGCTTGGGTGGCATAGAGAGTTGCATTCGTTCGTACGTTCGTCCGCACGCCCGTCCATCCGTACGTCACCCAAATCAAGTGGCATCAACTCTTCATAAACTTTCAGGCGGATCTTTCAAACTTGCACAGATGATCAAGCAGGATGTGAAGCGGATCGTAAAGAAAGGATGTTTCCCCATTTTTACCAGAGTTATGGTCTTTGTTATAATAAATGTTTTTTCAGCAGTTGGGGCAGCGGTGTACGAGGACACATTCTAGTTTTTAAATATGACTGGATACAACATTCTATATAATATCGACTGAGGATCCATAAATTGCAATCAATTCGTTTTATGTTATTAAACTGTACGTAGCGAAGCTCGTGTCGACACGTTTTCACTCTTCAGCGGATATTATATCAATGCCAATGATCGGTGTACGGCGGTGATCGAACCTCGTTTAATTATTGAAGTTATTTTTTGTCCCTGGGGTGTCAGCAATTGCTATTGCTATTGGCTTTAAAGCAGCCAGGTCTCATAGCGAGGCTTAAAATATAAAATGTTTTCTTATATTAAAATTTATAATATTTACTGTAGGAGACCTTAAGTAATGGGATGTCGTGTTCTTACAAGTCAACGTACAATGAATATATTTGAATCAAATGTTGTTGTAGCGTTACTTAACCCTTTCCTCTATAAATACACCTTTATTGCGTGGGCGACCAGTGTGGATCCAGATCAGCCGGCACATCCGAAAAAGCAGAAAAAGACACACTCACAGCTGATTCTAAATTTACTGATTAGTCCAAAGTTTTGGAAAAATGCGCTCCCGTTCTTTTATTAATAGGCATCATAGGGGGCACGTCACGGGAAAAGGTACATTCGAACATAATCTTAGACTTTTAGTTGTTACTATATTTGGAAATATCATACAATTGTCTATTTATTTTCTTATTACTTATTGGCAATTTTGTTACACATTTTGACAACATAATTTATTATTACCGCGAAATGCATAATTTGTAATGTCATCTGCTCAACTTAATTACGTAATTTTAAGAAATGACGTCCAATGCCCGAATGTACCGTTTCCCGTGACGCGCCCCATATTGTATGGAATGAATATTTAACATATCTGAAATAGATGAAAAGGGAACTTGGAAAGCCGACGAACACGACAGTTTGAAAATATTGAAAGCTCGGTTTGATTGAGTCCGTTCATGGACAGTAATGGAAATGCATATTACTTAAATGATCCTCCATTAACTGTGAAAATGCAGCTTTAACGTGCTTTTTTGTGCTTGGGTTGATTTTTTTAATTTAAAGTTTCCTCCGCCTATTTGTAATTTCCTCCGGGTAAATGTTGGCATAACCTTTCAGCAAAAGTAAATGATCTTAAAGGGTTTTGTGTGCATCAGGAGTGTGATTTGATTGAAATGTATGTTATCGTAAACAAATTGTACAAGCTCAAACGACATTGTAGGCCTTGCTATTTAGTTTAACGAGAAAGAGATAGAATACAGGGTTGAAGGTTATAAAGCTGAGATTGGAAACCAGTCTCAAATCTCAAGCATCTGATTGGCTGAAATGGCGACTGGTCGCCATTTCAGCCAATCAGATGCTTGAGATTTGAGACTGGTTTCCAATCTCAGTTTTATAACCTTGGGACCAGAGCTTGGCCATATCTTACGCGGCATTGCAATAAAAGCTGCAACTTTATACTCACCCTGATTGGTTTTTTCATTATAAGATCTCTTAGTTATCAAGATTTATGTCTGTATTTCAGTTTATTTCCGGATAACAAATGTAAGAGAAGTTTCTTTGGATGGAAATTATTGATTAAAATCGCGTAGATTTGTCGGAAACAGTATTATTAAAACACTGTATCTGTCAGCATTGTGTCGGAATCATGTCTTAACCGTATCAAATACACAGTGATTGAAGACAAATTTCTCAGAATGAAATATAAATTTAGCTTCAAGTTTGCGATAAGCTGACATTATACCTTATTAACAGACTACACAACTGACATTGTATTGACATAATAAGCTAAGGTTGACGCTCTATTAAAGGACATAAACGCGTAAATGCGACAGCGCAGGTTAACCCGCCACATGTAGCGCAATGACTGTTTCAATTAAGCGAACAATATCGTCATCGTCCAGGTTCGGAATGCAATTAAGTTTGTTCATATGAATATTGATACTACTACTTGAATTTGACAAAATACATATACTTATAATACCTGTTATAACAGAGGTTTTACTATCACTTTGTGCACTGTTTTTATACAATGTATAATGTACCACATCGCGATACTTAGTCAGTTACTTGTTAGCAATTGCGGATGATTTCTCCCGGGTTGATGTATGTAAAAGACAACTTTTCTGACAAAATGATACACATCTAATTTCTACAAATCCACCGCTATCTGTTGTGTTGAAAGGTGCTCTCATAGAAAACAAATTCTACGATTTTCGAAGAATAATTTTAAGGAAAGAAACGGTATCTTTTGCCTGATATTTGATAAAGAATGACTGATGCAAAAACAATGAATGTATTTCCGATAATATAACAACTATAATTACAATCTCACTATTACCACGGTTCTGTGCAATGAAGTACTACTACGTACTTTTATATATGGTACACTTGTAGCATGTCACGATTAGTTTGTTTGTATTTAGTATTATGACTATGAGCTTGCTGTGCTTATGTCAAATAAACCTTCTGTTCTGTACTGTTCTGTTCTGTTCTGATATTTGTAAAAGTGCGTTTGACCTTGAATTTCATGTTCGCGAAAATGGGGGAACAAGGAATAAAAGAGTGGGGATTTAAAATAATTAGCGTTCCCAATAAGTGTTTAGGGACACTTTCTTTACTTGATAACGTTTCGACGGTTTCGTAACAATTACGTCTAAGACATACCTCATACATGTACATACATCGAACCATGGAAAATCATGACAAAACTAAGATACCTACCCTTGCTATAGCTGACGTCCGCCATTAGCGCTATTTATATATTACAATATAAAAAACAATTGGTCATTGACTCTCGCCAAAACACTTTTGATGTTTTCTGTTTTTCTCCTGCGCTTTTATTGTTCTGTCTGAAGTGATTCGCCATTGTAATGACCGGAACTCAGCAATTTACATGAAGTTCTTTGATCATTAGTGACGTTGTTTTAGTTTCCGGTGTGAAGTAAATATTTCCGGTGTATACTCCTTTTAATCTGAGTTATATTTTAAATCCATTTGGATATTTTCTCCAGAGTTTTATAGGGTTTATATGGTTACATTGACATCGTGTTTTGATTTCTTCTTATTTTTTTACTTTAGACAAGTACACTAGTTTCGACGCCGAACATCAAATAGGCAAAACAATGTTTAGTTTGAATATTATATTCTAACTTTAGAAACCAGAAGAATTTTTTTGCTGTAGAGTTTAAAAAATTATAATAAATAAAAATTAAATAAATAAATAAGTAAATAAATTGCAGTTAAAAAACACATCTGCGAAACGGATGTATGCTCTCTCTCTCTCTCTCTCTCTCTCTCTCTCTCTCTCTCTCTCTCTCTCTCTCTCTCTCTCTCTCTCCGTTGCTGATTCAACAGCCACCACAGACATTTGTTCAGTTGAGAATATATGGAGTATATATTAATATTAAATCGATGAAATATTAGTTTCATCAAACAATGCCAGATGTGTGTGAATCCCGATGACCGCAATTAAATAACGATTAGGTCTTTAGGAATTGCAATGATAGGCGCTGTCGCCGTGACGGTGCGGATTCACTCCCAGGTATCATTTGAAATTCACAGTAGCGCTATTTGTACAGTGTGGCGGCCGTAAAAAGTCTCCCCGTACATATAGTCAGGATTGTTACATGTATCAGAAAAATAACCCGTTACCGATTTCGTGTAGTGATGATAACGTATATCAGGGCTATCCGATCAACCTTTTTGGAGGTTTTCCCGGTTAGCTCAGTTGATTCCGTCGTCGAAATTGCAGGGCTGGCGCTGTCGCCGTGACGGTGCGGGTTCGCTCCCAGGGAGAGGCAAAATCATTGTGGATTGAAGAATAACAACATGAATGAGAAAGCATCAACATTTGTGGGATACTAGTTTTCGTTGATTTCGTTGGCAGCAGATTGATCATCGAGTTGAAAACCACCACGAAATAAGGAGTTGAACACAAACGTAGTTTAAAATCCACGAATTAATAAAAGTACCCACGGCAATGGTGCCTAACGGAAAACCACGAAATTTTTACGCCTGCGACTGTACATATTTATGATTTGGTGACTCGAGGCCAACATGTGGTGGCATTAATTAAATGCTGAAATAATCTCATTTAGCAAATCTAAATATGGAATTCGGTAACGCTATCACGTCGGACGAAATTAGGCAAATTATTTCTCTATGAAATGTAAACGTAGAATGTGAAATAAAATGTTATCCACGTGAAATACACTTGCAGACAAATAAAAACGTCGCTCTGTGATTAATTCAGACTATATTTAGATATTAATAAGACGTTATTGTCTATCTGACACAATAGTTGTTATCAAGGGATAGAAATAAGGCATTCCGTCTATGTAGGGTGTGGAAGGTGGACACAGGAATAAAAAAAAACATAACACAGTAAAGGACTGTCTGTCTTTATTATGTGTTCCTCTATAAACTGATGACAACTGCAATTATAAGCATTTAATTGGATGATAAAAGCTCAAACCTGAAATCGAAGCGCTCCTGTGACAGCACCTATCCTCATACTCCAAGCAAGCTACAAAGTGAGCTCACCAAGACAACACAAAGAGTACAAACATGCACGGGGGACTTTTCTCGGCACATGCATTAAACTGAAAGCTTTCACTATCCCGTTGTATTATGTTTGCTTAAGGCTGATCTGTCTGGTGTGTTGTTATTATAACACGGTATCTGTCATTCTTTGTACCGGGATTGTGTCTAAGCTTTATTAAATTGTCGGTGATTCCAGACAAATATCTGAGAAAGGTTTCAAAATATTGACATAGCATCTTATTTAGAAACAACAATTCTGATAGTTTCCTGATATAATAATTTAGTAGAGGGTCCTTTTTCAAACAATATTTAAGCGTTCTATCCTCTAATTTTCACAATCACGAATATACAAAAACAACTAGCCTAAGGTCAAAAACTAAAAAGAACACTACTAACAGTTTATTATTATTTAACAGATTTGTAAAGTATTTTGGCCCAATTCCATCTTCAGGACGGAGCTTACCTTAACCTAACCCTCAGTTGTAACAAGAAGATGCCGCCATGTGAAAAAAAAGTTCGTCTTAAATTTTAAGTGCAAGCAAAATGGACATAGCTATGACTAAAACCTGTCAAATGTTATGACCCTATTCTGCTATTGTGTCAGACAGTTACGTAAAGTTTCAAAGCTCTATCTTGAATGGTTACTGAGAAAAGGAAGGTTAACTGGAACACAAAAAAAACTTAAAGAAATGTTGACGTCCACCCGCCCGCAAACCAACATGATACCAAAAATCTAACAACGAAAGAAAACCTGCTAAAATCAGAAATGACAGTTTATTTTGCCTTTTAACCTTTAATTCAACACTACTGTAGTTAATTACCCTGAACAAACAGACAAGAAAACGAACTGTCTACATTAGACAATAATTGTCTTTCATATTCAACACTTTGCTCCTCCTTGTTAGTATATTGTTGAGAGGCATTCATATTCAATATGTTGTTTTAGTTAGAAAAGTTGATTTTAACATTGTAGAAAGTTGAACTCTACAAACATAAATGAGTGCTTTAATCTGAAGTGATATTTTTCGAGTTTCCATCCAATATCAAATACAGCTGTACTTCTGAGTTCAACTTCATTCTGCATTTTTCATGTTTTCGCCCCATTGTTTCGCGCCATAATAAATACAGCTGTTCTTTTTATAAGTTTTCGCCCGGTATTAATTACTGCCGCACTTCTTGTGAACTCCTTCTGCATATTTGGACAATTTCAACTTTAATCATAAAAGATGGGTCTTTAGCGTTGTCGTTTAGCGTCTTTAGAACATTAGTTAAAGATTTGTTTGCATATTATCACCATAGTAACAATCAAAGAAAAACACTTAAAAGCCGATTTTGGAATAGCACACTGAGATCTGTTTTACTGAGTAGAAACGAGATTTAACGCAATATGCCCGAAAGTAGTTTAATTACTTAATGTCAGCACCATAAGCTTGAATCCTCGGTGTTCAAAAATGGCTTAAAATTTACGTGGCAAACAAATTAATGATATTACAGATGAATTTTCGAAGTTACATTCCTCAAAATATCTCCGCATTTTGTGCTAAATCGAAGTTAGTATAGCTATAAATGACCAGAAACCAATTATAAAAAAACGTAATTAGTGTTTCACATATCAATTATAGAGAACTAATAAAAATGGAAAAAATCTTTTATAACAACGGAAACATATTTTCAAAGAAAACGCTATCCCATTAAATGTTCTAATTTTCTAATTACATGTAGAACCAAGTATTTCGCTTTAACATCTTTCTTTTCTTATTTACATTTGAAAAAAAGAATGTACGTTAAATGTTTACTATACAATTAAACTGCTTTGATTTTAACTGTAATCATTCATTCTGCATTTTTCATGTTTTCGCCCCATGTTTTCGCGCAATAATAAGTACAGCTCTTCTTTTTATAAGTTTTTGCCCGATATTCGTCCGTTGACCTTGCCATGATGCGTTTTTTTGCCCCTTGATAAGTAGAGCTGTTCTTCGGGTGAACTATTTCCGAGTTACCGCCTGATAGTTAGTACTGCTGTACTTCCAGTGAACTCCATTAAACTTACATCTCTACTCGAAATTCGGACAATTTCAACTTTAGTACGAATAGGTGGGTCTTTAGCGCTGTCGTTTGGCGACTTCAGAACATTAGTTCAGTGTCTCAAAAAATATATTTTGTAACAATTTAAGAAAGAAACGTAAGACCGATTTTGAGTAACACACTGATCTTTTTACTGAGTAGGGATGAGTTGACGCAATATGCACGAAATTAGTTTAATTACTAAATGTCACTACCATAAGCTTGAACACTCTCTGTTCTTTAATGGCGTACATTTTACATTGCAAACAAATTAATGATATAGCAGGAGAATTTTCGAGGATACATTACCTAAAATAACTCCGCGTGTTGCCTAAACCGAAGTCAGTATAGCATATAATTTGCCAGAAACGAATCATAAAAAAGCGTAATTAGTGTTCTACATATCAATTATAGGTTGTAATAAAATATAACAAAACCTCTGTAAAACAACCACGAAATTCTATTTTCTAAGAAAACGAAATTCGATTTAAATTTCTAATGACATGTAGTACCAATAATTAAGTTATTTGCTTTCACCTCTCTTTCTTTTTTTTCAATTAAACTTGAAAAAAGAATTTACGTAATGAGATGTTTTTATTTACAATTAAAATGTTCTCTTAGTGGGAGATATCAGCGATGAGAGGACATTTTCTCTATATACCCTAGAAAAAAATCATTTTTACCAGGGAGGCTTAAATTTTGTTTAAAAACCGGTCTTTATACCATATATATTCAGCCTATCATCCATGCAAAATTTATATTATTATATTACTGTTGAACTTAACCAAATTACCCGCAAAAGAACATGCCGTGACAAAAAAAGTGAAAATGGCGAAGAGAAACAATATCCCGAATTCCCGCACAAGAACATGTAGTGACAACCTTCCCAAACAAGCTCTTAAAGTAATGAACGAGGCGAAGTTTGATTTGCGAAAGTTTCCCGCTGTAACAATTTTCTATCGCGTCCTGTTTACAAAATTGCATTGGTCGACAAAAACATGTCAAATGCTAACGCCAAACATCTGTTGTGTACTTAAAATTTATTTATCGCGATAAACAATGAAAAGTTCAGCAAGAGTGCCTAACTGCGAAGAAAAACGTCCGCCATAGAACGGATGTTGCTAATTTGGTTAATTTTGTACAATTTAAGCGCCATAAATTGCGAGCGACTGATGCAAACTGAATTTTTACCTTATTTTTCCGAGATCATTCAACTTTAGTGTATAGTAGGCAAAGGCTTTCTCAAGATAAACAGGACACGACCAAGTTTGTTGAATATTTGCAATCAGATGTTCATTATGTAAGAATGCCCAGAGCAGACTGCATGGGACCTGCCAAAGTTGATACAATGTAATTAAACCGAGGTTCTTTCCAATCAAAACTACTTTTTGATGTTAAGAAAGTTTAAAGTTGTAAGAATTCTACCGTAACCCTAAGCATTATTTTCGGTAGTATATATGTTAGATATGAAATTATTACAAACAACTACCGACGGAGAGGACCTGGGGGAATAAAACCTTGGAACGGTTAGTGTCAAAACAATATGTCACTAGGGATTAAAACCAGGTTCAAGGGTGCACCAACTTAACACTTGCCCAGTTTCTCATATGGAAAAAAGTAAGAATTCTCTTGGTGAAATAACTCAAACTACCCAGCAACTCGACAGTGTTGCATGCAAAAGTACACACTCACACATGAAGCATAAGAAGCTGTAATAGCGTTGTTCTGAGGACAGAGCTCCTCTAGTCAAATCAGAAACAAGAAGTATCTTTAAAAAAGATAAACGGCGTAGATTGTATATGAAATAATGCAGTTTGTAGCTGGTATTATTCACTTCATCTTGATTTACCTGTAAATTAAATAATTTCATTGTGAATCCTTCACAATGACTTTTGGATTTGAATGTAAAATTACATTCCACACAAATTAAGGAACAGATAAATAGATTTTAATTTTGTTTATAAATGTGAATCTAATTATTATGAAAAACGGAATTTAAAGGTCTTTGCTTTATTAATACCTTAAACATAAAAACAAGTTAGTAGAGGGTGTATTAATTACCAAGATAATAAGAAATTCAGTGAAGATCTTAAGACTTATTGTGAGCAATAAACATTAATAAAGAGTTATAGGTGTTTTCTTCAAAACTTGAAGAGAATTTCCTAGGAATATGAAACAATTCTATAATATACCACAACTTTCTACTCTGTGAAAGCAGTATGCTTTAATTGCAATCTGATAAAAATCATCTACTGAAAACCATTACGCTAACATGTTCTTAGATATGACTTGATTGCAATTGCTTAAATAGCGGACTCGAAGATTTTTCGCGTAACGTATTACACCTTGTTGCCAGATTTAAGACAAGTAAGCACACTGTAAAATCCTCAGTCGCGATAAAGAATGAGTTTTATATAAGAAACGTATTGTAAAAGGCCTTGGTTGTGTTTATTCTTAAAACATAATGTATCAGATGATATATCAATTGCTGGAAGAATAAAATATATTTAGTGAAGACTTCAAGACTTACATAGCGAACTCATTGTTTATATCGCGTAGCATATTATATACAGCTTCCCGATTTAAGAAACGGGTAAACATTTTAATTACTGAAAGAGCTGGGATAAATTTCAATTAACTAAAAACTCACAAATATTACAATAATTCAAGCTCGCAGATTTTATTACTTAAATTTTAAGCTTTACAGTGAAAGTGTAACATCGTTTTCTTTAAGCCATTTCCACTTACTTTCACTTTCATTTTGTATAGGTTGATATAAAAGAGTGACTGTATTGTTATTGACAAATAATCCTAGCCAATGACGAGTACTGTAGTGTGCCTCATTTCAACATCTTTCAATACAAGAGAATAGCAAAGATCTAAACGTCACAGCAATAATCGTTTCAAACAGTGTAAACTAATTGTTTAAAAATCCCACTAGATACCTCTTCACCCTGCTAGATGCCTCTCTGGTGGAAATAGCTACCAATCGAAATAGTTTATTTAATTTTCCCGCTGCATAATAATATAATACGAGTATTATTTACAACACTTCATTGGTTAATAAATTAGGTCAAAAGTGAGCTTAGACAGCTACGCCGAAAAAAACACGTTGACAGGGATAAAAGAAACAGATTGAGCTTTTAGGTTCAAGATCACCCTATAAATCTTCATAAACTCATAAACGTTCTTAAAACAAAACAAAACAACATAAATGCTAACAGCATTGTCAATCAAAAAGATAGTTTTTTCGATGACCTTACCAAGACCTGAGCCCCTCTGCAAGAACATGATAATAGGCATAAAGGAAACAGTTTAAGTTCTAAAGATTCCTAGCAAACAATATTTTATTCTATGAACGGATATTTCCTTCTTTTATATATTTTCATTATTACCGTATTGGATTTTCACGATTTAAAGAAGTAGAAAATAGACTTTATCTTCTAAAAACCTTCTTCCATCAAATGATTCTTAACTCTATAAATTGTGAATAACCACCTACGCAGCCGTGTAAATCTTCAAAAGATAAAACAAAGTAAAAAGCGGAGAATTTGTTAGATTATTACCAGTCGTGAACTCCTTTGCCAGTACTATGTCTCTTGGATGTATTCGTGTTGCTTAATCGGCTTACAAACCTTTTTGCCTTTTTGCGTCCTCAAGCACTCCAGTTTTATAACTTATAAGAAGGTAAATAGGCGATGACTGAGTTCTTCTCTAACTATATTTATCAACGTTTAATGAACAATATGGGAAATAATAAGACCAATATAATCTTGAAAAGGGGAAAAATGCATATCAGGAAGAGGCTTAATAGAAATTTGAATTTTACTAGTTATTGGCCCCAAAATTTGGTCAAAATAATCTTAAAGCGAAAATGATCGAGGCATAGGATTCATTCATAATCGAAAGAAGTCTAAAGTAATCTAAATTTTTCTTATTGCATTTGCATTGCACATTGTGTATATTAATAATATAACGGTTGTTTGTGTAGATGAACTATACAGTCAAACTTGTATTAAGCAGCCACTCAAGGAAGTGACAAAAATGGTTGCTTAACACTGGTAGCTGTTTAAGACAGTTAAACATTCTAAACAAAATGCCAGTTTCAGACATTATCAAACTGGCTGTTAACGATATAATAAAAGGATTTTAAACGATTCGAAATCGTTACAAACTATGCAATCTTTTTGGCAATTTTCCAAAACAATTGGTGATTTATGTCACGGAAATATGCTTTGTTCATAATACTTTAAAATATTTTATTTTATTTTTACAAAACCATGATTAATTCATTGTCAAATCTAATTTTGTTCGAAAATTGCGTGTGCTCAAATCGAAAAATTTCCACAATCGTCCTGAAAAGTGACAAATTCAGACCTCTTTTGCATATTTTCCTCGTTTTAGGCAATTCTAATATTAGCAATGATTGATATAATAGTACTTAATATCTAAAATGTCTTCATTTATGTATTCAAAGTCTTTGAAATTTAAAAGAAATGTTTAACAAAAATAAACATTTAATTACATTTAGGTCAATATGAAACCGTCGTGAAATTGCGCTATTGAACTTTGATATTAATTGGTCTCTAAATATGACCAAAATAATAAATAAGCAAAAGAAGCAAATGTATGAAATTTGATTTGTCATAATACTTGACCTCGGAATATATAATACATCATATTTTTTTGTTGAGCGACAGTTCTGATTATTTTATTGTTTATTGGCCATTATTGATCATCTGATTGTTTATAGATATTTATTTAAAATTTAATTCTTTATTGATTATTATTGATCATGTGACTGATTGTTTATAGATTTTTTAATTTTTCATTCTTTGATTGTTATCATTATTATTGATCATGTGATTGATTATTGATTTTTTTATTTTGATTATATGATTGTTTTTTCAGTACTGTTATCAGTAAAATAAACCGTTACCGATGTCATGCAGTGATTGTTACGTATATCAGGGCTATCCGATCAACCATTTTTGGGGTTGTCCCGGTTAGCTCAATTGGTTGCGTTGCAGGAATTGCAGGGCTAGGCACTGTCGCCGTGACGGTGCGGGTTCGCTCCCAGCTAGAGGCACTATCATTATTAAGTATTATTGATCATGTGATTGATAAGAAGTTTTTTTATCACGTGATTGTTTAATTGTTATAAGTTTGATAATCTGACTGTTTAAAGATTATTTTATTCGTGTGATTGTTTAGAGGCGCAAAACTGAATATTCTTGTAGAACAACAACAATCTTACCTTTATGACTAAATTTCCATGATGTTTCAATTTTTTTCTACATAATCATACAACTGACATTTTCGCTTCTCAAGTCTGTCAAGTTTTTACGAACAAACATGGCTTCAATGAATTTGGTAAAGTGCCTACTAAGACACATTTCTGTGATATTATTTGGAAATATGGCCAGAAGTTTAAGAGGTGAGGATTTTAAAAGTTTTCTATATAGTCTTCCAGTCAAAACTATCCCAGCAACCTGTCGGTCGAGTTTTTTTATCGAACCAACATGAATTTAAGAAATTACAGAATTTCAACACCTGTATGTTTTTAAAAGCAGGCTAGTGGAATCTGAGGAGAAGATTTCAAGCGATTTTCCTTGTGGTAACAATGGAAATCAAAACCTCTAAATGGAACTATTTATTTAACAGAACTCGCAAGAGGACTACCCTTAGATAAAGAATCATTTCTTTCAATTTTGACTAAATCTGGCTGAAAGTGTTTTTACAAAGATGTATGTCTGAAAGTAAATATTGACCACTGACGAGGAATAAATCTCCCATCACCTTTCAACACTTCTTTTTTAGTTGAGCTAAAACCTCTGCTGTTAAAATTATATGTTGTAAGACGTAAAAGGTGTATATTGTGATACGAAAATTTTGAAAGTAATCAATTGTAACAATATATTCAATTTCCTATCTTCTAAAAAACCTTGCTGGGATGCGTGTACATGGGACAAACAACTATCATGGTGTTAAAACATTCTAAAGCGATACATATAGAAGCATCGTTTAATACCCACAGCTGGTTCTGTAAAGTTTTCTTATAACCGCCGGTGGAAAAAAATGACCTTATGTAGAATTGTTTAACTATATAGAATGACGCAAGCCAATCAGGTTACTTCAGCCTTGTGGTAGATCAGCAATTGTTTTTCTTTCAAACCAACTTCGCTAAAATAATTGGACAAAACACCATGTATTGAACTATTCTACTTCATTTTTGTTCTAACTTCCCCGCAGGTGATGAATGAAAAGAACGATAATGCAATCAGCTTCAAGTATTCAACAGCGGTAATAGAGAGGACATAAAATGTATAGCTCTGTCCATCTTATGAGTTTCTGACAACGATCAAGGAGACTATGTCTGAAGGTTATAAAACTGAGTTTGGAAACCAGTCTCAAATCTCAAGCATCTGATTGGCTGAAATGGTGACCAGTCGCCATTTTAGCCAATCAGATGCTTGAGATTTGAGACTGGTTTCCATGCTCAGTTTTATAACCTTGGGCACAGAATACGATCTACCTTTTAAGAAGGTTTTGTAGACAGAATGGCATGAGATAGTCAACATTATCAAATAAAAAGTTCCGCGTGGGTAGTTATATGCATTTCGTTACTGCCAATGTGTAGTATACATCAAACCGTGCCTGCAATATTTTCATATTTTGTGGCTTTCAAAGTTCCCTTTCAATTACAAACAAATCTACAGTTACTGTAGTCCCCGCTATTGCTTGTAACAAACAAACTTTCATACATTTCTGTCGAAGTTCATAAAATCACAAAAACATTCAATTTGATTTTACATGTTTCATATATGGAAGGTTATTCAGCTGTCTAATGAAATGTTTTTCAGATTATGCTATTTTGTTACATAGGGACTCTACCGTTTCCTCCATAGATACACCTTTATTGCATGGGCGAACATTTTAGATCCAGATCAGCCGGCACATCCGGTTTTTTTATTTATTGGGTTACTTCTGATCAAAATGCGATTAGTGTAAATCCTTATCAGACGACACGGATTTGTAGGCTGATCTGGATCTATACAGGTCGCACATGCGTAAAAATGCGTATATATGGAGGAAATGGTTTCATTTAAATGTTATTCCTTGCAAATAGTTTGACATTTTAGACCAGGTTATTCTTAATAAAGCTGCTGTTGCAGTAACCTGACCAATTTGGCCCTACTCAAATGTTTTATTCGTTTATCCTTTTGAAGTTCATAGATATAAAAAATATATAAATAATAAATACACCCTACGAACCCCAAAGAAATGGTAACATTGGAGTTGTCAATTGCGCCATTTGAAGGACGTTAAGCGCGATAAAAATATCTGTAATATGAAATGTGTTGCGCTCAACCCGGGGCTAAAGGCCCTGCCACACTATTTCGCGTTTCCACTGAGTTGCCATGTTTTTCCAGTTTTTGCTCTTGACACAAACTACTATTAAAATGCATTGCATTCCCAAGAAATCTAACAAAAACATGATAAACCATATTGATAGAAAACCCCGATCACAAATTATAAATGTGGCAATTTATTTTTGACATTTTCAGCGAGCTTCTTCAGAAGAACAGGCCTACACAGAATTCTACTAGTATGTTTTACATGAAAAAATATATATATCATATGACATGCTATTATATTTCGAGCATTGATATTAATGGTGCTGTGTAAACTATTCCAATAATATATTAGGAACCTTTATTACTTAAATATTGCATTGAATTATAAAGCAAAACTTACGATGCACTTTTTTCTTCTATAATTCTAAAGCCACTGAAAACATTTGGCGATATATGCTTGAGACTGAAGGGAGGTACCACAATAATAAAAAGAACAATTGCAAAAAAAAACGCTGTTACAGTACGAGAAATTTCATTTCTATGTCAGGGCAAATACAAAAACCAGGACAGCAAGGAAGTCAGTTCACAAACAGATGAACATGGAACATTGAAAGCCACCGAACACGTATAATATGAAAATATTTCATGCTTGGTTTGATTGAGCCTTATCATGTGATTAATGGAAATAAAAATGACTGTCCACGCCTCCGAGACCGACTTGGTCGCAACTCAAAATTTGCACCAGTACAATTTAAATCCATCCATAACGGATAGTCCAAATCAATTTCATAGGCATTTGTTTCCTCGTGAGCTTCGTTTACAATTAATGATGGCATAGAAAACCAAATTTTCGTTTCTCATGATAATGTTTATCAGGGTTATCCGATCAACCTTTTTGGGAGTTGTCCCGGTTAGCTCAATAGTTAGCGTTTTAGGGATTGCAATGCTAGGCGCTGTCGCCGTACGGTTTCGCTCCCCAGTCGTGGCAATATTATTTAAAATCACAGTAACTGTAGCGCTTAAAGTGAAGTGTAGCGGCCGTAAAAAGTCTCCCCGAACATACAGTCAGTAGTGTTATCAGTCAATAATCGGTTTGCGGGGTCATACAATGATGATAAAGTTTATCTGTGTATCCGATCAACATTTCTGAGGGTTTCTCGGTTCGCTCCCCAATAGGGGCAATATCATTTCAATAAATCCCCTATAGCACATATATCATTTATGTTTTGTTCAAAGCATGTCCACCAATCAGTTCTCCCAATCATCCTTATTGTAACATGACCAGTGTAGATACAGATCGGCAGGCATATCCGTGTTTGCTTCTTGTCATAAATAACCTAATAAATATAAAAGCATAGTGTATATCGTGAACTGATGGCTGATCTGTATCTACACCGCTCGCAAGTTGGAAAATCCATATCCTATTCGGTAGGAGATTTAAATTTCTCATAGCCATTCGAGCATCATGAAGAATTCACAAATTTCCAACAATCTTAAAACTGGATATGGAGACAGAAAATCACTTTGTCTTTTTTTAAATGACCGCCATTGCCATGATACTCTTCACTATCATTACAAAAATTTTATATATTTTGTCGTTTTTAAATGTTAATAAAGTCAATTAATGGAGTTAAAATTAAAATAATATATACATCATATTTTAATAATATATACATCACTTTTTTACAAGATGAAGTATGAATATAATTTAAAAAAAAACATGATCCTTCCATATTCTCTTTCTATTTCCTAGCAAAAACGTGCATGCGTGAACAATGAATCTCGTCCACTTCGATACAATATGCTATACAAACAGTCGTTAAGCTATTTTAAAAGCTATTATTGTAGTATACAGTATATATTTATATACATTAGAGAAATAAAATGTCAATCAAACTATGCATTTACTGATTAAATATTTAACGCATTTTAATCAAATAAATCTGGAACTGAACGTATTATCCTATGGTTAAAATATTTATCCGAATTAAATTGTATTCCCTTGTTGCTGGAAAGCTTGACTGCTTAAGTGTCTGAGATTCCTGTTCAACTCAAAAGTTGTTTATCAACGTTATGTTAAAATATGCATTATCATGAATTTTCACAACTAGAAAACACAGTTATCTCCACGCAGCCAAACATTACAGAGGAAACTTGCACAGTAAACTTTAAAATAGATGAAAAGGGAACTTTGAAAGCCATCGAACACATATGGAAATATTGCAGGCATGGTTAGATTGAGCCTGTTCACGGACAGGTTATGAGGTACGGTCGTTTGCCTTTTGTTTGCCACGCCGCCTAGCCCCGGCTTCAGCGCAACACAATATATTTTCACAAATATAAACATCGTGCTCAAAGAATTTACACTATGTAATTGATTGAATATACTGTGCGACGTTTTACGGCCGCAAAACGACACAAAGATGCATGTCATGAAAGACTACTTATTGAGAATTATTTGTTGGACGTTTGGATCACTTTTGACTAAAATTAAGTATATTAAGACATGGTATATTAGCTGTATCCATAAAGTAAATGGTTATAACTTTAAGCTATTAATTTTAACGTCTAACGTTTTGTTTAATTCTTTTGTCTAACTGCTAAAGAATGTTGTATAGCACTTTAACCCTTCTCGAAGAATGTTTGCCCAACATCGTGATCCAAGATTGTTCACAGACATGCGATGGAACGACGTGCAAAATAATTAATTTTCTACATGAGAGAATATCTGGCAAATGTTAGTTTAAGATTTTAATCATTTAAGGCTAATGAGAAATGATTTGTTTTTATCGTTATTTTAGGGATTTCCAAAATGAAGAAAACCGTGTTGCTGGACGTGTTATAACACTTTTGGTAATTCTCTCTAATGATCCGATATTTTAGAAGAAAATAAATGCAATGAGGTTAAATGTGAAACTCCTTGATATAAGTACACCACAAAAATTCAATAAAGTTCAACGCTGAATCCCTTAAAAAGTGAAATAACTATCAGGAAGGTAAAGGTAAAGGTATGAGTTTATAGTCTGTAATAACCGACTTCCACATTTACCTCCGATCACTGTATATAAGTCGTCCTTTAACAGTCGGCGCCGTAGGCAGCCATAGAACATTGGCTTATATTCCTCACAAGTAAACATGTTTACACCTGGGTGGAGTGCAGCAATGAAGGGTTAATTTCTTGCTTAAGGAAATTAGCGGCCGGACTGGGACTCGAACCCGGTACCTCGATCCCTAAGCGAGCACTCTACCACTGGACTAACGCTGCCTTCCGATAATGAGAATGGCCAATTACAGAACAAATAATATCCCCACACAGCCAAAAGATAACAAATCAAAAAGATGTGAAAATCATAGGTTTATAAAATGATAAATTTAAAAGAAACACCAAATATAATTGACGAAACATAAAAACTCGAGGTTTACCGCCTTGGAATGGTCAGTGGCAAAACGTTTTGCCAATAGCAGGGGCTTAAGTTCATACAACATGCTGAATAATAGTACGACATCAACGTTGATTAAGCCACCGTTGTGCTGTGTTTAACATGCTTTATCTACCTTACGTACGAGTATGTATACCATTCAACCTTAAAAACTTTTAAAAAGGACCTCTTTTCATAAATGGCTTTAGCACAATAAATTAACCTTAGCATTTAAATTAATATTCCATAGATTTTTTATATTCTGTGCAGTCTGATCTGGAGTCACGCTGTTTGCACCTTGGTTAGAAACAATTAAATGAAACCAAAAGTGATAAATGTAGATCCGGGACTTTTGCTTTAATTATTCAAATGTAAGAAAAATCATAACTTCATTTTGACACCTCATAATTTTTAAAACAATATTTTTGTGATGGATAAGATTTGCCTTAACCTTTTTAACATGTTCCTCTACCGACGGGATCGTCGAGATGTGTCTTAGCACGTAACATTTAGATTACCAAATAATTATTCTTGGGCGTCCTTAATATAATCATTAGCTTTGTTTCGTAATTCGTCTGTCACTTTGTTTGACAAGATACTTTATGTTTTTGGAAATCTCTTCTTCGAGAAAAGCGGCTGATTTCTGATCATACCAAGATTTGCCCTTTGATCTTATTGTTACACGGGAAGTCGGAATAGATAATTTTAAAACTAGCTATAAAAAATTCTATGAATTATTTAAATGTTACATGCTATCTACAAAATAGTGTAGATTTGACTAATAACATCATTATAACACAGGGCCATGATGGCCCTTCATCGCTCACCCGAGCATTTGATCTGAAAATGTTACCTTTAGAGTGTTAACAAGGTTTTTGTTTCCACATTTGATCTCTGTGACATAGTTTTTGACCCCAGATGACCCATATTCGAACTTGGACTTGAAATCATCGAAACCGAAACAACCTTTCTGACGTATTTCCAGGATAGGAGGATAGGTGGGCTTAAAATGTAACATGTAGAGTGTTAACAAGGTTTTCCCATATTTATGCTAGGTTACCTTGTTTTTGACCCCACATGACTCACATGAATAGAGGCTAGAAATAATCGAAACAATCTAATGACATATTTCCAGAATATTTGGGCTAAAAAAAGTTACCTCCAGAGTGTTAATAAGGTTTTTCCATATTCAGGCTGTCACCTAATTTTTGACCCCTGATAACCCATATTTGAGATAATGATATTCTTAACAACCTTTCTGACATATTTTTATGATATTTGGGCTGAAAATATTACCTCTAGAGTGTTTACAAGGTTTTCCATATTTAGGCTAAGTGACGTAGTTTTTAAAACCCCACATGACCCATATTCGAACTTGGGCTAAAAATCATCGAAGCAACCTTTCTACAAATTCCAAGGATATCTGGGATGAAAATGTTACCTCTAAAGTTACAACAAGGTTTTACCATATTTGGGCTGTGTGACCTAGTTTTTAACCCCATGTGACTTTTTTTAACTTCAGCTAGAAATCAACCAAACAACCTTTCTGACAAATTGCCAGAATATTTGGACTGAAACAGAAGTCTCTAGAACCTAAACAAGATATTTATATTTTTGGGCTATGTGACCTATTTATTGACTACACATGACCCTAATTCGAACTTGACCTAGAAATCATCGAAACAACCTTTCTGACATATTTCCAGAATATTTGGGCTGAAAATGTTACCTGTAGATTGTTAATAAGGTTTCTCCTAATTTGGACTCTGTGACCTAATCTTTGACCCCAGGCGACCCATATTCGAACTTGGACTGGAAATCATCGAAACAACCTTTCTGACATATTTCCAGGATATTTGGGCTGAAAATGTTACCTCTAAAGTGTTATCAAGTTTTTTTCATATTCAGGCTGTGTGAAGTAGCTTTGACCCCAGATGACCAATATTCGAACTTGACCTAGAAATCATCGAAACAACTTTCTGACATACTTCCCGGATATCGGGGCTTAAAATGTTACATCTAGAGTGTTAACAAGGTTTTTCCATTTACAGGCTGTGTGACCTAGTTTTTGACCCCAGATGACCCATATTCGAACTTGACCTAGATAATTATCATCTTAACAACCTTTCTAACAGTTTTCAGGAAATTTGTGCTAAAATTGGTACATCTAGAGTGTTAACAAGGTTTTACCATATTTGGGGTGTATGACCTAGTTTTTGACACCACATGACCCATATTTAAACTTGAGCTAGAAATCATCGAAACAACCTTTCTGAAATATTTCAAGGATATTTGGGCTGAAAATGTTACCTCTAGAGTGTTAACCGGGTTTTTCCATATTAGGGTTGTGTGCCCTAGTTTTGACCCCAGATGACACATATTCGAACTTGGTCTAGAAATAATTCTTTTCTGACATATTACAAGGATATTTGGGCTGAAAATGTTATCTCTGAAATGTTAAGGTTTTTCCATATTTGGGCTATGTGACCTAGTTTTTGACACCAGATAAAACTTGAGCTAGAAATCATCGAAACAACCTTTCTGACAAATTTCCAGGATATTCGGGCTGAAAATGTTACCTCTAGAGTGTTAACAAGGTTTTTTTTCCATATTAGGGCTGTGTGACCTAGTTTTTGACCCCAGGTGACCCATATTCGAACTTGGGCTAGAAATCAACCAAACAGCCTTTTTGAGAATTTGCCAGGATATTTGGACCGACCCAGGAGCCTCTAGAGACAAGATTTTTCAATTTGTAGGTCATGTGACCTAGTTTTTGACCCCAGATGACCAATATTTGAATGCGTCCTACTAATTACTGGGACATACATCCTGACCAAGTTTCGTGACAATTGGACCAAAAATGTGACCACTAGAGTGTTAACGAACTAAGTGTGGACAGACAACGGACATTCATCGATCCTAATTACTCACCCTGAGCCAGTTCAGGTGAGCTAAAAAAAAGATAAATATACTCATGCAAACTTGACAGCGCCTTTTTGAAAGTTTAAAAAATACTTGTTAACTTTGGGCAAAGCATTTGTTTTTATAAAAAATGTAAATTGGTGTACTGTTTGCTGACTGTTATATCTTCAATTTCATTTTGGTCAAAATGTGAACAGAAGGCCATTCTTTGGTGACCAGTGACATCAATTTATGTTTACAAATCTTTTTATTAATAAATGCTATTGCAGCACTGAATCATAATAAAATTACACAGAAAACACTTCTTTCTGCATGTTATAATAAAACACTTCTTTCTGCATGTTTTCATATTATTTTAAGATAATAGTATGTGGAGATTTTCTTAATAAATAATTAAGAGCCCACTACACTCCTCTTTGCACTTTCATCGATTTTAACACCATGAGGAATAAGTCTTCTTTTAAGAATGGGCTTAACAAACAATAAGTAGATGTCATCATTTCTTTGTCATTTTATTAATTGTTTATGCTTAAAACACAATTATATAATGATATAAAATGTGAAAAGAAACTTTGGCATAAGAAATATAAATTAATATTGAATACAAAAGCGTACTACTTTCATGTATTACACACCAATAACATGGCTTCTGTCAGACAACAAAATTTCTTGTATTCTTCTAGGACTAATTTACCCTCCTTTCTGCATGTATACTTTAATTCATGGAAAAAATTTAGTACAAACATTTCTTGTTTCAGTTTTATCCTTTTACTCCACATCTAGGGGTTTTATCACATTTGTGAACAATGTAGATCTATATCAAATGTCACATCCATGCCATTTGATCAGGATCTATACTGTTCCCTTTTATTGGTTGGAAATGACCTAACTAATCAAAAAGCGAACAGTGTACATGTATTTTATGATCAGATGGCACAGATGTGCTGGCAGATCTTGTTTTACACTGTTTGCCCATTGGTAACACCCATATCCCAAAGGGTAAAATATGTTAACCTAGTCTTAATTTCTACAAAAAGTTATGACAAATTTAAACTTCCAATAAAGGTTAATATGCATTTACATGACTTGTATGAAGATAAAGCCTAAAATAATCACAACTGACATAAATCTTGAACTAATACACATGTAAAGAAGCAGTACTGAAATGGTTGAATGTATGACACATACTTTACTGCCATTAAAGGAGTTGAAAATCACAAGATTCCCCTTGAGAACAATAATTCAATCTTAGACAAAATATACTGTTAATAAATGAATGTCAAACACTAAAACTTGTGTTCAAAATATCAATTTGAATATGTCCTGTTATATGCATTCATAACATTATTCAAAAAAGAATCATGTGATATTCCTTTGTTATCATAACTTGACTTTTTCTTTAGAAATATTTAACCCTTTACTCCATATATACAGGTTTTATCAATGTGCGAAACAGTGTAGATCCAGACCCGCTGAAAAATGTATGCCATCTGATCTGGATTTACACTGTTTGCTTCTTGATCAGAAATAACCTAATAAATGAAAAAGTAAACTGCGTAGATCCTGATCAGACAGCACAAATGTGTTCCGGATCTACACTGTTGCACATAAAATAAAAGCCGATCTATGGAGTTAAGGAAACAAATTCTCCAATGAATAAATCAGTGCACCATTGTTAGTAATTGTTCATTATGGATTTTCAAGGCTAAGCATATTTTGTTAAATTAATAATCTTGCATAATAGGATGAACCAACCCTTTCCTCCATAAACACACCATTTTTGCATTTTTGATTAGTAAGTTTATTTCTGACCAAAATGTGACCGGTGCAGATCCTGATTAGATGTGCTGGCTGATCTGGATCTACACTGGTCGCACATGCTTCAAAATGCGTATATATATAGGAAAAGGTTAACTAGACAGATACTGAACAATTCATTCTGCACAATTTTGAAAAGAACAGAACAGTACTTTTCTTTTTTATTTCAGTTAATAATTTAAAAGAATAAATAAATGTAATTCATAATTCATCATTTATTGTTTAGGAGTACCAAAATTATTTAAACAACAAAAAATATAGTGAATAAACTTAAAACAAAACTAATGCTGTTAAAAATATGTAATATGCAAAAATTATGTTTTGCGAATTCACAACACTTTACGATAAATGAAATGTAAGAAACTGTAACAGTATATACAAAGTTCTACCGCTAGAAAACCTGGCTGGAATGCGTGTATATGGGAATAAGCTATCAAATAGTATAAAGTTACAACATCAACATTCAAAAGCAAGTCTAAGAGAATTTTAACCCTTTCCTCCATAGAAACACCTTTATTGCTTGGGCAAACAGTTTAGATCCAGATCAGCCAGCACATCTGTACCGTCTGATCAGGATCTTAACTGTTCGCTTTTTATTAATTAGGTTATTTCTGATCAAAATGCAATCAGTGCAGATCCTGATCAGACGGCATGGATGTGCCTGCTGATCTGGATCTACAATGGTTGCACATGCGTAAAAATGTGTATATATGGAGGAAAGAGTTAAGATATGAAGAGCTGATACAGTATTTCCGGTATTACTTTCTATTCATCACCTGTGGCAAAAAAAGAGTCTGATATTAAGTAAACTTGTTTACTATGACATGATGCTAGCCAAACAAGTTACTTCTGTCTAGAAAAGGATTCAAATCCAAACCAATCTTTTCTTTCAAAACTGCTTTGGAAAAACATAATCTTCTCTATTAACACTTTACTACATAGATATATCTTGATCGCATGTGCGACCAGTGCTGTTCCAGATCAGCTAGCACATCTGTGCCGTCTGATCAGGATCTAGACTGTTCGCTCTTTGACTCATTAGGATATTTCTGTCCAAGATGCAACCAGTGTGAACTCCAGATCAGATGGCAAGGATGTGCCACCTGATCTGGATCTAAACTGGTCACACTTGTGATAAAATGCCTATATATGAAGTAAAAGGTTAATTTTCCACAGGTGATCAAAAGACAGCATCATAGATAATACAATGAGCGGAGTATCAAAAGATGGTCTAAGAGAGGAGAATATAAATTAGCTCTGCTTAAATCTTTTTTTTTTTAAAAACGACCTTCAAATACAGATTTCATAATATTACAGATATTCTCCCCTCAAAGCCTTGTAGAAAACAGTTGTGTCAAGATGATTATGATGAATTTATACAAAGCACACCAATAGCTCTATCCAGGGAATGGAAAATGGGTACATATTTACATAAACACAGGACTATAAGCAAAAAAAGCAAGTTCAAGAAACCCCCAACATCAACCTTCAATACAAAAATATTGCTTCGAAGTTGAACTCAAGTCAACTTAAATTCTGGAAAATTATGGTCTTCTACAAAACTGATTTTATAAAACTGATTTTTCATGAAAGCCATACTCTATTTATGACGTTATAATTATTACATTATTATTCTTAACTTATACTATCTAAAATATTCAAAAGACAATGGAATCGTTGCTTTTTGAAGAAACATCAGCTTTGACAACAGAAAATTGTGCAGGCTTTTACTTAAAGATGCTTAACTGAAGCTTTGATTACTAGGTTTAACATTTAGCACATGACATTCACTATAATCATGTGATACTTATGATGCAGTGGATTTGATCTAATCAAATAATGTCAAATGACAATTACTATAACCATGTAATTTATTAGTAAGGATCAGATCCAATCAAATCAAAGAATGAAGATTGTAAAATGTTGGGGATGACTTTTAAGTACTCAGGGGCTGATCCAATGAAGGAGAGGGGGGGCCCAGTGGGACTTCTCAAACCCTCTTTGTTTGGCCAGCAATATTTAATTTTCATGGGAATGTTGGCCAGAAAGTCTGAAGTTATCATTTAATTACCCTAAAACTGACCCAAGTGGACCCCTTATTCTGGAAATCTTGGATCTGACCATGAATACTGGAATAAATGTGAGAAGCAACTAAAGCAAGGTAGCGCTATTTACAATGTGGAGACTGCGTATCTCGTCAAAAGCAGGGCCTGCACAAGCACCCAAATAACATAAACATAAAAATAACATAAACATAGAAAAAAATAAAACACTATCTACAGAACTTCTCATCACTGCAAACACAAGCTTTACACACACATCACTACATCACTTCACTTCCTCCGTCTAAAACCCAAAACACACTGGATTACTCCACCCACACCCCCACCCACCCACCCCAATCCTCTTCACCCTTTCCTCCATAGACACACCTTTATTGCGTGGGCCAAAAGTGTAGATCCAGATCAACCGTCACATCCATGCCATCTGATCAGGATCTACAATTTTCGCTTTTTGATTCGTTAGGTTATTTCGGACCAAAACGCGACCAGTGCAGATCCTGATCAGACGGCACAGATGTGCCGGCTGATCTGGATCTACGCTGGTAGCACGTGCGTATATATGGAGGAAAGGGTTAGAGAAAAATACCAACATATACAACCTCAGATAGACATTCTAAAACATTCAGTAACATTGAGTTTGAAATGTGCTACAAAGGCACAGTACTAATACTACTTCTTGCTTCTAGATGAGACAGGCTTCTTTTTAAAAATTTGCTGTTACCTAGGAGATCACTGCGAGATCGAACCAGTCAGCTTATGCTTAAAAGCTAGTAAAGTTGCCTGTTTTTATATCGTAGAATAATATTATATCACCAGGAGTAGTTAAGATCTAAATGGTTGAATGACATGGGGCATCCCCACAAGAGAAGTTTATCATACACTTTGATATACTGGAAGATATATAATGAGAATTGTAACACGATTTTGTTATAAGAGCATCAGTCAATAGGGTTCACACGTATGACCATCAAAATGACAAAACTATTTCATTAACTAAGAAAGTGATGTATTTTAAGATGTTGCAAATGAGAAATAACCTCCCTGAAGAAATTAGGGCTTGTAGCAGTAACACAGAGTGAGAATTTTAACTAACTGCAATTTCCCTCATTTAAAAAACCGTAATGCACCAAAAGTTTGAAGTCTCCAGAATAAATTTAAAAAATGCATTTAGTGCAAATTTTAAATAATTTCAATGCTATTATAAAATCACAAAAATATAAAGAATCCCAACAAAATCCATTTATTTTAATTTTCCTGTTTTTAAAATTAGCTCATACTGAAAAAAAAACTTCTGCTAAAAATACACTGCACTCTAAAGAAATCTAACAAAATCGTGTTAAAACCAAAATTAAACGAGATCATTATTTTGCAGGGCTTTTTTTATCCTATGAGTATTTTTTACATGACAAATGCATTATGCTACTACATTACTATGAGTAAAAAAAGTGGCCTTGTTTAAACTATTCCAGTCACTTTTTCGGAGCATTACTGCTAATTTAAAATAATACATAGATTTATGAACTAAAAGTTATGAGGTATTTTTGGTGTTCTTCGACAATAAATGTATATATATTTACTGACATGTACAGTGTTATCATAGTATTTCACGTTGGTTTAGTTTTTGCATATATTGTGAATGTATATTTACTGTCATGTGCATTGTTACCATTACATTTTGCGTTGGTTTATTTTTTTTTTACATATATTGCGACTGGGAAATTGTGAAAATCAAATCAGAGCCAAATTAACTATTTTTAAAATATACAACTGCATTAATTTATTCCTGAAAATTCAGCCCTGTAAAATCAAGTGATACCACAGTCAACAAAGCAAATGCAAAGCTTTGAAGATGTGTGCTTTAAACTGAAAGAACCAAAATAGGACAACATAGTGGGAAAACACTGCCTAAAAGTGTATGAGCAATTTCGTTCTATTATGACATATACATAAATAAGGACAACAATAGTAGATTTATAAAGCCAACAGATCCATAAGGCATAAAAATTCGCAATTCATTGTAAATCTGAAAATTATGGGAATTTCAGGCCCATGTTGGCCCTTTGTGACATTAGTCCTTGGTATATAGAACTTATCAATATTGTTATTCCATTTGTATTTTATTGTGAGGACATTATAATCCCAATGATCTTCATTCACAAAGAATCCAAGAAAACTGACAAGATGCATTGCAAGAAATCCCCAGTAGCACTTTATATCATTTGTGTCTAGGGCCCAAGATCATAAAACTAAATCTGGAGATCAGTCTCAAATCTCAAGCATCTGATTGGCTGAAATGGCGACCAGTCGCCATTTCAGCCAATCAGATCCTTGAGATTTGAGACTGATCTCAAAACTAAGTTTTATGATCTTGGGCCTAGGTAAAAATATTTCTCGCTAACAAATCTCCCATTCTTCCTCTGCTTAACCCCGTAACTCCATGGATTTGCCTTTTATAACATGTGTGACCAGTGATCAACGTTATAAAACTGAGCATGGAAACCAGTCTCAAATCTCAAGGATCTGATTGGCTGAAATGGCGACTGGTCGCCATTTCAGCCAATCAGATGCTTGAGATTTGAGACTGATCTCCAAACTTTGTTTTATGATCTTGGGACCAGTTCTCCCAATCGAATTAATAAATTCCTTCACTCATCTTTCTGTTAAACCTTTCCACAACCACACCAACATCACAAACAATTCATCAGTTTTCCTACAATCTTACAATGGTAGGGTAAATTTGTTTATAAACACAATTTTAACATTATAAGTGATCTACAAAGCACTGGAATGTCACTGACAAAATATATACAAATACAATCAACATATAAACCATAAATCTTCACCTCCGAGCCAAAACAGTGTAACTATGATTTATTTAAATCCTACTTATACTGTTCTTGCTCTAAGGTGACAACAAAAATCACAATATCAAAGCTGTACAGACAAGTACATGATAATTTGCCTGTTCCCCTTTATCATGTTATAATGCTACAACATGTACCGGTATGATGATTTTATCCTGAGTGAACTGTAAGAAACAGTACATGGTTATAATATATACATATTAACACTTTCCTCCATATATACACTTTTTTACGCGTGTGCAAGCGGTGTAGATCCAGATCAGCCGGCACATCTGTGCCATCTGATCAGAATCTGCACTGGTTGCATTTTGTTCAGAGATAACCTAACAAATCAAAAAGTGAACAGTTTAGATCCTGATCAGAAGGCACGGATGTGCGGGCTGATCTAGATCTAAACTGTTCGCCCTGGCAATTAAGGTGTATCTATGGAGGAAAGGGTTAATCCTTTACTTCATATATTCAACTTTTATCCCTGGCAAAAAGTGTAGATCAGGTTCAGATGACAAGGATCTACACTATTCGCTTTTAGCTTCATTGGGTTATTTCTGAAAAAAGAAGTGATCAGTGTAGATAAATATCAGAGGGCATGGATGTGCCGGCTGATCTAGATCTACAACGATAACTTACACCATAAGACCCTGTGCATATGGAGAAAATTGTTAACAGTATACTTTCCCTGGAATAAACATGTTGACATTAAACTTTCACTGTAATAAACATGTGAACAGTATACTTTCACTGGAATAAACATGTTAACAGTACTGTTTCACTGGAATAAACGCAATCTTGCCATTCTTGTCTGTACAGCCAGACATTATGGTTAGTAAATAAATGAACGCAAATGACTGGAAGGAATATGAATAAAATATAAAATATAACTCAAGTATACAAAATGTGCATGTGTATAAAAAATCATTAAATATTGATTAAGTTGTTCATCATATATACACAACAGGTAAAGGATGTCAATTAAAGTACGAATTTGCTAACGATTTAACAGAAGCTTAATTTTTAAACAATCTAGTATTCAAGGTAATATGCATTGTTTGAATACTGATCTAAATTAATTTTAATCCCTGATGCTGACAAGCTTAACCCTTTACTCCATACATATGGGTTTTATCACATGTGTAGACCAGTGTAGATCCAGATCAGCCAGTACATCTATGCTATCTGATCTAGATTTGCTATAATTTCTTCTTGGTCAGAAATAACCTTTTAAATCTTACAGTAAACAGTGTAGATCCCGATCAGTTGGCATGGATGTGCCATCTGATCTGGATCTGCATCCATGCCAACTGAGCCGGATCGACCCTCTTCTGGTTACTTCTTGGTCATAAATAACCTTTTGAATCTCACGGTAAATAGTGTAGATCCTGATCAGGAAGGCATGAATGTTCCAGTTGATCCAGATCTACACTGTTAAAAACCCATCGGATAATAATCATACTTATGGAGTACAGGGTTAACTCACTGAGATTCCTGCTCAACTACACAGTCACCTTCCTTTTCAACAGTGTGTTTATCTTTTCAACAATATTTTCTACTATTATTTCAACAAGAAATTGCCTTGAACATTTAGAAACTTGCATAATATAAAAAGGCCACATCTGTAACTGGTATATGAGTTACACAATGAAAGCATGCTGTAAATTGACTAGTACTTGTTATATTCTATACACAATGACTTGCTAGCTTATAGTAAGGCACGCTATTATGCATCTAAAATCAGTTCCTAATGAAACAGTTAACCCTTTACACCATATATACAGGTTTTATTGTGTGTGCACCAGAGCTTGTAGGTTTATTTTGGTCATATTCAAGATTAAAAATCAAAAGCCAACAGTGCTGATCCAGATCTGATGGCATAGATGTGCCAACTTATCTAGATTAACACTGGTCGCACAAGCATCAAAACCCATATATATTGTGTAAAGAGTTGAGAAACTGGTCTAGTATTTATACATATCCTATTTCCTAGTTACCTTTATTCCTTTGTTATAATCTCATGGGCAACCGGTTGAGATCTAGATCAGCCTGCACAACAAAGCAGTCTGATCTGGATCTACACTTTTTGCTTCTTGGTTAGAAATAATCTAGTTAATCTAAATTCTAAATTTAAAACAGTCACAAAAATAATGCCAATTGAAGTTTTAAGCTGTGCATTATACATTCTCAATTACTAATGAAAACATTATGTAGCATATATAAGGAAACACTGAAATGGTTTTATTAGGTAAAGTGGTCTTGAAATGATAAAACAAATGTACATTATTCAACAACACATGTCCGAAAACACCAATTTTGATATTGTGTTAATATTAATAAACAAGGCATTATTTTTGTGTCAAAGACAAAGTAGTTAAACCCTTTACTACATATATATGGGTTTTGTCGGATGTGCAACCTGTGTAGATCCAGATCAGCCAGCACATATTTGCTGTCTGATCAGATTTAGGATCTACACAGGTCACTTCCTGGACAAAAATAATTAATTAAATTATAAAGTGAAAAGCGTGTGTAGATCCTGATCAAATAAGCACAGATGTGCCAGCTGATCTGGATCTACACTGTATGCCATGGGATAACAGCCATATTCTATGGAGTAAAGGGTTAACAATCTATACAATACACAGGACTAACATAATTTCTATAATTTTTCTAAGGGCCACAATAAAAACATCTACCAACATTCAGGGAAAGTCCTGAGCTTCAGACACCAGGGCCCAAGATCATAAATCTAAGATTGTAGACCAGTCTGAAATCTCAAGCATCTGATTGGCTAAAATTGAGACTTGTCTGATGGTATTTGAATAGTTTTTTACCTATAGCTCAGTTATTATATACATATATGACTTATCTCCATTTCAGCCAATCAGATGCTTGAGATTTGAGCCTGGTCTCCAATCTCAGTTTTACAATCTTAGCAGACGTGTATCACAACATATTCTCACTGGTTTCTTTGTGGTCTTGATGCATTATCATCTATGTCAGGTAACTTGCCTACCTCAGTACCATGCTTGCTCTTCACCAGTATTTTAACCCTTTCCTCCACAGCAAAGCTTTCATTATTATGGGGAACAGTGTAGATCAAGATCAACTGGCACATCTATGCCATCTGATCAGGAGCTACACTGTTCCCTTGTTTGATTTATAACTTATTTCTCACCAAATAAGTGAAAAGTGCAGATACTGATGAGATGGCACAGATTTACCGACAGATTATGATCTTCATGCACATGCATTATAATGCATTTAATATATGGAAGAAACAGTTTATTCAGTTCTCAGTAAGGGTCTTTAAAATCACTGATTCTATGTAGACTGGTGGGTCTGCAAACCATTATGCTATATTTAGGTAGATATGGTATGGCATTGGTTCCCGTCAGGAATCTGGAATGATCTAAGAAAGGGTCAATTATTATAAAACAGAGACCAGAGTCCAGCCTCCAACTGTGAGTAGAACTGACCAATAGCTTGTTAGAGTCCAGTATCTGTTTTACGAAATTGAGCCAAGGTATTTATCACTATTTACAAGTGATAAATATCAATGCTTCAAGAAATAGTCATTCTCCTCTGCATAGTCTTTTTTAGTTTCAACTTTTGTACTGTAGGTGGGGTTGTCTATATTCTTTTTCTTTTCTACTTTGACGTTGTAGGTTGATACCTCCTCATACCGCTTTCTCTTGAAGAAGCCAATCTGCAAGACAGGAATGTAAAACTTAACATGCACAGCAGCAACAACATACACATACAACCATAGTTATCTGACCTATATGCTAATTATATACAGTAAATCCCTTCTAAAAACCATCCCAAAATTTTCACCACTCCAAATCTATTATTTCAAAGTCCCTTTTTACAGTTTTGCACCATTGTAAAAAACCACCTTGGTCCAGTCCTACAGGTGGTCTTCATAGTGAAGTTTCACTGTATGTGTATGACATATGTACATATTGCAGAGATCTGTTACAGCGGCAGATCCAGAGGGGTTTATTAGTAGAGTTGCTTGAACTCTATTTTCTATTTTTAATACATTTATGAGGATTTTATCCAGAAAGTTGGAAACTATAGTGCAACTACCCTCAGACTGCCTCAAATGAACCCCTTTTCTGGAAATCTTTCATCTGACCCTATGTCATTACCAGCATAACGTATTCTTTTTGTCATAAGTTGGACTGGTCTTGCCATTTTTCGCACCTTATATTCACACCTGTCCAGAAATAGCTAAATAACTTTACATAGAAACACTACAATGAGAAACAGATTTTGTTAACAATAATATTCAACAATATTAAGATCAAGTCTAATACCTTCCAGAGGCACAAGGCCAGTATGATCAGCAGGAAAAGTCCCCCGAGCACAGCTAGGGCGTACACCCACCAGGCCAGTGGCTTCTCTTTCACTATCTGAATACTTGGGATGGCTATAGTGGTTGCCTGTAATATAAAGCCAAAAGTTTGTTAATATACAACAGTACATTTGACGGCCAAGCTGAATGGCCACTGAATAAAAAGTTGGTTGCTTACACTAAAAGATGACTTAATCACATATTATTCTTGTTACTATGTGCAACAGCAGTTACGTACAACAAGCAAATATTGCTAGTTTATTTCATGATAATCACAGTTTGTTTGTTTGTTTGTTTGTTTGGGGTTTAACGCCTGGTTTCAACACCTTTCTGGTTATATCCCAGCGGTCAGTCCACCTAACCGGTGTTCCTGGGTCTCTAACCAGTACTAACCAATTTCTCCGCAAGCGACTGACTGCTTCCTCACTTGAATCAGAGGTGAGGGACAAATGACTCTCAGACGCAATGTCCGAGTTCAATTGTCACGGAGAAATTTTTCCCGCCTCGGCTGGGGATCGAACTCACGACCCCTGGATTGACAGTCCGATGCTCTATCCACTGAGCTAGCCGGGCGGGCCCATGATAATCACAGCTCCAGATCAATCTTAATCTACTTATCTATACATGTATGTAGGTCTTTTACTTGAATGCTTCATAAAAATGAAATAAATATATCAATAAGGTAATGTCTTACATATCCAACATCATTATCTGTATTGGTCTGTACAACGTTGAGCTCTGGACGTATGTGAATCTTTCCCATGGAACGTATGTGCACCTCATCTACTTCCCGGAAGTCCTGTATCATACAAATGGAATATTATAACAGCAGTCTGTGGGTATCATTAACCCTTTCACCCATTTGCACGCCTTTATGGCACAACTCTTTTCACTACTGCCACCAATGTAGATCAAAATCTGCCAAAGTCCATGTAGTCTACATAATTTGCTTCAAAGCTGACAGTTTATTAAAATGGCTGCAACATCAGGCCAGCAAATATTATTATTTACATTTTTCAATATTATTTTAAATTACTATCGTAAAGACACCATGAATGTATGATGGCAACTTTTGTACATCTTTCATTTCATTCAATCCTGTTATATTTTTGATATTTTGTTAGCATAAACTCAAAATAAGTAAAGCACAGTGCAATGCCATTGGCAGCCGTAACAACATCATTCCAATCAGTGGCTCCTATCCTTCTACATCACACCATTCTATGAAGATTTTTTAAACAATTGACAAAAGTTACCTCCAATAAGGTGCTCTCCCACAGACGTGAACGTATTCTTATCTTTACAGCCTGATTTTTATACAAGATGCCCAGCCGACAACGAATCTCATAGCATTTAGCAGTTTTCTTTCCACAGTCCTACAATGAAAGATAAATATACTGTGAACTCATAAGCATTCATGGTATATTCATGGAGAAAATAAATTGTGAATTAATTTATATTCATGAAGTAAATATACTGTGAACTTATTAATATTTACGGTGTATACTGTGAACTCATTAACATTCATGTTGTCAATATACTGTGAACTCAGCAATATTCAAGGTGTAAATATACTGTGAACTCAACAATATTCATAGTGTAAATATGCTGTGAAGTCAGCAATATTCATGATAGTGTAAATATACAGTGAACTCTACAATATTCATTAACTTTCATGGATTTCATGGGAAGGTCAAATTTTAAACAGATGTGATAACTGGATAGATGTGATGACCCCCCAAAGTCGGCCTGACACCGAGTACTTAGATTGTATAACATTTTGAATTCCATTCACAATTGAATTTCTTTTGATATAAATCTCTGAGTTTCTTATAAATCATATTTGATTTTAAAGCTTTATTCAAATGAATTCACAATGTTTTGGATCAGTACAATTTCTCAAAGTGACACAAACAGATTTTAATTCATTCTGTTGTAAAATATATGATGGTACCAGTAATGCAATGTTCTTCTTCTCTCTGGCTTGTCCAACCTTTGGTTCCCCATCTTTGACTTCTAAAGGTTTGTTGTCAGACGTTTCTGGTGCACGTCGTCTTCGCCGGCCATTCTGCACATCATATTCAGGGCCACTGTTGTCAACCTGTGATAAAATGATATCATACACTTATTTTCCTTTAAAAATCTTATTTTATACTTCTTTTAACTATTGTTCTTCAAGCACATGTTAGCCAAGCATGTTAGGTAACTGGGAGTTATCAGTAGCAGAAAACAATAACACTGCAAATTCATTTTTATTTATGGGTTATAAAATATCCTAGGATTTGCGGGTCCATTAATATACAACAAACAACAAGAGTGAGTAAACATTGTCCGACAAATGTCCTCAGTTAACTGCCAAAGAATAGGACTTCATTTTAATCTGGAATTTATATATATGTTGATAAAACAATTGAGAGTTAAAAAAAAATAAAAAAAATAGGACTGCATTATGCCCACCTACTTTCATTTCATTTAGGCTTAAGAATGACAACAACAAAAAAGCATTTCCTTAAGGGATGATTGGAGGGACATACAATTCACCACAATAAACAGTCAAACATAAAATGTGATTTAGGACAAATAAAACACATTGAAAAATATGCCCATAAATATCAATGAATTAAAAGTTATCATGAAACATGTTATACTATCTTACACAATGCTGCAGTTTATTTCACAATGTCATAAAAGCTAGCAATTTGTCTTGAATTTACAACTATGTTTACATAAAATATCATTTATTATAATGCTCCAGTAATGTTTAATTTCAGACAAGACTATATGAAAGCAATCGAGCGACAAAAAAGCACAGTCACACATTCTGAATGAACTTCATGCATGCTCATCTCCAACCCATCATAGTTAATTATCATTAACCCTTTTCTCCATATATACACCTTTATTGCATGGGCAAACAGTTTAGATCCAGATCTGCCGGCACTTCCGTGCTGTCTGACCAGGATCTAAACTGTTCGCTTTTTAATTTGTTAGGTTATTTCTGAACAAAATGCGGCAAGTGTAGATCCTGATCAGAAGGCATGGATGCACCAGCTGATCTCGATCTACACTAGTCGCACATGCATAAAATTGTGTATGGTTAATAATCATTAAAACATCACTGTGTTTCAGTCATCATGCATTTCTACAGTCAAACCTGTGCTAAGGAACACCTGTAAAGAAAGACCACCTGTGGATAAAGACCACATTTTATTTGTCCAACTGACTGTTTTAAAGAACAAATTCACCTGGGAACAAAAACAACCTGCCATAAGAGACTTTTGTGGGGATTTCCCTTCCCCTGAGTGGTATTTCAAAGCCAGGTTTGACTGTATTTGACAATAACAAATGAACTATATCATTCTTTGCAGGGCGCTCACTAGGCTTGCAAATCAGGGAGAAGTTTTGTCATAATTTTTGCAAAAATTATCGAGAAGTTTGCAGTCAACAGCAGTCTTTCCCTCTATAGTCTATACAAGATGACTTCTCCTATAGCTCAAAGAAGGAAGTAGTGTGGTCACTTTTGGGAGACCACTTCTTCTATGTCTTCCTCTAGTGGGAGCCCTGCTCTGTCGGTGAATGTCATGTTAAGAAATTACTCCATTTTCTATCCGAAAACACTTATTTTTGCATGCATCAAGCACTCCAACAAAATATATGTTAAAATTGTTAGTATTTCAAAATTGTAAACAAACAAAATACAGAATACTATGTGTTAATATGGATAAATACTTTTGATGTACTAATTAATAACTGAATAAAAAATTTCACAAAAATCTCCTGCCACAATAAGATTAACCCTTTGCTCCATATACATGTACAAAACTTTGATTGCATGTGGCGACAGTATAGATCCAGAACAGCCGGCATATTTCATCTTGTGCCTTCTTATCAGGATCTACACTGTCACACATGGAATATAAGTTGTATCCATGAAGGGAAAGGTTAATTTACTAGTATTGCATTTCAATGAATCATCAGAAAACTGGAGTTCATATTTGGAGGTCGATTTCCAACTTTTAAGTTGAGGTACAATAATATGTTCCTTATAGCAGGTAATTAAGCGGGCAACTGGGATGAGCCACAAATTTACCGTGTACTAGCGGGATAGCTTTATTCCTTACAGGAAATGTTGCGATAAAGGGAGGACTTATATTAACACTGGGAAAGGGGCAGATAACTGACATACAACAACCAAAGCACATCTGCACATTTAAATGTCCTAATAAATTTTATTTATTTTATTTACCTATTTATTTATTTCATAAAATTTTAGTTTTTTGTTCATCAGCTTAAAACTGATCTGATTTCAATACACATATAAACTTGTCTTTTGAAGGGCCTTTTCATAAAAAGAAAAAATAAACCTGGGAATCTAAATGTGAAACTTACATACTAAGAAACATGATGTTAGTAAACATGTAGCTTAAATCAAATGAAAATCTAAAGTTAATTCTATTAACATTAAAATACATCAGATATAACAATAAGAAAACCCCTAAGCAATACTGACTACTCCACAAGACACTCACAAAGTATGGCAAAAGACAGTTTCATGTACTAGTATAATAACAAGGAATAGAGGCTAATAATTTCCTTTGAATCTCAGATATGGAATTAATTTTGCCTACAGCTCCTTGTTCAAAGAGACTTTTTCAATATCTTTGTTGAAAATAAAACATTTCTGTTATGCTGGTACAATGTCTTCTAACATCCTTCCTGGTGTAGTAGGCCGTGGATGAAAACACTTAAGACATTTATAAAGAGCTATTGAAAATGAGCAAAAAAAAGTAAAAGAGCTTTAAATCATGGCTGTAAAATTGAATATGTTTAAATTGACCATAAAAAATATATATGAAAAAAATATTTAAGTGCAATCCAGTTAAAATGCTGATCTGAAAGAGTGAGTTATGTCAATATACCTCAACATCATGCACACACAAAAACAGCTAAAGCAAACATACATCTATTCAAAACACACACAACTAGCCAAAATTTCAAGGTAAAAAATTCTAGATTAATTAAATAACATGCTGTCAGAATACCAAAAATTATCTGTCTATGGGTAACAAATGCCAATGCCCAGATTCAAATCCCACAAGATACCACCCACAAATCACCAGTTTCCCTTTCTACAAATTCTCCACCCAGACACAAATACCACAAACTTTCTGACCCTAATACCCAGCAGGAAATTTCACAATCCCTTCACTGTCCACCCTGTTATATGTCAAGTAACAAGAAAACACTCTTAGACTAGTGACAGTGTTTGGGAGACAGAGATAATTCTAAAGATTTGATTCAGGGTTGAAGGTTATAAAGCTGAGATTGGAAACCAGTCTCAAATCTCATGCATCTGATTGGCTGAAATGGCGACCATTCGCCATTTCAGCCAATCAGATGCTTGAGATTTGAGACTGGTTTCCATGCTCAGTTTTATAACCTTTGGGCCAGGTCTTTTTACAGAACAGGGAGAAAATTGTAGTCACATGGAAAAAGCTCCAATAAGGATTGCTGGAAAACAGGAAGATAGTTCAGTAACTGGGATGTATTTAACAAAGAGAGGTAACTTCAACACCAGCTGGATAAGTTAAGACACAAATAGATAACTCTAGTAACAGATTTTTGCAGCATCAGGTAGATAACACAAGTGACAGGGAGATAACTCCAGTGACAAGGAGATAACTCTAGTGACAATGAGATAACTCTAGTGACAGTGAGATAACTCCAGTGACAGGGAGATAACTCCTGTGACAGGGAGATAACTCCAGTGACAAGGAGATAACTCTAGTGACGGGGAGTTAGCTACAGTGACAGGAAGATAACTGCAGTGACAGTGAGATAACTCCAGTGACAGGGAGATAACTCCTGTGACAGGGAGATAACTCCAGTGACAAGGAGATAACTCTAGTGACGGGGAGTTAGCTACAGTGACAGGAAGATAACTGCAGTGACATGTAGGTAACTCCAGTGACAGGGAGGTAACTCCTTTGAAAGGGAGTTACCTCCAGTGACAGGGAAATTACTTGTGACAATAAAATAAATCCAGTGAAAGGGAGATTACTTTAGTGACAGGGAGATATCTATGGATATAGAATGATTACTTCCATGACAAGGGGATGATCCAAGACAGAGAGATAGCTCCAATTCAAGTTGGGTAACACAAAAGACAGGGGAGATAACTCCACAGACAACAAATATGAGTATTCTGACAGCATGTTGTAATGTTACGTGTGCACTTACTCTAAACAGCCGAGGCTGTACATTCAAAGAATAGTCCTCCTATAGTAATAGCAAGCTAGGTTAGCGGTATTATATATAATCATGTTCACTCGAGCTCCATAACAGCAACAATGTTATTTACACATTCTTGATAAACACTTCAATTGAACACTTCAGTAATTAGGATTATTTCCTTTATAGGACACGTTTACATCAATATTTACATTAGAACTATTAGTAAAATTAACAAATCGCAATCAAGTTAGTATATTTTAACTCTGTTTATAAGTCACAACAAACAGAATATCAATATTTGTATAATGAATGCATCCCTGATAAATAATGCATACTTATGTAACTTTTACACACATGTTGGTACCTTAGTGCATAAATGTATAACTCCTTATTTCAATGGTACATGTACCATTTTTGCCCTAAGATTATAATCTAAATTAACATGTAAAATCAAAGGTTCAGTGAGAAAGGCACAATAGTTGCTGGAAAAAGCTGGGACTATTGCTCTATAGTCCAGACATCATAAAAGATGTAGATTTCATCCACCCTCCAAAGAAGCAGAAGAATCTTAACCCTTTTCTCCATATATACACATTTTTAAGCATCTGCGACCAGTGTAGATCCCAATAAGCCGGAAATTCCGTGCCGTCTGATCAGGATCTGCACTGGTCGCATTTTGGTCAGAAATAACATAACGAATCAAAAAAGCGCACAGTGCAGATCCTGATCAGATGGCACTGATGTGCCAGCTGATATGGATCTACACTGTTAGCCCCTGCAACAAAGGTGTATCTATTGGAGGAAAGGGTTAAGTCATTACAGTTTCTTCAAACTTTAATGTCTAAATGGTCAGACTAACAGGCATAAATATGATAAAGACAGCTAAAATCCTATCCTATGCCTAAGATCATAAAACTAAATCTGGAGACCAGTCTTAAATCTCAAGCATCTGAT
Organism: Corbicula japonica; assembly: GCA_038501625.1. Classification (NCBI taxonomy): domain Eukaryota; kingdom Metazoa; phylum Mollusca; class Bivalvia; order Venerida; family Cyrenidae; genus Corbicula; species Corbicula japonica. The sequence continues at coordinate 518,124 of JAZAYU010000055.1, forward strand.
TGGCTGAAATGTCAACTGGTCACGTTTCAACCAATCAGATGCTTGAGATTTGAGACTGGTCACAATCTCAGTTTTATGATCTTGGGTCCTGGCTACAACAACTGATTATAACTGCCACTGGCAATTGTTACAAGAGCAAGGTACATGTTTTATCAGCATTAGTAATTCAGGCTTGTATTGTATTAACTTTTAACTTTATGGGATATGCCCTTTAATCAGGATCTACACTTTTTGCTCCTTTGTTGGACATGATGTAATGAAATGTAGATCATAATCAGTTTTCACTGATGTGCAGGATGATCTGCAAATTGTGAATTGTTAACCCTTTCCTCCATATGTACGCATTTTTTTCGCATGTGCAACCAGTGTAGATCCAGATCAGCCGGCACATCTGTGGCGTCTGATCAGGATCTGCACTGGTCGCATTTTGGTATCATATAACCTGACGAATCATAAAGCAAACCTGATCAGATGGAAACGATGTGCCAGCTGATCTGGATCTACAATGTTTGCCCATGCAATAAAGGTGTGTATATGTAGGAAAGGGTTAATTGTCACATGGCAGAATGTCATGCAAAATGATTAATTTGTTATGCAAGACAAGTGCCCAAGGTTATAAAACTGAGCATGGAAACCAGTCTCAAATCTCAAGCATCTGATTGGCTGAAATGGCGACTCGCCATTTCAGCCAATCAGATGCTTGAGATTTGAGACTGGTTTCCAATCTCAGCTTTATAACCTTCAGGCCAGAACTGATGAAGGATAGCAAGGGCTGTTAATCTTTTCAGGCTAACACAGTATCATAAAGTATTATTTTGTGGCTATCATAATTTTAAGGGTTTCCAAATAAATTATGATAAGCATCAGACCTCAAAATAAGAGGATTATTTGCTAAAATGCCCTTTGATTTTTGAAGAATAACCTTTGAATTTTATGTAAGGGATACTGGTACACTTTCAATTACAAACAGATGGTAAAGTGATTATTAAATTTTGTTTTCTCCACATATTGAGTATAGTCAAGTCTACTTTGGATTCTATAGTAATAGTTGTAATTTTATTTTCTGAACATTTATTATTGAAGGAAAGTTGTATGTTAACCAAATTCCATTTAAATTAATAGAAATTGTATGTGTTCCATTTAATAATTTATCCTTCTAAAAAGGATATCCTGAAACTTGTTTTACAAATATATTTAGCTGAGCATTTAAAGAAAAATAAAAAAATATCCAAAAAATCTTTATGAAAATTGAGGGTGCAAGCCTCAACATATTCCTAAAAGTAAAGCATTTATCAACAATTACGTTACTGAGACTAAATCACCCGGCATCAGTCACAAAGACTGTTGCTCAAGTTGTAAGAAATTAGCTACGAGACTTACAGCCACTCCGATAACATTGACGATTCCTGGCTGTTCAAAACATGTAGCATCACCTCCATCCAATACCTGAAAAAAATTGCACATCAAGTCATTTTCCACAAACATTTTCAACTTTTTTTACTAAATCAAAGAGGCAAGAAATTCTTCAAAATATATTTTTGAAGTCAAATTTTACAAACATTACTATTACTACAGTTTATGTATGAAACAGGGATCGAACGTGACACTGAAAAAGCATGCCCAAAACTGCAACTGTTCAAATAATATTCAGGACATGACATTAATGCCTTTCTGAAAGAGATGTCTTTGAAGATTTTTTTTGGTGAAATTTCTACTACAACAATTTCGGCACCAAGACAAGCAAAACCATCTAAAAGCACACATACACTCAACAAAAATATTAAAGGGGCAGATATTAAATAGACAAATTAATACAGACATTCAATTTCTTTATTGATCAAACTTAAACATAGTGTAAAACAACATCATGAATGGCTATTTGAATATCCAAATCACAGTTAATGTTTAAAACAATGTCACACTAATCGCGAATTGACACACACTGTCAAATTATCCATGGTTTGGAGGAGGTGGGTGGGGTAACGTAAATTCTAAACGTCCATTTTCTATGAAACACTTAAGTCCAAATCAAACTTAGTAGTGAGTGTGACCACCTCTAGCTTGAATAACTTCCCTGCATCTGTTTTTGAAGCTTCGAATAAGCTTTCTGAACTCTGCCAATGGAATCTGCCTCCATTCCTCAATAAGCATGTTTGCAAGCTGGTCACGTGTTTCTGGTTTGCGAATTCTACGTGAAATCCGGCGTTGAAGCATATCCCAGGCGTGTTCTATTGGATTTAAATCCGGAGACCTCGCTGGCCAGTCCATGCGTTCAATACCCTCAGTTTCAAGATATTGCTGTACGATTCTGCCCCTGTGGGGTGGTGCGTTATCGTCCATTAGTACGAAATTAGGTCCAATTGCCCCGGCGTACGGACGGACATGCTGATGAAGAATCTCATCTCTGTACCTTAAAGCAGTTAATGACCCGTTTCGGATCACATGAAGGTCGATGCGCCCATCGTATGATATGCCTCCCCACACCATAACCGAGCCTCCTCCGAACCGGTCATGCTCGGCTACACAACAGTTCTGAAAGCGTTCATTCCTTTGACGCCAAACTCTCCTGCGTCCATCATTAAAATCCAGCATGAATTTAGATTCATCTGTGAAGAGAATAGCGTGTAATGGATCTCGTCCAATTCTTGCATGTTGGCGAGCGAACTCGAGTCTGCATCGGCGATGGCGTGGAGTCAGTGGAAGCCTGATTACAGGTCTTCTAGCACGCAAGTTTGCACCATGAAGCCGGTTTCTCACTGTCTGGGCGGAAATTCGTACTCCGTGTGTACGCTCAAAATCTGCGCGAAGCGTTACGGCAGATTCAAACCTTCGGCGTCTGGCAGCTAATGTCAATTGGCGGTCTTGTGCTGCAGTTGTGACTCTGGGACGACCTTGGCCTGGCCTGTGCTGAACGTCTCCGGTGTTCAGGTATAAAATCCACAATCGGTCAATAACGCTGTGACTAACGTTAAAACGGGCAGCTACGTCACGGTGAGTCTGTCCAACAAGTAACTGACCTAACGCACGTTGCCGTTCAGTATTACTTAAGTGTCGTCTTACTGGCATTTTTGCTTCAGTTTCTTTGCTGAACTAAATTTACTCAATGAAATGGCAATTTTGAGAAAACACTGTTTGACAATAATTACTCAAAACGGTCATGACAAGTTTTACTCAACCTTACTTTAACAAAAGAATCAGCTCAATTTCACACCTACCTGGGTTCAATCCCTTTGTAAATCAATCAATAATGAGCCTTTCAATACTGTGTATTCAAAAAACCTGTTGTACAGTGTTAAACATTTTATTACAAAACATTTCTATTCCAAAAATAATAACTATCAAATTTTTATCAGCATACATGTACCTGCCCCTTCAATATTTTTGTTGAGTGTATAACTGCAGAAAATTTATATTTCTCCTTAAGTTTATGAAAAAATATGACTAAAGTAAATATGTCTCCTTCAACTTTAATAAAAATATGATCAAAAATAACATTTTTCTTTCAAGTTTACCAAACAAGAAGACCCCGAAATGCCACAAAACTAGGTTTTCTTCTTACATTTTAAGTGGAAAAGGAGTATAAAAAGAGAAAAATACAGTCAAGGGTTATGAAACTTGTCCTGATTATTGCTAATGTGATTTCAGAAAACTATATTCAAGTTTCAAAGCTTTTTCCTTGAATGGTTACTGAGAAAATGTAGCTTTAACAAAACACTAAATGAAATGTGGATGCCTGCCTGCCCAATGGCATCAAGCTAAAGAAAACCTGGTTAAAAATAATAAAAAGTAATACTCAGAGTAGTTGAATCCTTTCCTCAATATATATATACACATTTTTAGGCATGTGCGACCAGTGTAGATCCAGATCAGCTGGCACATCCGTGTCCTCTGATCAGGATCTGCACTGGTCGCATTTTGGTCAGAAATAACCTTATGAATCAAAGATTGAACAGTTTAGATCCTGATCAGACGGCACGGATGTGTCGGCTGATCTGGATCTAAACTGTTTGCCCACACAATAAAGGTATATCTATGGAGGAAAGGGTTATATGTTAAAGTACCTGTGCCGGATGCATGATGTAGAGTAAATGTTTCCCGTGAGTATATTTGCTAGCCACCTCGTAGGGCCAATATATAGTGATCTCTGAAGACTCGACAACACCTGGACCGTTGTTGTACACCTGAAACATGGCCATATATCATGCAAATTGGAGTCTTATTAAACCAAGTCTTACCTATACATGTCAATTAAATGAAATATTGCTGATCAGAGAATTTGCAGGAAACAATTCGCAGTATTTCAACATTTGTTTTTGTACCAAAACTGGAGTTTGACATTAGTATAAAACAATAACTTTTCATCTGTTTTATAGTATCTATAAAAATCTAAAGACTAGGCTTAATGTTTTTCTTGTTATGAAAAAGAATGTAAAACAAAATTTCCAAAGCAAGTTTGAACAGGGACAAAAGTTCTGTCCAATTAAAAAGCTTGACAGGGTCTTATTTATATATGAACAGACTGTAATAAGCAGATTTCCTGTAAAATCAAATGGAATGTTTACCGTGAATGTATGGTTGACAGAGTGACCAATCATCTGCTCTTTCTTGATAGCACTCTCTCCGCGCACATTACCAGAGTATGGGATGGCACTGTCCGGCTCACTCCGCCTACAAAATCAACACTCTTTTTCAATTTTGCATCACAGTCAGCTGTTTCAAATTTAAATATCTGTTTATCTGAGACCCAAAAGCCTCTTATTTGTCAAAATTAACCTTTTCTTCCATGAGATATGGCTGTTACCAGGTGCTAAAGGTGCAGAATAAGATCACATGACACATTCTGTGCCATCTGTGCCCAAGGTTATAAAGCTGAGCATGGAAACCAGTCTCAAATCTCAAGCATCTGATTGGCTGAAATGGCGACCAGTCGCCATTTCAGCCAATCAGATGCTTGAGATTTGAGACTGGTTTCCAATCTCAGCTTTATAACCTTCAACCCTGATCATGATCAACAATATTCACTTTTTTATTCATTTGGGCCCAAGATCATAAAACTAACTTTTGAGATCAGTCTCAAATCTCAAGGATCTGATTGGCTGAAATGGCGACTTGTCGCCATTTCAGCCAATCAGATGCTTGAGATTTGAGACTGATCTCACTTTTTTATTCATTTGGGCCCAAGATCATAAAACTAAATTTTGAGATCAGTCTCAAATCTCAAGGATCTGATTGGCTGAAATGGCGACTTGTCGCCATTTCAGCCAATCAGATGCTTGAGATTTGAGACTGATCTCCAGATTTAATTTTATGATCTTGGGCATAGGTTATTTCTGACAAAAAAGCGAACTATTTTCAGAATGTACAGACACACATATGGAAGAGGAAAAATCTATATGATTCCCACTCTGAATAAAACACAGTCAGCCACTTATCAGTTCTATTTAATGTACAATGACTTGTAAAAAGACAATTCTTCAATGACATTTAAAGTCAAACCCGTCTCCAATGACCACACATTGGAAAACCCCAAAGTGGTCTCTGAAGGCAGGCTGTCCTTATTCACAGGTATTCTTTTTTCTGTAAATCAGGCAGTGAGACAATTAAAGTGTTCTTTATCCACTGGTTGTCTTTGTTTACAGGCGGTCTTTAGCACAGATTGGACTGTTATTAGTAATACAAGATATATTACCCTATAACTTGAATGTCAGCATTGACGTAGACAATAATAGGAATGGTCACATGATCATCGACTGGCGTCAACTCCTCACTTGTTCTGAAAGTACAGAAAACAATAGTATACAACAAAGATTGCAAAACAGTCTCCTGTTTCACTTTTATGATCTTTGGCCCACAATAACTGCTCATCATCGTTCACTAACAGAGAATACAGATTTTACATACTTGTGGATGAAATTTCATGGATTTCAGTAAAATAACATTTTATCTACCGGTACTTGAATCTCATGCATTGGACACACTGGATAATGTTGCATCCAAAAGCTCATAAACATTTAAAACTTATATAGCTAATGGCAATGTCAATACTGAATGCCCATAACCCTTTATTTCATATAATATTATACAGGTTTCATTGTATATGTGAGCAGTTTAGATTCAGATAAGCTGGGACATTCATGACATCAGATCTGAATCTACACTGGTCAATTCTTGGTCAGAAATAACCTAATGAATTCATCCTTCCACTTACACATGTAACAAGCATAATCAATACTCAGCAAGAAAACAAAGTGTCTAGCCCTTTGTTCTAGGAATCTCTGTGAAGAGTCCCAGGGCCCAAGATCATAAAACTAAGTTTTGAGATCAGTCTCAAATCTCAAGGATCTGATTGGCTGAAATGGCGACTGGTCGCCATTTCAGCCAGTCAGATGCTTGAGATTTGAGACTGATCTCCAGATTTAGTTTTATGATCTTGGGCAAAGTTTGTAAAGTAACTTACGTGTTGACCCAAGCTGTGAGTTTAATTGTTCTGACAGTGGATATAGCAGCATTGTCTACTTGGAACAGAAGAGCAAACTCTGTAATTTCACCATGCTTTAGGGGCTTCCCCAGTTCCTTGCTGCCAATATCCTTACACTCTATCAATGTCTCGTTGAATGGTGTGCACCCAACATCTTTCTGTAAATACAGAATATGTCAGCTTTAAATATCTTTCATGAATTACAGCATACATCAGAGTCAGTTTGTTGCTTCAAAATAAATACATTACATTAACTAGATGGGTGCTCACTTGAACACTTGTCTGAAACTCTGGTACTTTGTCAGAACAAAAAAAAGTCCAAGAACAATAGAACAAAAAGGGGTATAACTCTATCAAATGTGACCTTCACCTTAAGAATTTGACATCACTACCACCATGTTGCGATAAGCATTACAATTTAAAAGTTTGATGAAGAAGAAATATTAAGAAATGGCAAAGTTATAGCCAACCTTAAATTTTCGTGACAGAAAGAACCGTCCGAGGGATAGACAAAGCAATCCCTATGTATCATGTTTTCTTTGAAAGGGCAACACAAAAATTGATTTCTTCTTGTAAATATATGATTTAATGCCATATTTGCCTGTAGGCAAAAAATTGTCCGATTTCCAGCCAAAATAATTGACAGAAATAACATGTTTGTGTGCAATTAAATTTGTCGATTCAGTGCAGATCCTTATCAGAAGGATGTGCCAGCTGATATGGATCTCCACTTGTCGCGCATGTTAAAAAACGTGTATATATGGAGCAACAGGTTAATGAATTTACAGAATGATGATCACCAACATACTGGATCAGACTCTTTCCAGGTTAGGGACTTCGGCTTGGTGAGGAAGAATGCCGTCTGGTAGGCTATTTCCCCGATATTCTCTATGCTCACCCCCACCTTCAGGGTGTCAATGTTACCAATCTCCAGCACCAGATTATCATCACTGTCCCTGTAACAACAAGAAAATACTGTGACCACTGGCGGATCCAGATGGGATGGGGGATGATCAACCAGCGTCCTAGTCCATGTTCTATGTTAGATTTTTAGGTCAGACATGGACGCAACAGGCATGCACCCTCAAAGAAACAATGTTTTTTAATAAATTTTAAATAATTTTTTTTCCAGGGTAAAATAAATAGTATGGGCGATTTTTTAAAGAACAGAAATGTTCTCCTCTTCTTGATTTAAACCCAAAATTAAGGACAACTCGCTATTAAGGACACTTTCCCTCAGTCCCTTAGGTGTCCGTTATAGAGGGGTTTCACTGTACTTCATGTTTAAAATTCAATGGACACAACATATATCTTTTTTCTTGCAAAATTTTATTACTTTAATTTCCTGAATTCTCCTGCATCAAAATGATGCCAATTTCAGAATTAGTTGGGGTCAAAAGTTGGATATTACAAATTCGCCTGCATCAAAATTCAAGAATCTGCACCAACTGAAATCCCTGATATATGTTACTAAGTTTATAAGACTACAGTCCCTTAGAGCCTGGATTACAGTTTACAGGGTTTTTCTAGCTATAATAGGTCACAGTTACTCATGTTTACCCATCATGAATGCCCATCACCCCTCCCCATTTGGGTGACAAGTTCACAGGAAGAAGCCCTAGGCTTTCCTGCCATCCCAAGTTCTGCATGTATATCAACCACGAAAACATGGCTGAAGATTATAAAGCTGAGATTGGAAACCAGCCTCAAATCTCAAGCATCTGATTGGCTGAAATGGCGACTGGTCACCATTTCAGCCAATCAGATGCTTGAGATTTGAGACTGGTTTCCATGCTCAGTTTTATAACCTTGGACACATGTCTTACCGACTAAGTCCCGGGGTGACCTTCATTTGAAGATTGCTTTGACAAATCTGGTCATCTCCACACTGCTTGGCAAAACTCACCTAGAATACAAAACATCCAGAAATCTTCAATATATTAACAAGTTTACACATGTGAGGTTCAGATACAACCCAAAATACGTTAAGCCTAGTTCCCAAGTGCAAATTGTTTTAAGTAGCCACATACACAAGAACAGACCTGTACATTTAGACCACTTAGAAAGCAATAAAATCTTATTTTTGATAAATCAATATCACTAGTTACTGACAACAGACACAACAAACAACATTTGTGCCCAAGGTCATGAACTTTCAAACTAAAAAATGGAGACAAATGCAAGATCTCAAGCATCTGAATAGTTGAAATGGTGATTGATTGAAATTGCTTTTTGATTCATTAGATTCTTTCTGACCAAGACCTAAACAGTCTAGATCCTGATTAGATGGCAAGGATATGCAACTGATCTGGATCTACACTGCACATGCGATAAAACACACACATATGGAATAAAGGGTTAAAACAGGTCTCTTCTTATCAAAGAATGAGAGAAAGAAATAAATACCTCGGCAACGAGCATCTGTGTCTCTGCAGTGCTGAGTCCAGCATCTAGGATTGGGAACTCATTGATGTCTGGTAGTACACCAGGTGATGGCGACACAGGGGGCGCTTTCTCTGGCAAACGATAGTTGATGCCAAATTCAATGGCTGATAATACATCAGTTATCTTCTCCTGCAGATATAATGGTTTAATAAATTAGTAAAATGTGTTAATATACTGGTAGTCATTACAAAGATGGACACATAATTAATTAAAAGTTTACAAATTTAATACATTTTACTGAAGATGACTTTAAAATAAACCTAATGAAAGCAAAAGTGATAAGTACAGAACCTGATCAGATGGCATGGATGTGCCAACTGATCCGGATTTACACAGTTTACCAAGGATAACTGTTACAGACAAATCCCATGAAGTAAAAGGTAATCTGTTAACTGTTAACATGCATACAAGAATCACTGGCTACAGTCACCTTAAGATAGGCAGTCTGTGAGATGCAGGCATATTTGGCACTGGGGTCCGATGCAGACAGACCCGTCACTTTCTGGGACAGAAGTGTGAACCTGTCCTCTGCCTTCTGTTTGAACACACCGTCTTTAAGGAATTCAACACGTGGATTGATCCTGTCTGGCTCAGCTATGATGGTGTAGATGATATCCACTGGGTCATCAAACCTAAAATGGACATGAATAAGGTTATATGCAAACCAATATGCAAGGGTAGATAAACCTACCTAAGCTGTCACGCTGTAAAACTAGCAAGTTGTGAATTGTGGTCGGAAATGAAAATTGAATAAGTTTTTAACTTCCTGTGCATTTTGATATTTCCGGGGCATGAAACATTTACTTTATTCATGTTAAGTTTTTTCAAGTAACATAGATGAAACTTCATCTCTACACAGTACAAGTATCACATCCCGCGGTTGCAATACCACTTACTGAAGACAGGTTCTGTCTTGAAACATCAACATAACTTTAGTTCTACACACTGACACATCCTGCCATCTTACTACCACCTACCTATCAACTGGTTCGGCTGTGTAGCGTAGACACAACTTCACTTCTACACAATACCACATCCTGCCATCATGCCGACATTTACGCTGCTCAGTTGTGCTCATATTTAGCTTATCTGGAGTTATCTCCACTTTGGAATGAAGAGCAATGATAGGCCGTGTTCTCAACAGAGCAACCTGCAATCAGTACACACATATTTATTCCAGAGGTAATGTTTGCATTTAACGTTCTTCGTTGTGCCAAAATCATGTAATTATATGTCCATTAACCTTTACTCCAATTATACAAGTTTTTACGCATGTGGGGCTGGTGTAAATCAAAATCAGCCAGCACATCTGTGCCATCTGATCTGGATCTTAGTCAGAAGTACATGTAACCTAATAAATCTAACGGTGAACAGTGTAGATCCTGATCAGACAGCATGGATGATCTGGATATGCACTGTGGGCCTTTGTGATAAAGGTGTTCTATGGAGTAAAGGGTTAACTACAGATCACATCATTAATTGTCAGCTTAGTGCAAAACTGGATAAGTTTTATTGAAATAAGAAGGACTTATACTGTTTTTGCACTAAGGTGATGCAAAATCCCTATGCATCGCCTTATTTTTTTAAACAGTGACACAAAAATGTCAGGCACATGGTTCCAAATCTTTTAATTTAATCTAGCAACAGTGAAAGCTTCTGAATGGTAGACGTCTTTTTGCATAGAATGGTTAAGCATCTGTTTTACAATGTTATTTCTATACAACTGGTCAGTACCTTATTTTCTTCATAGCTTCCTACTAGGAGATCTGGGTAGGTGTTCTGGTCCAGGTCAAGACCTCCCGACAGGGAATAGCCGAACGTGTTCCATCCGGATGCTACAGTGATGTCCTCAGCGTAAATCCTCTGTGAGAACGGTTCCTTCACACCGGTAGAAGATCCATGGAAGATGTAGACAGCACCACGACCCTCATATGGAGCACCAACAGCAAAATCTGTAATCCAAAAACAATGTGTTTACCCTTTACACAATATATACACTCAGATTCTACGGATCCTTTTAAAGAGCCTTATGTATATGAATGACAATTCTGACAATAATTAAAGCATTATCAATTATAATGAAACTAATCAAACACATAATCTGTTCTGAAACTAGAATTATCACTTTAAGTGATTAAATACCCCCACATGTGTGCTTGATACTTGAACTGGGAATGCTTATTTCTATTTTTAGTAACAGTGAACAGTGACCTTGTGATGTTACACCTGTGTACCCAAAATTTTCAAAACATTTGATTCCTTTCAGAAGTTGTCGTCCAGAAAGCATTTTTCTATTTTTAGTAACAGTAACTTTGACACCGACCCCACCAGCTCCAAACTCGAACTTGACCTGTATCTTATGTTGTTACACATGTGTACCAAAAATTATTTTAATCTGTTAAGCCCTTCATGAGTAATCATCCGAAAACGATTTTTTCTATTTATAGTAACAGTGACCTTGATACTGACCCCATCAGCCTTAAAATCGAACTTGACCTGTATCTCATTATGTTACACATGTGTACCAAAAATTATTTTAATCTGTCAAGCCCTTCATGAGTTATCATCCGGAAACGATTTTTCTATTTTTAGTAACAGCGACCTTGACACTGACCCCACCAGCCCCAAAATCGAACTTGACCTGTATCTTATGATGTTAAACATGTGTACCAAAGATTATTTAAATCTGTCAAGCCCTTCATGAGTTATCATCAGGAAATGATTTTTCTATTTTTAGTAATTGTGACCTTGACACTGGCCCCACCAGCCCCAAAATCGAACTTGACCTGTATCTTATGATGTTACACGTGTGTACCAAAAATGATTTAAATCTGTCAAGATCTTCGTGAGTTATCATCCGGAAACGAAGAATCTGACCGACCGACCGACAAGCTCACTCCTATATACCCCCTCAAACTTCGTTTGTGGGGGTATAATAAAGACAAATCCAAGCGAAAGATTTATATAACATACTATATGTATAGCCATTCAAATTTTTTTATTTAAAAGACTGACAAAAAACAAGACCAGAAACTCATAATGCATTCTAAAGTTGGTACTCATTACCAATTTTGACTAACTGTTTCCATCCCTAAAACTTATGTTAACATATTGCCAAACAAAAGTCATATTACAGAAAACAAATGTGAAATGAACAATACTGCTGACTGACCAGCGAATGTGTCCCTGTTGAGGTCCCCAGCGCGAGCCAGACTGAAGCCAAACCTAGCATGCAGACAATCCAGCTTATCGCAATCTTCCTGACTCAGACTCCGCCCACGAATAATCTGTGGCTGCGTAGATCGTGTTATCTGAAAATCAAAATAAAATCAACCTTTAAATCGGAATAGATACAAAACAAGAGCATGTCCGAAACGACGGCATGCTTGGAATAGTCTATTGGAAAAGTTGGAAATGAAGCAAGAAGGGATATTAAAGCTAGTTTTAAAAAGAGGCAACATTACAAATGGGCAGTGAAATAAGTAGCCCTATCTTACTGACCATGTCTCCATTCCCAATGTAGACATAGACGGCTCCTCCGATCCTGATGTTGTCCTTCTCTTTCTCGTAATAGTATGGACATCCAACAACCAAATCATCAAACCTGTCAATGTAGAATCACACAGTGAAATTTGCTATACAGACCACCTTTAGGACTGGGCAGAAGAGGTTTTTAGAGCTGGGTGGTCTTTATTTGGTATAAACTCCTGTGGTCTTAACCCTTTCATCCATAGACACACCTTTATTGCCATCTGATCAGGATCTAAACTGTTCATTTTTTTATTCATTAGGTTATTTCTTACCAAAATGCGACCAGTGCAGATCCTGATCAGACGGCATGGATGTGCCGGCTGATCTGGATCTACACTGGTCGCACATGCGTAAAAATGCGTCTATATGGAGAAAAGGGTTAAACTACTGCACAGAATAAAGAGCAAAACTGTAAAATGGGACATTTGAATAGAATGGTCTTATTATTGAGATGGTCTTATTTTTGCGCCTTCCTAACCCTTTACTCCATAAATACAGGTTTTACAACATGAGCCAACAGTGTTGATCCAGATCATCTGGCTCATTCACACCATCTACTCATGATCTACACTATTCACTTTTTGGTCTAATAATATAACAAATCAAATAGTGAATAGTGCAGATCCAGATCAGATGGCATTGATATGCTGGCTGAATCTTGACTGTCTATTATGCCACTCTTTAGTATCAGCTCTTCAATGTACATTTTCAAATGCATCAACTGTATGCCATATTACAAACTAGAACCTGTAGGAAATTAAAGATTCTAGACTACTAGCATACCCATCATTGTTGATGTCTAGGGCAATAAGATCTTGGCCGTATCCAGAGAATGGTTTATCTCCGCTGATGATCTGAGAATCCTCGTACTTGAGTACACCGCCCGTGGACATCTCGGTGAAGAAGATCACACTACCCGTGTCGTTACTGTGCGGGGCCCCAGCCACATAGTATGTCTGACCAGTGTTGTCAAACACCCCTCCTATCACAGAATATCCTGCAAATAAAATATACACGGTTCAATAAATGAGCTGGCTGATCTGGATCTGTACTGTTAGCGATATCTCATTGAGAAAAGGATTAAAAAATTTGCATCATCTCTCTATTTGTACAATTTCCATTAATAACAGTCATATATGCCATGTAGAAAAGGGTTAAGTGGAGCAACCTTCTGAACAATTATTGTTCAGAAGGTTGCTCCACTTAACCCTTTTCTACATGGCATATATGACTGTTATACATGTGTGAAAAGTGTAGATCCAGATCAACAAACATCTATGCCATCCGATTGGGATCTGCACTGTTGGCTTCTTGATTCATCAGGTTTCTGACCAAGATGGGAATAGTGTATCTGCTGATCTGGATCTTCACTTATCTCATGTGATAGTATGAGTAGAGGGTTAAGACCCTGATTGGACTAGGCCAAGTGCATGGTGACCTAGGTCTACACTTGTTGGAAAAGTAACCTACATAACAATGTTCCAAGTTCTACTGGTTCTATACATTGTGACACATGAATGGATAATTTGATCCCTCTCAAATTTGAAAAAGCTAGTGTTTTAAACTTCCGAATTTCTGGAACATTATATGTAATCAATGTATGTGTTACGAGGGATGATCCAAAATAACGTAGACATTTGTTATAGTTTTATTATTATTCAAGATATCACAAATAAAATTACACAAGCTTTAATCGGAATATGTCCAGCATATTTTTACAAAATATCAGCAAAATTAAACATCACATGAAAAAACTATGAACAAAATCATACAGTAACCGCTATCCGGCGCACGTCAAATTAGATCTAATCACATCAACGACGTTAATTCATGGGCGCTTCGTTAGCGAAGCAGCATATGTTCTAAGTTTCTTTAAATAGACTCGGTCACCGGAGTGCGATGCCGGGGAACCCATTGATCGAACATAGTAGTGTATCATTGCTGGTCAAAGTCTCGCAAGTAGTTATGAGGCGATCAAAAAAGTGGTCCTCTTCTCGCTCGTACTGCCGAAGAAACGACCGGGAATGCAATACCCACAGTATCGCAGTTCTTTAGCAACGGGCGTGTAACTGTTTAAATAACTCATATAAAATTGTATTTGTTAATACATAACAAGTCTTTGCATTGTGGACACAGTCTGTGTAGCTGTTTATTCAAGTGTAATTAAAATTATAAATAACTTTTTTTATTCTTATTTGATAATTTATGACTTCCTAATGATCCAAATACCAAACAAAAATATCTTTTGAAAAAAATATTTGTAGATTAATTATTAACACACCTTTAAAATGTCATTTGTTCGGCAATATCCGTTGCACGGTACCTCATCCAGTCTAGAATAGGTCGAAAAGCGCCACAATAGTTAGACATTAGTCCACTTCAGTTGCCTTGGCTTGACATCACTGCCGTAATGCCGATTTTTTTATTTTTTTTCTAACCTCTGGCCTATTTAATGGCTCTTCTGACCGTATAAAAATCACTGGTACCACTTTAAAACTACTGCTCGACTTACGGAAGTTTTCATTTGCGTCTGCTAGATTATGATAGCTTTTCATGAGGTGATTTTCAAAGACCATGACAGAATTTTATAATAGCGCGTATTTCCGGGCGATCTGACGGCGACATTTCTGACGTTTTAACGTTGGTGATAGCTCTCTTAAATATCGACTGTTTATAAAACGCATAGTCAGAATGACGTAAAATTTCGGCATGATATCATTTGTTTACCGTGCTTAGACGTTGCGAAGTTTGGCTCTTTTTCCACTAGTAGTTTTGTTTTTATTGTATGGTATATGCTTTATAAAGTACCATGGCAACGGCGTGCGCCGCCTACGTGTTACCATGGTTATTCAAATAAGCAACGCGCTTTTGAAATCGATTAAATATATAAATATTTTAGCTCAGTTTGTTACGTTTGTGTTCTGATTTAATTTAGTATATAATTTATTGCGAAAGTGTTTCAAATTAAGATGCAATGACAAAAGTCTACGTTATTTTGGATCATCCCTCGTACATATATATAACTAGAATTTGGTGTTCCGCCAAACACATGTGTCGCCTGCTTGCAAAAAGTTGAAATGTGGGCCTATGTTTTATCATACATGATAAAAAGAGGTAATTTAAGTTGCATAGCAATACTACAAGATAACCGATTTTAAATGATCAGTTATTATCTTTATTGTATATTCAAGTTATAAGCAAAATTAAGTTTCAGGTAAAATCATTTAAAGGAGTACAACTCAAAACAGATAAAACTTCCTTTAAACAGATGCTATATAAAGTATAAAGTATTGTATCAAAAGAAAAAGTACTTTCCAAGTTATAGGCAATTAAGTTTCAGGTAAAAGTTAATTGAAAGGGTCATAACTGAAAAACGTTAATGAGGAGTTATCATTCACAGTGTCACAGATGGCTTTGCTACTGCAGATGACATATATTTCAAATAATTTATTAAGTAAACATGACAAGTACTTTTATGTTAAAGGCAATGTTAAGTACCACATTAAAGTCATATTATTAAAGGGGCATTAGCAGGGGATTTTTTAGGGATTGGGGATGCGGCCCTAGTCTGTCAAGAGGGGAAATTCGTGCCTGTTTTTCCAGTTTTGGGGAAAATTATTAATCTCTTATCAAATCTTAGGGAAGTACAGATGTAATAATTATACACATTAAAACAAGCAAACAAAACTTTTGTTCTTCATAATATTTGAAAGTGACATTTCCATGATGGGTTATTGTTAAAAACCCAGTTTTTTATGTTGCCAACATGTTTTTTTACTAGTAATGACATTGCCTGTCAAATGGCCTAACAATTTGCCCAATAAATCTGTCATTGGGGACTCAAGTGCCAGATATGGTCAATGCCAGTCATTGCCAAAGAACTATAGTATTTCAATTTCAAAGATTCTCAATTTTGTTTACCCCTGTAAAAAAATGCTTGGCAAGTTTTTTTCACCGGTACCATCTGTACCAGACCAGACCATCTCACTGACAGGACTGCTGTGCAAGAATCAAGACTTTGTAATGCAAGAGTCAAGACTTTGCTGTGCAAGAGTCTATCATCACTACAGATATCTTGAATTTGGTGGTCTGGTGTGAACGATACTGGTGAAATGTTAAAAACTTGCCTAGCAACTTCTTACAGTTTAAACAAATTTGAGAATAACATGATTTAATCAATTCTTTTTACATCAGTGAAGTTTCTGAGCTTCATAACAGATTAATTTTGTAGTTAAATTGTCTTATTCACCTTTTTTTGTCTATTTTTTGATGGGGAAATTCGATTAAAATGGGGAAATTTTCATCTTGGAAAGGAGAAAAAAGTTACCTATTTTGCCTGGGGACAACGCTGTATTTTGGCGTCTGTTATATAAGAAAAAAAACCTGATTAGTTGAAAAATAGTGAAACAGGAGTTATCATTCTTGTTAACAAAAAACATGTTATCATCAAGTTCCATATTAAAGTCATTTGAAAGGGACATTACTGCAAAATAGTCAAACACTCATGGGATATCAATCTTGTTGTCTGAGATGGCTTTGTTCATGCAGATGATATATTCCAAGTATTAAGTTAATAGGACAAATACTTTCAAAGTTTTAGGGAACATTAAGTTCCTTATTAAGGTCACCTGAAGGGGCATAACTCAAAATATAGTGAAATAGGAGTTATCATTCTTGTCATCACCGAAGGATTTGTTCATGCAGATGGTGTATGACAAGTATTAAGTAAATAGAACTATTACTTTTAAATTGTTATAGGCAACATTAAGTTCCATATTAAAGTCATTTAAAAGGGGGATAACTCAAAATACATAGTAAAGCAGGAGTTATCAATCTTGTTGCAGAGATGGCTTTGTTCATGCAGATATTATATTCCAATTATTTACTGAATAGGATAAGGACTTTCAATGTTAAAGGCAACATAAAGTTCCATAATAAATTCATTTGAAAGGGGCATAACTCATCAAAATACTGAAACAGGAGTAATCATGCTTTTTGTCAGATGGCTTTGTTAATGCAGATGATATGTTCCAAGTATTAAGTTAATAGGACAAGTACTTCCAAAGTCATAGGCCACATTAAGTTTTATATTAATGTCATTTGAAAGGGGCATAATTCAAAAAATAATGAAACGGGAGTTATCATTCTTGTTGTCACTGAAGGCTTTATTCATTCAGATGATACATTCCAATTATTATTTTAATAGGACAAGTACTTTCAAAGTTATAGGCAACATAAAGTTTCATATTTAAGTTCCATAATAAAATCATTTGAAAGGGGCATTACTCAAAAATACTGGAACAGGAGTTATCATTCTTGTTGTCACAGATGGCTTTGTTCATGCAAATGATATATTCCAAGTAGTATGTTAATTGGACAAGTACTTTCAAAGTTTTAGGCAATATTAAATTCCATATTAAAGCCATTTAAAGGGGCATAACTCAAAATATTGTAAAACAGGAGTTATCAATCTTGTTGTCAGAGATGGCTGTGTTCCTGCAGATGTTATATTCTGAATATTTACTTAAAAGGATAAGGACTTTCAATGATAGAGGCAACATTAAGTTCCATATTTAAGTCATGTGA
Source organism: Corbicula japonica (assembly GCA_038501625.1). Taxonomy (NCBI): domain Eukaryota; kingdom Metazoa; phylum Mollusca; class Bivalvia; order Venerida; family Cyrenidae; genus Corbicula; species Corbicula japonica. The sequence goes on from JAZAYU010000055.1 coordinate 536,164, forward strand.
AAGGGGCATAACTCAAAAAATATTGAAACAGGAGTTAACATTCTTGATAAAGACCTTAAAGTATGTGTTACCTAAACACAAGACAAGAGGTTGAAGTTAAAGTATGTAGTAACTTAACACACGGCGAGAGGTTGAAGTTAAAGTATGTGTTACCTTATTACAAGCTGAGAGGTTGAAGTTAAAGTATGTGTTACCTTAACACAAGACGAGAGGTTGAAGTTAAAGTATGTAATACCTTAACACAAGCTGAGAGGTTGAAGTTAAAGTATGTAATACCTTAACACAAGACGAGAGGTTGATGTTAAAGTATGTGTTACCTTAACACAAGACAAAGGTTGAAGTTAAAGTATGTGTTACCTTAACACAAGATGAGAATGAAGTTAATGTATGTGTTACCTTAACACAAGACGAGAGGTTGAAGTTAAAGTATAAGTTACCTAAACACAAGACGAGAGGTTGAAGTTAAAGTATGTGTTACCTTAACACAAGACAAGAAGTATGTGTTACCTAAACACAAGAAGAGAGGTTGAAGTTAAAGTATGTGTTACCATAAAACAAGATGAAAGGTTGAAGTTAAAGTACATGTTACCTTAAAACGAGATGAGAGGTTGAAGTTAAAGTATGTGTTACCTAAACATAAGACGAGAGGTTAAAATTAGAGTATGTGTTACCTTAAAACAAGATGAAGGGTTGAAGTTAAAGTATGTGTTACCTTCACACAAGACGAGAGGTTGAAGTTAAAGTATGTGTTACCTAAACACAAGACGAGAGGTTGAAGTTAATGTATGTGTTAACTAAACACAAGACGAGAGGTTGAAGTTAAAGTATGTGTTACCTAAACACAAGACGAGAGGTTGAAGGTAAAGTATGTGTTACCTAAACACAAGACGAGAGGTTGAAGTTAAAGTATGTGTTACCTAAACACAAGACAAGAGGTTGAAGTTTAAGTATGTGTTACCTAAACACAAGACGAGAGGTTGAAGTTAAAGTATGTGTTACCTAAACAAAAGACGAGAGGTTGTGTTAACTAAACACAAGACAAGGCAGAGGTGGGGAAAATGGCAGGAAGTTACCTAAACTTGGTAAGAGGTAAATCATACAATTATATGTAAATGTGTGAAACATGATATGCAGTGAAAGTATGTGTTACCTAGACACAGAAGGAAAATGTTGAGAACGTCACATGGGAGCATAAGTATGTAATACCTAGATAAGAGTTGAAGAAAACTGGTGGGCGATAAGGATCACTTTCAACAGTTGGCGATCGGTACAGCTTCTTGATTCCGAACTTTGGCGAGATGTCAACCTCCGTCAACATGCCGAGCCAGTGGATAGCTCCCGGAGATCCAATCATAAGACGCTCATCCTAAAATACACACATATTAAACTTATTGTGGCATCAATAAATTTTGTGCATTTTTTATTATTATGTATCATTTGCAAAGGAAAGTAAGCAAAATCAATCCCTGGGAAATTTTAATGTGCAGTAGTTTATATTATCACAATATCATATGTAAGAAATTTTACTCAGACAAAAAAATCTTTGTCAGTTTTGTGCAAAACTTTATCATTATTAAGATCACACTTTACTCCATATTACATGCATATGCATTTTATAGCAAATATTTGCCATCTGAATTGGATCTGCACTGGTTGCATCTTGGTCAGAAATAGTCTAATGAATCTTAAAGCAAACAGTGTAGATTCTGATAATGATTGTGCCAGCTGATCTCAATCTACACCGATCACCCACGTTGATCTATGGAGTAAAGGGCTGAGGTGTAGAAATTTTCTTTGACCCACTCGCCCTGCAGGTCGAGTGAATGAGTAAGTGCACTTGCCCTTACAGAAAGTACACTCGCCCTTACATTTTAAATAAAATACTCTTTCTGTTGCAATTTTCATTTTTCTTTTCGTTCTATCTCTTTCTTACTGTCTCGCTCGCTCTCTCGCTTTTCATCATCACCCATACCTTGTGTAAAAAAACGTTATCTTCATTTGTTTCTACATAATTTTTGACATACAGCGGGAAAAAACGTGCACTTGCAGCCTTGTTCTGATTTGGGAAACCCAATAAGGATAAAAATAAATCGCTACTGTTACCTTTACATCAGAAACGTTCTGAATACACTTCAAATCGACCGAAATTCAGGAAATCGAATTGTATTTTGTAAACAAAGTGAAAGTATTTCATTTTTCGAAGAAAACACATGTGCTTTGCTGAAAAATTTACTCGCCCGGCCCGTTGAGTGTTTCGGCCGCTTCGCTCGACCCAACGGATCATTTACTCGCCATTGCGAGCGGTCGAGTGGAATTCTACACCTCTGAAGGGTTAATAGAAAAATAATAATTGCTCAAATTTATGGCCAAACAAATATACCATTTGTGGCTCCGCACGAAAATTCATCCAGCAAATTAAATTACACCACAGTAAATGAATATTGTAAGTGTATCACTGAATACCTGTGAAACGTAAGCACTGATTCCAGACTGACAGAATGCGTATTCTTCATGTTCCTTGTCCTTCGAGTAGCCAGAACAAGGCCGGATTCGACTACCCTGGCCTGACAACACGTTATACTCGAGTTCCTGGGTGAGCTGGTAACATGATCCAATCCCGTAGATGTTCTCACTGGTACTCGATGTCTTCAGCTCCTTGTATCGGTGAGCACACGCCTGCAAATGTACATAATACAACACATGTTACTTCTACCTGTAAAACAAAAACCTGCAAAAGTACGCACTATAAAACACTAAACTTGTACAGGTAAGTATCCAGTTTCAAATAAACTTAACCGTTTACTTCATAATTATATACACATTTTAATGTGTATGCAACCAGTGTCAATCCAGATCAGCTGGCACATTTTCGCTGCACGATCTGGATCTACACAGGTCACATCTTGGTTAGAAATAAAGTAATGAATATAAAAGAGAACAGTGTAGATCCTGATCAGATGGCACAAATATGCCTGCTGATCTGAATCTACACTGTTTGCACATGTAGTAAAGATGTATCTATGGAGTAACGGGATAATATACTGTTGTTTCATTTAATTTTGCGGAAACAAATTTTCGTAGGGAATTCACAGATAGCATTTTTGCATGGACTTAAACCTGCACAATGCACAGTTGAATTTTTCTTTAGATGTGCTATTAAATGGTTAACTTCCACTGGGATTAAATGACTAACTTCTGCTGGGATATGAATTCTCGCATTTTTTCTGGATGCAAAAATTAAACCAGTGTGAAATTACATGATACCACTTTAACACACTACATTTAAGCCTTTCCTCCATAGATACACCTTTATTGCATGGGCAAACAGTGAAGATCCAGATCAGTCAGCACATCTGTGCCGTCTGATCAGGATCTGCACTAATCACAATTTGGTAGGAAATAACCTGATGAATCAAAAAGCGAACAGTTTAGATCCTGATCAGACGGCATGAATGTGCCGGCTGATCAGGATCTAAACTGTTTGCCCATGCAATAAAGACTGGTGTATCTATGCAGGAAAGGGTCTAAAGCTTGTACCTGGGAGCATAAAACTTCTAATCCCAATTTTACAACAAAATTTACTCCTAAAAAGATGGATCAAATATATTAAACAGTGTGTAGCAATAACTTCTCAGATGCAACAAGTTCTGGAATATTGCCTACACTACAATAATCCATTGCTAATACAAAATGTGTTTTTGATGCTTCAATCAGCAGAGCGAAAAACATCAAGTTCTAATGATCAATTATAATTATATCTTCAGCAGCAATAGACCCATAAAATAACAAGAATGCATCCTTAGGAATAAAATGTCTAGGCCCAAGATCATAAAACAAAATAACAAGATCTGAGTTTCAAATCCCAAGCATTTCAGCCAATCAGATGCTTGAGATTTGAGACTGGTCTCCAATCACAATTTGATGATTTTGGGCCCTAGTTAAGTGTCAATTACTGTGAAGACATATACTTCGGTAATGCATAATGTTTTGTGGGTTTTTTTTAGGTAAAACAGCAAATTTTGGCAGGTTCTTAAATTTGTGGTTTTCAACTTCCAAATTACATTTATAAATTTAATGTAATTTTTTGTTTCCCTTCGGCTTTATATTTGTGAATCCATATGTCAATGAAATCAACAAAAATTTGCATCCACTAAACTTAATGATTTCCCAGTATTAGAATTCTTCAGTATTTACTGTGAAAATTGCCTTTTTGCCGATATGTTCAAAAGACTTCATAATAAACCTGTATCAGTAAATTGCAGGATGCAGTTTTTTCTATTAGATTATCCCTTTCCTGTACAGATACGCATTTTTACGCATGTGCGACCAGTGTAGATCCAGATCAGCTGGCACATCCGTGCTGTCTGATCAGGATCTGCACTGGTCGCATTTTGGTCAGAAATAACCTAATGAATCAAGAAGCGAACAGTTTAGATCCTGATCAGACGGCATGGATGTGCTGGCTGATCTGGATCTAAACTGTTCGCCCTAGCAATTAAGGTGAGTCTGTACAGGAAAGGGTTAACTTGCACTTGGTAAAAATAATTGTAAATAAATGTATCTATTAACCCTTTCCCCCTGTGATCTGACTTTTATAGCATGTATTAATAATGGAGATCTAGTTAAGGTAGCACATCATTCTGTGCCATCTGATCAGGATCTCTACACTGTAATTCTTCTTTGTATATAAATGACTAGCAAGCAAACAGTGTAGATCCAGATCAGGCAGCATGGAAGCGCAGAAGGGAATTTGTAGCTTCCTAGAGAGAACAACCTCTTTGATCGGCTTTTCAGAAGTAAAGAAAAAGTCATGTTTAAATAAGTTGTGGTTTAAAAAGGATATGGCTGGTAACAACATGATCATGATCTCTTGAAAACTCTCAGCAGGGGTCAATTGAATGAAAATCCCTGGCCAAGAGGTTTTAAGATATAAAATTAAAATTGAATTATCGCTAATTTAAAGTCCTCTCAACTTAACTATTATTTTCCTCATGGTCTGTTTCATCCTAAGAGATACTGTCAAAGAATGAGTTGTTTGGTGGCGACTTGGTGATCAGCTTAAACATTCTACTTGTTTAGGCTCTTAGGGTCAGACATACAGGCATATAGGATTCATCAGAACAGTAAAGTAATAAAACACGAATGGGTAAATTGTAACGATTTGTTTTTACCATATCTATGTCATCTGATCAGGATCTACTAGTTCGCTTAAAGATTCTTTAGTTTATTTCTGATTATTTCTCAATAAGATGGGACCAGTGAAGATCCAGATCAGACAACATGGACACTGGTGGCACATGTTAAAACGCCTATATATGAAGAAAAGGGTTAACCCTTTATACCATTATATCTCGCTGTAATCCCATCCGAGATCTGTGCCAACTGATCGGGGTCTACAGTCTGTTCACTTCTCATTTACTTAGCGATAATCTCAAGAATCTAAAAATGACTGGTGTAGATCCAGATCAGGGTGCATGCAAAAATAGGCTGATCTGGATCTACACTGATCAACAATTGGATTAAGGACATGTATTGAATGAAGAAAAGGGTTAGACAGTTAAAGCTCATCCTTAAAACATAGGTATGTAGGACAGGCCACAAGATTTGCATTTTCCACACCACAAATAAATAAACACTTATCATATTTTCCAACCAACCACAATACTATTGATGAACATTTATCATAAATTGAACAAAAACAAGTGTAAAATTAAACCTTTTGATAATTAACATATCCAGGATGGTGAAGCTTTGGGTTGCAGAGGGCATGTATCTGATATTAAAGCAGGCCCACTTTTTGGGCAAACTTAGAATGGTGGACACTGACAAAACAAAACCAAAAAATAACACCATTAAAATGATTTAATGAACATTTAAGGTCCTTAGCAAAGGTAAATCTTTCTATTTTTATTCTAAAATGTTATAATATTGGAATACTGGAATAAAAAAATACTAGGAAAACTTTAAAGGTTTGCCATCCCTGCCCCATCCTGTATAACTAATCCACCTAAGTTACAGGTTGCATCAGATTAAGTTTTGTGGATTTTATGGTTAGAGGTTGCGTAACAGTTTAAGTTTTGTGGATTTTATGGTTAGTGGTTGTGTCAGTTTTAGTTTTGTGGATTTTATGGTTAGTGGTCTGTGAAATCAAATCCTTGCAAAGATATCTTCCTATTTAACACTTTATTATTTTGAAATGGCTTAGCCTAATATCTCCTGTGCAACCTGCAGTCTAGATTCTGAATAGCCATCTCATTCCTGTATTCTGATCAGGATCTACATTGATTTTGGTTGGAAAAAATAAATGGATCTAATAGTGACTAGTGAAGACCATATCAGATTGCATGGATATGCTGTCTGATCTGGATCTAGGCTGGTTGATCTGGATCTAAACTGGTTAAACATGGAATATAAGCAAGCTATTCTGTGAAGTCAAATATTTTTTATAACAGGCCTATTCTGAATAGCCATCTCATTCCTGTATTCTGATCAGGATCTACATTGATTTTGGTTGGAAAAAATAAATGGATCTAATAGTGACTAGTGAAGACCATATCAGATTGCATGGATATGCTGGCTGATCTGGATCTAGGCTGGTTGATCTGGATCTAAACTGGTTAAACATGGAATTCTGTGAAGTCAAATATTTTTTATAACAGGCCTCGAAAGAATTTCTCAGGAGTAGTTGAAAAAACAAAAACTCCAAACTTTATGTTTATAAGAATGAACAACTGTACAGTGATAAACATTAGGATAAACACGAAATTTTGAACATGAAGTAACAGTGGACCCAGCTCAGCATGTACACCCGTTCACCAAAGAATAACATTCACAAACTGCTTTCAGTCAAAACAACCCTGACTGTGAGCCATGAATAGAATAATATCAATTCAACAAATGGATGGATAATGTTTACAGTGCATATTATCTGATACATCAATTATTTCTGAGTCAGTTAAATCTTACATATTTCCTGGATTTCCTGTCAGGCATTGATCACATAACAAGTTAATACTTATTTAACTAGAATTTCAAATCAAACTCCAATTATCAGATCTGTGAAATTTCAAATGCTGATTATAAGGTCTGTGATACTTCAAAAGCTGAGTACACTGCAACTCCATTATATCGCGGACCTCGGGGTCCAAGGCCGCTAACCGCGATATAAATGGAGCGCGATATAAGTAAATAATCGCGCTAAAACAAGGAGAATTCATTTGTTTTTTTTGCATGTATATCGTGGTGTTGCGTAATTAACACGCCGTGAAATCTACGGGTACATCAGGGAGTACGTTCCGTGCTGGACAAATGTTTTAAACATCTTTTTTATATAATTTATTAAGTTTTATTTTAATAAAAATAAATTAATTAATGTACAAAACAAAGATCGCCGTCATCAATTTCCAACGGCGGTATTATTGTTTTCGGTACTTTCAACTGATCGACGATCTGTTGGTCGGTCATGGTCGGCGATGTTAGTTTGTGGTCGTCCGTCGTTTACCAGCTTGATATGACGATGAGCAGGTAATGTCAAAACAACAAACTGTTTTGACGTTTCCTGCTCATGCCTATTATGGTTAGCAACTTGCATTAATTGTTGCTAATTTGCGGTTTGTATCGTGAACGAAATTCTGCCAGTACCGTATCAGCTTGGTGTTTTTCGCACCTATTGTTCGTCACAAAGGGGGTTTCATGTCAAATCAGAATCAACAGAATGAAAAAAAACAAACTTTCATCTATTTTCGTACGTTTGATGTTAAATTGTATCTGCTGGTGAACGTGTACATCGCCTCTTAAATCCCTGCATACAAAATGTAATAAACAACCTTTGCCGATAATGACGTAATACGACACGGAAAAAGCGTGCATTTCGTGAATTAGTCACCGACGTTGATTTAATCATTTGATCTTTTTTACCACCCACGAAGAATGAACAAACATAAACATTGTAAATGTACAAAAAATTGGGATCCACGGACCAAGCGCGATATATTGGATATCGCGATATAACGGATCGCGATATAACGGAGTTGCAGTGTATAAGGTCTATGATACTTCAAATGCTGTGTATAAGTTCTGCGATACTTCAAAATGCTGACTATACGTTCTGTGATACTTCAAATGCTGAGTATAAGGTCTGTGATACTTCAAAAGCTGAGTATAAGGTCTATGATACTTCAAATTCTGAGTATAAGGTCTGTGATACTTCAAATGCTAAGTATAAGGTCTGTGATACTTCAAAATGCTGAGTATAAGGTCTGTGATACTTCAAAATGCTGAGTATAAGTTCTGTGATACTTCAAATGCTGAGTATAAGGTCTGAGATACTTCAAAAGCTGAGTATAAGGTCTGTGATACTTCAAAATGCTTAGTATAAGGTCTGTGATACTTCAAAATGCTGAGTATAAGGTCTGTGATACTTCAAAATGCTGAGTAGAAGGTCTGTGATACTTCAAATTCTGAGTATACGATCTGCAATACTTCACATGCCGACTATAAGGTCTGTGATACTTCAAATGCTGAGTACATATGTAAGGTCTGTGATACTTCAAATGCGGAGTACATGTATAAGGTATGTATAAGGTCTGTGATACTTCAAATACTGAGTACATGTATAAGGTCTGTGATACTTCAAATGCTGAATATGTGTTCCCTTTTGTTGTGAGTATTGGCTCTGAGAACCATGTCTTAGATATTTCAACTTCTAAGTATTGGGTGTATGAAATTTCTTTTTCCATGTATCTGGGCTGTGATGCTTGTGGTAAAATATTCTTTGAATTTTTATTAATTATAATATTGCATATCAACAGGGTCCATGAAACAGAGTTTGCAACATTTCATAGTTGTTACATGAATGTCCAGAGACTTCCAAAGTTCCCTCTTTCAATGGCAGAGTCCTCCTTTCGGCGACAAAACCAGCAATAGTTGAGAATTTTAGAGAGGGAATGCAAATTAGAAACAAATGGTATTCTAATGTCATGGAAGCATATTTCTTAATGGTGGGATGGCACTTTAAAACTCTGTTTTCATTCTTTTGGGACAAATGAATTGTTGAAGCAGTCACTTGCACATGATTGCACAACACAAGCCAGTATCATAAAATCCCAATGACTAAACACGATTCAAGTGCATAAATTTAATAAATTTTAACTTTGCAATGTTGTTCTTTCGAGTCTGAGATTAAATAAGGAAACAGTGAATTAGGGCATACTTGAATTCCAGTCATATTTTGTTTCCCCCTAAGTATGATCATGTCCGTAATTAATTAACGCCCCCTCCATTTTGTTGGGTTGTAACATGACCAAAGAGGACAATGACACTTGTGCCAAAGGTTATAAAACTGAGCATGGAAACCAGTCTCAAATCTCAAGCATATGATTGGCTGAAATGGTGACTGGTCGCCATTTCAGCCAATCAGATGCTTGAGATTTGAGACTGGTTTCCATGCTCAGCTTTATAACCTTTGGCACAGTTCCCCATTTACTCCATAGACATACACTGGTTGTGTTGGCAAACAGTGTAGATCCAGATCAGCTGGCACATCTGATGTGCTGGCTGATCTGGATCTACACTGGTCAAACCCGCATAAAAATGTGTATATATGGAGGAAAGGGCTAAGATCCAGATCAGATGGCAAATCTGTGCCATTGTATCGAGATCTTCAATGAAACTTTTCTGAGACCTGTTCAGACATAACCTAATGAATCAGAAAACACTGTTTAGATCCTAATCAGACAGCAAAGATGTGCTGGCTGTTCTGGATCTAAACTGTTTGCCCAAGATTAAAAACTTAAATGTGGAGGAAGGGTTAACTGCTGATGTATAAAAATAAAATAATTTGATTTATTTCCAATTAATGCTCTAAGTTTTATAATATTATCCGAACAAAAAAAAACTGTCTAATCAAATCAGTTACTTCCTATCAAGTTTTATGTATCATCAAATAAAAAGTAGCGGATGAGAATGTTAGCATTTGCAAATTTCCAGGTTTGTTAAATAGGATTACTGTGGTAACATAAAATTCCATTATGAAAAGCAAAGTTCTATAACAATACCCTCATTGTTTGTTGTTTTTATGAATCAATATTACTCACCACTTAAAATCTTCCTTACAAATATCCTACTGAAGATATACTCACAATGCAAACAGGTTCAAAGTACTAATCTAATCTCCATAACGTTGACCAGATACTGACCACAAGAAGAGGTCAAATAATCAGGACACTAATCCATTAACATGATGGACTGGATGTTTTATCATTGTCAGTCAATCCTTTCATTTTTCACAGGAGTGTAGAAACAGGGTTGTCTGACATTATCTTTCAAAGTAGAAGAGGTACAAATGTATAACCCTTTACTCCATAATTACGCCTTTTATCATATAGGTGACCATTGTAGATCCAGATCATCCACCACATATGTGCAATCTGATCAGAATCTGAAATGTTTGCTAGTCAGAAATAACCCCATGGATTGTAAAGCAAAACATGCAGATCCTGATCAGATGGCAAGGATGTGCCGGCTGATCTGGATCTACACAAATTGCACATGTGATAAAACACTAATAATTATGGACTAAAGGGTTTATGAAAGTAGGAGGATTCTGAGCTCAAACAAATGAACAAAAAGGAAACTTGTTTCTTACAAAATTTTATAGCCAGGACATATTATGGTCAATAACGGAGGTGAATCCCTGCTCCCTGCCTCTTAATGGTATGACTGCACAAAATACACCAGACAGCCCTTTTTTGAACTGTGCACATGGTGCTTTTTTGGCTTATGTCTCATGTGCTGCCAGTGTAGATCCAGATCAGCCTTCATATTAGTGCCGTCTGATCAGGATTTACACTAGTCATTTTTAGATTTATTATGTTATTTCTGACTAAACAAGAAGCTGTGTTCAGAAAACACATATGCCCCCGGTAGCGAAGTTTGTAACGATACAAATTTTAAATGATAGCACAGTGTTAAAACTGCAACTAAAATCACAAGTTAGTTCTAAATAATGAAAATAACCGTCTGGTGCCAGAACCTGTACATGAAAAGAATTTATCATAACAAGAGCCAGTCGGAAACACATTTAAAACTGGGCTTCATTTAAACTGGGGAGTGATTCAGGAGTTTATGACACCCAACACACACACATGAACAAAAGTTTCTTAATCCAAGTTAGGAAATCAATAAATTACAGTTACTTTATTATTGTAGTTTTTTTTAGAGGGTTTACACAACCCAGTCCATACACCCCTGATCCCACACCCATCAACCCACTATCCCTGCCCACCTATAGTGATGTGGTGGGGTGGGGTGTAGTATAGTAAGGTATGGTATGCTGGTTGTTGTCGGTGGTGGTGTGGGTGTTGTTGCTGTTGTTGGTATTGTTGTTGGTGTTGGTTATGTTGGTGTTGTTGGTGGTGTTGTTGTTGTTGTTGGTCTAGTTGTCAGTGTTGTTGTTGGTGTTGTCAGTTGTTGGTGTTGTTGATGCTATTGTTGTTGGTTGTTGGTGATGCTATTGTTGTTGGTGGTGGTGTTGTTGTTGGTGCTGTTGTTGGTGCTGTTGTTGATGGAGTTGTTGGTGGTGTTGCTGACGGTGTTATTGGTGGTGTTGTTGATGGTATTATTGTTGGTGGTGTGGTGGGGTGGTGGTGTGGTGTGAGATGGGGTGGTGTGGTGGGGGTGGTGGGGGGTGGTGGTGGTGTGGGGCTGGTGGTGGTGTGGTGGTGGTGTGTGGTGTGGTGTGGTTTGGTTTGGTATGGAGTGGTGTGGTGTGGTGTGGAGTGGAGTGGAGTGGAGTGGAGTGGTGTGGTGTGGTGTGGTGTGGTGTGGTGTGGTGTGGTGTGGTGTGGTGTGGTGTGGTGTGGTATGGTATGGTATGGTATAGTATGGTATAGTATAGTATAGTATAGTATAGTATAGTATAGTATAGTATAGTAACCACTCAACACTTTCACCAAAGTATGTTAACAGAGGGGGAGAACACGTGATGGTCATATTGGGTAATAACAATGGCGGCGACCGTGTCAGACCAGGTATTTTGTTTATTTCTTCTAATTATGATATTACTTTTTGGTTTTATTGTTGCCACTTTCCAGCCATCAACTATTTGGATCATCTTGCCAAAAATATTGCTTGAATTCATTGTATTTAAAAAACTGACTCGGTGCAAAGTTTTGAAGCGGTGACGTTTCGGCATGAAATTTTAGGCCACATTGGGTCCTAGCTAATCAAAACATGAATTTATAAGCCTCTCCTCAAAGTTTGAACATAAGAGAGACTGCAAATAACACAATTCTGGTATAATAAGCGATCTTGTTTAAAATGACACGATTACGGAATCTTGTTGCTCTTTCTTAGCTTATTTTCAAAATTGGTCAAATTGGGTCTCGATATTTGTATTGGTCACATTGGGTCCCGATATCAAGTGGTGAAAGTGATATCGAATTTATGGGATATTTTATCGAATAATTAAGAAAGCTTTTTACTTTGTACTTTTTGTATTTGCAGGACAATATTTGCATGGTTTGTGGCAGCATTTGCAAAAGCAAAAGTGGGTTAAATAGACATTTACGTCGCCATAACAACGCCGCCCCATATAGATGCTGCGGCAAGATGTTTTTCGACAGAACAAAGATCATAATGCACAGGTAGGTAATTTGCGTTTGAACTGTTCTTATCTACTACAATATTGCATTTTTTGTCATTTAAATGGATGGTTGATGCCCTATAATTAAAACTTACTTTTGAAAATGTCTTGTATACGTTATACCATTTGTTATCGGTTATCAATCAAGATTAATCATGATTTACATAAAAAGATATTCAGATTGTTTGATAAATTCTGAACAACATTTCATGAGGATCATAACAGGAAATATTTTACTGTGTCCTTAATAAGCCGCTGTCAGATGATTAAACTTTTCTGTATTTTCGTTTCATTATAGATGCAGTGTCCACGGTGGGGAAAAGCAAAAAGCCTGCAACATCTGCCACAAGAAGTTCGCTACGGAACAGCAGGTCCGCCAGCACCGTGGCTTAACACACGGAGAAAAGGGGACCTTTCGCTGCGATATTTGCGGTGTTGAATTTAAGTCCAAGACAAGTTTAACGGACCATCAACATTGGCACACTGGGGAAACTGCACACAAGTGTCAGTGTGGCAAAACATACAAATATGCAAGTGGCCTGTATCGCCATAAACGAGACAAAAAACACTAGGTTTGTTGTATCATGTGACATGTTATTACGCTGTTCTAGTTGTTCCGTTTGTCTTTAGTTTTCATGATGTGGTGCTTTTATTTGTAATGATTGTTCAAAGGTGCCCGAGGTCAGAAATTCCTTAAAATTTATTTTGTTGGAATTCATTTATAATTGGTCTACTGACAATTGATTGATGATGTTGCGTTGTTGTAACGCAAATTCTCTTCTCAAAATGTGCTCACAATTATTTGATAAGAAGTCACATAAATTAGGTTAAAATTTATGTTTATACTATAAAATATGTGAAAATTCTGACCTCGGGCAAATTGTGTTGTTTCATGTGATTATTTTTTTTTATTAATCTACGTTGTTAATGTTAATGATTTTATGATTATTACATGATCTCTTTTCATTCAACTCATTCATATATTTCTAATATCTTTACCGTCTTACTTTTTTTTCAAATTTGGCCTTTGTTTAGTCACATTTTGAGAAGAGAATTTGCGTTACAACAACGCAACATCATCAATCAATTGTCAGTAGACCAATTATAAATGAATTCCAACAAAATAAATTTTAAGGAATTTCTGACCTCGGGCACCTTTGAACAATCATTACAAATAAAAGCACCACATCATGAAAACTAAAGACAAACGGAACAACTAGAACAGCGTAATAACATGTCACATGATACAACAAACCTAGTGTTTTTTGTCTCGTTTATGGCGATACAGGCCACTTGCATATTTGTATGTTTTGCCACACTGACACTTGTGTGCAGTTTCCCCAGTGTGCCAATGTTGATGGTCCGTTAAACTTGTCTTGGACTTAAATTCAACACCGCAAATATCGCAGCGAAAGGTCCCCTTTTCTCCGTGTGTTAAGCCACGGTGCTGGCGGACCTGCTGTTCCGTAGCGAACTTCTTGTGGCAGATGTTGCAGGCTTTTTGCTTTTCCCCACCGTGGACACTGCATCTATAATGAAACGAAAATACAGAAAAGTTTAATCATCTGACAGCGGCTTATTAAGGACACAGTAAAATATTTCCTGTTATGATCCTCATGAAATGTTGTTCAGAATTTATCAAACAATCTGAATATCTTTTTATGTAAATCATGATTAATCTTGATTGATAACCGATAACAAATGGTATAACGTATACAAGACATTTTCAAAAGTAAGTTTTAATTATAGGGCATCAACCATCCATTTAAATGACAAAAAATGCAATATTGTAGTAGATAAGAACAGTTCAAACGCAAATTACCTACCTGTGCATTATGATCTTTGTTCTGTCGAAAAACATCTTGCCGCAGCATCTATATGGGGCGGCGTTGTTATGGCGACGTAAATGTCTATTTAACCCACTTTTGCTTTTGCAAATGCTGCCACAAACCATGCAAATATTGTCCTGCAAATACAAAAAGTACAAAGTAAAAAGCTTTCTTAATTATTCGATTAAATATCCCATAAATTCGATATCACTTTCACCACTTGATATCGGGACCCAATGTGACCAATACAAATATCAAGACCCAATTTGACCAATTTTGAAAATAAGCTAAGAAAGAGCAACAAGATTCCGTAATCGTGTCATTTTAAACAAGATCGCTTATTATACCAGAATTGTGTTATTTGCAGTCTCTCTTATGTTCAAACTTTGAGGAGAGGCTTATAAATTCATGTTTTGATTAGCTAGGACCCAATGTGGCCTAAAATTTCATGCTGAAACGTCACCGCTTCAAAACTTTGCACCGAGTCAGTTTTTTAAATACAATGAATTCAAGCAATATTTTTGGCAAGATGATCCAAATAGTTGATGGCTGGAAAGTGGCAACAATAAAACCAAAAAGTAATATCATAATTAGAAGAAATAAACAAAATACCTGGTCTGACACGGTCGCCGCCATTGTTATTACCCAATATGACCATCACGTGTTCTCCCCCTCTGGTTAAGTACATCTGTTTTAAACCTTTTCTATAGCATTACCTTAGAAAAACACTAACATTGAAACTTTAACCAAAATTTCTAAGTCTTAATTCTAATTTCTAAGCGAAAAAGGGCAAAAATCAAATAAAACAAGTTAACCATTTATATCCTAGTATAAAATGGGGAGATAATCCCAGAAAAAAGGTAGCCAGACTTACGTAACTTGTAAGGATCATCATCTGTGCACTGTTAAGTATGTATGTAAACTTTAATGCCAGATCTCTTTGTGGATATTGCGAAATATCCAACATGCCGAAATAAGTTAACCATTTTCTAAGTACAAAAAGGGGAGATAACACCAGAAATAAGGTACCCAGAGTTATGTAACTTGTCAGGGTCATGACCTGTGAACTGTTAAGTAAGTGTGTAAACTTTCATGCCAATGCTCTTTGTAGAAATTCAGAAATATCCAACTTGCCGAAAAATGTTAACCATTTATCTCTAAGTACAAATTGGGGAGAAAACCCCGAATTAAGATAGCCAGAGTTATGTAACTTGTTAAGAGTCATACCCTGTGCACTGTATAGTAAGTTTGTAAACTTTCATGCTAATGATCTTTGTAGAAAAGGAAAAATATCCAACTTGCCGAAACAGGTTAACCATATTTTTAAGTACAAAAAGGGGAGATAACACCAGAAATAAGGTACCCAGAGTTATGTAACTTGTCAGGGTCATGACCTGTGAACTGTTAAGTAAGTGTGTAAACTTTCATGCCAATGCTCTTTGTAGAAATTTAGAAATATCCAACTTGCCGAAAAATGTTAACCGGACGGACGGACGGACGTACGGACGGACGGACGGACGAACGGACAGACGGACGGACGGTTCAATCACTAGATGCCGGGGGCATAAAAAGCAAACTATGAAGATCTCTATCCCACACTACAGATGTGCAGGCTGATCTGGATCTACACTGGCTGCATATTATAAGCTTTCAGCAATATCCATGGAGTAAAGTGTTTAAGTACTGATTTCAACTGGCAAGCAGTCATGCAGTGTGATTTACACAAATCAAAGGAACTTGAATCCCTATTAATAGATAAGTTTAAACTTTAAAGAGCCTGGGATATTAAACCGCCATTATAATCTGTTCATCATTCTGTAAAAGCAATCAGTTAATACTATTGCTTTTCCTCAATTTTAAATACATTTGCGGCTTAGCCACAATACACGTGACTTTTAGAATGACTCGTGCACACACAAAATCACTTGTTTCAGGAAGGTTTTTTGCTTATTTCTCAGTAATTTCAGGACTGATTTTGATTAGATAAAGAGAACCGTACTCCTGTTAAAAAGCATTTTCATCGAAATATCAAATGGCTGTGATTATCTCAAACATTTCAAACATTCAAAGACAAATTTTTTGTAGCAAAAACAGCTTAGCCTACCTGATGAGAGTGATTTTGTGTATGCAAGTCATGTGGTATAGCCACCCTGAAAATGTGTACTGAGAATTCATTAATATACATTGGGTTATCACTTTTGTTTGGTTTTGCTGGGCATGTCAATCAGCAAATTTGAAACCACCATGACATATAGAATTTAGCTTTAATATATTTCAGGTAACTGAAAACACAAATTAAAGAAACCCACATAAAAGCTGTGTAACCAAAACCCACAAATTGTTATGCCCAGAAATATAAGTACACCCATAGTAATCCATTTATTACCATTTACTTAATATATACAATCTTGTTCGCATGTGCTAAAAAGTAGATCCAGATCAGCTGGCAAAGTATTAGACAAGTTTTTGTGAAAGACTGGCCGAAAGAAAAGCGATACCAATGTATCGTCTTTTCTTCAAAACGGCAACAAAAAAAAGCAAGCAGTCTAGATCCTGATCAGATGGGATGGATGTGCCAGCTGATCTGGATTTTCACTGTTCCCCAATGGATAACAGCAATATCCAATAGAGAAAAGGGTTTAAGCTCTTGAGAGTTTATGTCTTTCATTACAGTCTTGTTCAACCTGAACATAGTGAGAATCAGGTAAAATTTATTTGTTAAGAACAAGACATTATAATTAACTGAGCAGCTTCTATAAAGAAATATAGGATTCAAAAACTTGCAACCTTTAGAAGCTAAGCAAAGCTAAGCCACATATTTAACCAGTGTAGATCCAGAATGTGCTGCAGATGAGATCAATCTGTGAAGGGTCTACATTGTTTGTTATTAGGTCAAGAATGAGGGTCTACACATTTTGCTGTTTAACCCATTCCTGGATAGATACGCATTTTTACGCATGTGCGACCAGTGTAGATCCAGATCAGCCGGCACATCCGTGCCGTCTGATCTGGATCTGCACTGGTCGCATTTTGGTCAGAAATAACCTAATGAATCAAAAAGCGAACAGTTTAGATCCTGATCAGACGGCACGGATGTGCCGGCTGATCTGGATCTAAACTGTTCGCCCTAGCAATAAAGGTGTGTCTGTACAGGAATGGGTTAACCAAAAATCAGGGTCCACACATTTTGCTATTCAGTCAACAATCAGGGTCTACATTGACAAGAGATTTCTGCAAAAGAGTTCAATGAAAGAAGGAAATTGTGTTACCCCAATTTCTCTGTTAATCATTTATCATTTGTAACAATTTAGCGCTTAAATTATTTTACATTAGTACATAATGGTCTTTTACTGCGTGAATACACCTTTTATCACTCATCCACTGCTATCTGATTTGATTTGGATCTAAACTGTTCACTTTTAGAAATAACATAATAAATCAAAAAGCCAGCAGTGAAGACTGCTGGTTGATCTGGATCTACACTGTTTGCATTCATGAGCAGATCTAGATCAACATGGTTTTCCCACTAGACAAACATTGAATTCATGAAGTAAAGGGAACATTCTTTGCAATATTGTAGAATGCTAATGTAGCATAATGATACATAATATTTCTTTGTGTAAAACTGACATTAATGCAAAATATACAGTTCTGGAATGTTAGGTCTGAAGAAAGTACTGATGTTTCCTGTTTCTAGGAATTTGTTTTCTTTTGTTTATTTATTTATTTATTATGCTATATTCTATATGAAGGCTTAATAATTATTATTCACGTGTACAGTTTATAATTATTTCATTTTATTTATTTTTGGTCAGCAATAACATAATAAATCAAAAAATGAACAAGCAGATCCTGATCAGATGGCACAGATGTGCCAGCTGATCTGCATCTTCACCGTTCGCCCATACCATTTAGGCATATATATGGAGGAAAGGGTTAAGCTGCTCATAATGTGAATCTTTGCAAATCTCTCTCACTGTCAGACAGATCCAAGATGCAGATCAAACTTATGGGGATGTTTTCCCTGTAAAAGCATCATGGCATGATAATATATATGTAACATACAGTGTTCAATGTAACAGCAGGCAATTAATCATCCCTTCACTGAAGCAAGATTCAATGCCATGTTTTCTTATCAAACCTACACCAATCTATGATTACTGTTTGCTGGCTTGACAGTGCTTCACACCAATGTTTCCAAGTAGTTTTTTTCTTCACAGTTAACCCTCTTCTCCTCATAATTTGTGTTTTTATCACATGTGCAAACAGTGCAGATCCAGATCAGCCATTCAGGCAGTGCATCCTTGCTGTCTGATCAGGATCTGCTCTGTTTGCTTCTTGGTTCTAACTAATTATGAATCAAAATGCTCTACCCAACATTACTGTGGGTCAGTTTTAAGGGGGTGACACGACTTACTGGAATCCACCAAAATTAATAATATCTATGGAATCCACTTTGATTTGCCGGAATCCACCTTAAAAATGGTTTTCTGAGTTATTTTTTTGGAAATTGATATATGAATCGTGATGTGAAAGCATTTTAAAGCAATATGCATCTAGATTTAAAGTACTGATCCCATTTTTTTGTTGTCATGTATGTATAAATTTGCTGCGCGCTATAAAAATTCGACCGGAATCCGCCTTAAAATGATTTTCAGAGATATAATTTTGGAAATTAATGATGTATCGTGATGTCAAATCATTTTAAAGCAATATGCATCTAGATTCTACTGTACCACTCCCATTTTTTGTTGTCATGTACGTATAAATTTGCGCGCTGAAAAAGTTTGTCGGGAATCGACCTTTAAAGGATTTTATCGTGATGTTAAATTGTTTAAAACCATTTTCATCTAAATTTGGCGTCTAGAGTTTCATTTTCATTGCCATACGTACACAAATTATCCGCGCACTATATAAAATACGTGCAGAAAATAGTAAGGGAACCAGACAGTTTCATGTTTTATTGATTATCATATATCACATACTCATTAGCCTCATCAGATAACATCTGTAAAAAAATTTTACCCAATGAAAAAGTTATGAGACTTATGAAACATTGAATAAATTTATATTTGTTGATGAAGTACAATAATGTTGTTAAATACCCTTAAATAAAATGTCTTTCCATTAAAATAATAAAATCAATTTCAGCCAATTCAATCAGAAGTGAGGCTGTGAGACAAACATTACAGATTGTCTGAAGCCAGACTCTCTAGGGGAAGCTTCATAGAACAAAGGAAAGGGAAGCAGGAAAATGATACATATCTAGCCATTGTATAATATTGATAATACACTTCTTGAATACTTATTTTGATTAACCCATGGGTTTTATAGGAAGAGCAAACAGTGTAGATAATTGCCATATGATCAGGATCTACACTGATTGCTTTCAGATTGATAAGGTAATTTCTGATCAAGAAGCAAACAGTGGAGACCCTGATATGGATCAAGACTAATATGTGACTAAAAGTGTTAACATATTTCATGTTGAGTGCAAAACTGTCACACATACTCTGACAAAGAGCATATATTGCAGATCTGGTTTCAGTTTAGCAAATATAGGTTTTTTATTTATATTGAGAGCAGACAGTAATTTATCTGGTCAAAATTCAGTGATTCAAGGGCCGTATCTCCCAAGTTTCTTGAGCAATCAGATCACATTGTGATATTTATATTTTCATTCCATACTCTTACTATGTTCAGACCAATGTGCAGTCATAACAAGTTTACACATCCTTATTATTTATCTTGACTGAAAAAGATTATTAATAATGATAAAAAATAAATGTTTGTCATTACAAATTTAACCAGACTGAAGTCATGCTTTTTGTATTATAACATGAACGATTGTCTTATGTTAATGAGTTTTTGCAGTATTCATTATTTGAATATTCTTTTTATTAATTTGTGGTCTTTATTAAAAGTATTGGCATAGCTCATTTTATATCAGTTAATTATTTCTCTTCCCCTTAACAGACATAATGATTGCATATTGATACCTCTTAAACTTCAAAAATGAGGACTTAAAACACTGCCCAGCCTACTACCATGTGACAGGCTAAAGACTAAACACAACACATGTGTCTGGCTTAACAACCATGAGACTTGAGGTGAAATTACCTCATCCCCTTGTCTAGACCACCAATATGTGACATTTTGGATGACTAACATGTACCACAACTCCCTTGCCTAGCCCACAATCAGGAGACATGCTGAAGATAATACAACTCCCTTGCATGGCCTTCTACCCTGCGAAGTGTAGCAAACTTACCACAACTCCCTTGCCTGGTCCACCGCTCCGTACCACCACTCCAAGCCACTGATTGTTTCGACCCTTATCTGCAGTGGTACCTGGACCTTAAAAGAATACATGTATATTTTAAGTAATTGACCTAACCTCTGACCTGTGGAGAAAAACAAGAAGCTGTACATGATGTTGTAATCACCTTAATCTGTACAACATGTTTCATTACACTATCCCTTTTACTTTTTGAGTTATTGAAGTACAGTCGGACTTCGATGGCCTGGACTCCACAGGACCGTCAGATTTTTTTTTGAGAGATCTGCGGTTGGTAGATGAGAATAGGCTACTGCATAATATTTCCATCAGTTCTTGGGGTTGCAGGTTTGAAACCTGCCAAGTATGAGATTCTTCTGCAGTTTTTACAATCCACATTTGACTAGAGTACTGGTTCCAACCCAGGTAGCTTTAGAGTAAAGGGTTTCTAATCTTGATATACACTGATCCCATTTTGGTCAGAAATAACCTAACAAATAGTCTAAAAGCGAACAGTGTAGATCTTGATCAGACAGCATGGATGTGCCAGAAGATCTGGGTCTACACTATTGGCCTATGGGATAACAGCCATCCGATGGAGTAAAGGGTTAAGAACTTATAGAGGATATTTGTTTTAACCAGTGTAAGATAGAAATATATTTCACCAAGTGAGCTCCGGAATTCGTTTTTTCAAATGTGGCGAAGCCTGGTGACAAGTGAAAATACATAATTCCAGAGTTCAAAAGTGAAATATATTTCTATCTTTCACTGGTAAAAACAAATTTTCTTTTTATTTTATTCTATTTGAGCCTGTTTTCTAAACATTCTCATTTGGTAGGGTACCAACATGAAAAAAAATCAGTGAATATAAAAATGATATTCCACTGTTTGAAAATAGTGAAATTTACCACAGTGACTTATTTCACAGGGAAAATTTTATATTTCACTAAAAAGCATAAAATAAATATACCATATTCGCTGGTTAGAAGTAGTTCACAGTCGTCTGTTCTGGAGGATAGAGCATTACATTTGTAGACTCCACCAGTGTTGTTCTCTTTATAAGGCAGATTTAAGTTTGGAGCACCAACTACAATACTGAAAAATACAAAGCAAAACTGAGTAAAGCTGACAATAAATGTTAGTTGACAGGATTCTTCCCAGCCCATTTTACATTTTATTCTATATACTTACATTGTATACGACATTAATTGCCAGGGCAAACACAGCAGATCCTGATCAGATGGCATAACAGTTACTGTGACTTATCCATACTGTCTGCTCTGGATCTACACTGTTTGCTATTTCAGGTCATAAGTAATCTAATGAATATAAAAGCAAACAATGTAGATCATTATCACACTACACAGTGCTGGCTGATCTGGATCTTCACAGTTTTTTATGGGAAACAGGCAAATGTATGGAGTAAAGGGTTAAACATAGTGGGAGCACTAGCCTTATAAGATGTCTTTAAAACAGTTTGGGGATTTGGCAAAACTTGCACAGAAAATGAAGTGACATTATAGGATTGCAAAACGCTATAGATCATTGTCCCATCTCCAAATATTTAATAAGTAAGCCTTTACTCCATGGATACAACTTTTCAAAATGGGCGACATTCTGTGCCATCTTACCAGGATATACATGTACTCTGCTTGTCGATTGGCCAGAAATGACCTTATTAATCTAAGTCCTGAAGATCCTGATCAGATAGCACGGCTGTGATGTCTAACATTGATCTACACTGTTCCCTCATCATGTCATGTGATAAAAGATGTATCAATGAAGTAAAGGATTTAACTAAAAAGTCCTTTCTATTGACAGGCTAGTGGAGAAGAATTAAAGCATTCTATAAGAGTTTAATGGCTTCACTCCGCTTAGCACTATAAGGACTTCATTCAATTACTTTCCATCTTCCAGCTCACTAACTTTCCAACCCAAAAAAGACTGAGAATGTCATTTTTCTGACACAGAACTCAGATGAACCAGGCCTCAAGGTTATAAACTAATGTCCAGCCGTCTTCACAAATCTGCTCTCATTATCTTTCAAAGCAGAAGGGGATACGCGTTTTGGTGGAAATTCTTGGCTTATGACTAAGGTTGCTAAAATAGCAGTGTCATATCGTCAATACTGCCTGGGAACCACCCCACCCCCACCACTATCCTGGCCTCTTATGAGAACACTAGACTTTGTCTACAGAAATATTGAGCAATCTGATCAGAGTCTACACTAATGCACTAAGACTTTAATCAATGTTATGAGGGTTAACACTAAAATTGTAACAATCATCTTTATGAACATATTGGAAAAACCCTAAATAACAACAGAACTGACATATTGTGGTTATATATTCATAACCAAAACATGATCAATAAGTATTCTGAACAACATACTCTACTTAGAACAATACAAATGTTCTCCTGTAACCGATATCTTTCCCTGATATGCCTGGCACCCTGAGAAACAATTTTTAGAGCTAGAAAAAAAAACAACAAGGAATGTATGAACAGCTGCATAAAGTTCTCACTATTGTCGAAATCTATTGTTTTCTTTTGTACACTACTGTCAACATTAATTAATTTCTCTATCACCCTACTTTTTAAAACTGTTGTTCTAACTTTAAATGTCTACAGAAAAACTTCTCAAGATGCTACACCTGGCAGTGTCAGGGATTATAACAGGCAGTGTGGGACTTTTTAATTATAATTGACTTCTGTTTATTTACCCAGTGCCCAAGGTTATAAAACTGAGCATGGAAACCAGTCTCAAATCTCAAGCATCTGATTGGCTGAAATGGCGACCAGTCGCCATTTCAGCCAATCAGATGCTTGAGATTTGAGACTGGTTTCCAATCTCAGCTTTATAACTTTCGGCCCTAGACAACCAGTGTTAATCCTGATAAGCCTTCACATCCATGCAGTCTGATCTGAAAGATGGTGTTAAAATGGGGAATGAAGGAGAGATGGCCATCATGGAACACTGCAAACATCAGAATGGGGACAACAAAGTATTGCTTTAAGTCCAACTGGATTAACCCTTTACTACATAGCTATGCTTGTACAACTTTATCACATGGTCAAACAATATAGATCCAAATCAGCTATCCCTTATGTTTGTCTGATCAGGATCAACCTGTTAACTTTTAAATTCTTTAGGTTTTTTCTGACCAAGTGAACAGTGTAGATCCAGGTCAAATGCATGGACATGCCTGCTGATCTGGATCAACATGGTTTTCCAAACTTGAAAGTTGTATAATATTATATTGAGAAAGGGTTAAATAGCTTCATTCATGTCTTGAAGGCTTGTAATGAATAATCAAATGAAGTATAAGGACATTATTGTCACTCAAATCGTCATAGGTTATTACCCTGTCCCACCCCTTCACAATGTTTTCTACCCAGCCTTCACTTATGTTAGCTCCCAGTGCCAGTTCAGATCAGACTGGCAATTAATGTCATCACAGACTGAGAGTTTACAGCTGAATTTGACAGATTAACAGGCTGGTCCATTAGCAATAATTGTCCATAAAATTGCCAGATTAATGGCACACTTAGATCCACCACAACAAACAATGCTACCAGTGTCTATTAAGCTGCTCTGTTCTCAGTCAGTAATTTCAAGCAAATCTCCCCTCTGACCTTTAACAAGTATGTATGAAATAATGTATTTTAAACAAGCTAGCCTATAATACAAATTCAATCAAATCAATTCCTCCATAATTATATATGCCTTTATTGCATGGGCGAACACTGTGTAGATCCAGTACAGCTGGCACATATGTGCTGTCTGATCAGGATCCACATTGTTTGCTTATTTATTTATTAGGTTATATCTTAAAGAAAAAGTAAACATTGTAGATCCTGAGAAGACAGCACAGACATGCGAGCTGATCTGGATCTACTCTTTTCACACTTTCAATAAAATGCTTATATATGGAGGAAAGGGTTTAAAGATCTGAAGTTATTAATCTGCTTTACATCCCCTGCTGGGTATTGTAATAGATCACCCCAAACATGCTCAAATACCATTATAAACCTGTCTATCAAGTGTATAATATATTCCTATTTTATAGAACGTACCACTACCGTCCATTACACCCCAACAGACGTACTTTTCATGCTCCAGGACTTGTTCTGGTGTACGGTTTCACTTAATATAATTTATCAACCATTTAGATGCAAATTTGAAACTTTCACTGTTCAGACATACCAAACATGTCTGCTTGTGATTTAAATAATTTTTGATACTGCAGCATCATTAATTTTAGTTCTGCAGGTGACGAATTTTCGCCTATAGGCAATACGATACTGTATATTTGCACTGGAATGAATTTGAGGAATAACTCATGTATTATATTATTCTATTAAAACACATTATTACATAGTGCTCAGGTCACTGGGATTTAAATTTGTGCATTTACCATTGCTCAAAATATGTTATTGCTCAAAATATGTTAAATTTAAACCCTTGCAAAATATAATGATACAACAGCAACATTTTTTTTAAAATCACATCTAATGCCACTACAATCATCTGCATTAATGCTAATTGGTGTCCATTAGGATGATCATGATCTATATGATGTATTCAACATCTGGTCTGAAGGTTATAAAACTGAGTTTGGAAACCAGTCTCAAATCTCAAGCATCTGATTGGCTGAAATGGCGACCAGTCGCCATTTCAGCCAATCAGATGCTTGAGATTTGAGACTGGTTTCCATGCTCAGTTTTATAACCTTGGACACTGATATGGGCTAATCACAGTTTATGTCAAATTTGTGACCATTGCAGACCCCAATAAGCCTCTGAGTGATCAGGTTCTACACCGTTTGCTATTTTGATAGATTTACATTTCTGTAAAATACCCTATTAACAACTTTGCTCAAATTGAAATAAAGCTTAGGTTATTAATTAATATAGCAGGTTACAGGTTGGCAATAAAAATTCTGCTGAGATTTTTCAAACAACAAACAAACCACTATTCCTTAATTTACCTGCATCAAAATGACCCTATTAGCTCAGAATTAAAATTCAATTTGCTTGCATCAAATTATGCAGAATCTGCATGTACTTTAATCCCTGAACTTTGATAGGCACACAAGTTTAAAGAAAACCCTCAGAAAAGTTGTTTTCTGTTAACTTATGTATTCTTATATTATCGTTAATACATTTATCAATCACAAATAAAACACATACTAATCATGAATATATTGGGTGGTATTCGTCGGAACAAATAAAAATGCAATTAAACACCTTTTAATGTCAATCCACACACATATGTATTACTTATAAATTGGTCACTTATGTAAAGTAGATTATTAGTTCCACTTACAATATGAAACAAAGACATTAAAATGCAACAAGTGTGAATTCTCCCAGCCTCAAATTAGACTTGTAACAGCTACTACCATATAATAAATACCACAAAAATGTGTTATTCCCATAAATCAGGGAGATATTTAAATCAGGGAGATATTTAAATCAATCAGCCATATCAACATTTCCTATCTTTTATTTGACAAATTGAGCCAATTTATGTGCAGTCAACTTTATTTTTATGTTAACAATAAAAGTCAGATGTTTTTTATGTCTGGTACTTGTGAACAGAACTTGCTTTATACTTACAAATATGTCACCCATTACCTGGAGTCCCATCTACATAGAGGAAATTAGCAATGCCATGTCCATTAGCAGAAGAAAAATATATGTGAACATGAGAAAATGATATGTGACAAAGAGAAAACAATATGTGATAAGAAGAAAACAATATGTGACAAGAAGAAAACAATATGTGACAAGAAGAAAACAATATGTGACAAGGAGAAAACATGTGACTAGGAGAAAACAATATGTCACAATGAGAAAGCAATATGTGACAAAGAGAAAACAATATGTCACAAGGAGAAAGCAATATGTGACAAAGAGAAAACATGTGATAAGGAGAAAACAATATGTCACAAGGAGAAAGCAATATGTGACAAAGAGAAAACAATATGTCACCAGGAGAAGCAATATGTGACACAGAGAAAACATGTGACAAAGAGAAAACAATATGTCACAAGGAGAAAGCAATATTTGACAAAGAGAAAACATGTGACAAGGAGAAAACAATATGTCACAAAGAGAATGCAATATGTCACAAAAAGAAAACATGTGACAAGGAGAAAACAATATGTGACAAAGAGAAAACAAAATGTGACAAGGAGAAAAAAACATGTGACAAGTAGAAAAAAATATATGACAAAGAAAAAACAATATGTGACACAGAAAAAACAATATGTGACAAAGAGAAAACAATATGTGAGGAAGAAAAAACTGTATGTCACTACTGTATGTGACAAGGAGGAAACAGACTAAGTAAAATCATTCAAAGACAAGGAGAAACAAGCCATGACAAAGGAGGAAATGAGTCATGACAATAAGAAAAGGGGCCATTGAGAAGTAGGAAACCAGCAAATGACAAGGAGGAAATATTCCATGACTAGGAGGAAACAAGTGATGACTTAGGAGAAAATAAGCCATGACAAGGAGGAAACATGCCATAACAAGGAGATAACAAACCACAACAAGGAGAAAACAGGCTATGAAGAAGACGATTCAAAATGTGACACAGAAATGTTCCATGACATCGACTAAGAGGAAACAAGCCATGACAAGAGAAAAAAAGCCATAACAAGGAGAAAACAAGACACCACAGTGAGGAAAGAAGCCAAGACAAGGAGGAAAGAAGCCATGACAAAGAGAAAACAAGACATGACAAAGAGAAAACAAGCCATGACAAAGAGAAAACAAGACATGACAAAGAGAAATCAAGACATGACAAAGAGAAAACAAGACATGACAAAGAGAAATCAAGACATGACAAAGAGAAATCAAGACATGACAAAGAGAAATCAAGACATGACAAAGAGAAAACAAGACATGACAAAGAGAAAACAAGACATGACAAAGAGAAAACAAGACATGATAAGGAGGAAAAGAACCATCACATGTAGTAAACAATCCACTACAAGGAAATGTTCCATGACAAGGTGGAAACAAGTCATGGAGGAAACAAGACATGACAAGGAGGAAACAAGTCCATGGCAATATAAAAATGTTTGCCACAAGAAGTAGAAATGTCAGCCACAGAAAGCAGACAAGGTGAAATTTCATCAGCAGTTCTAGTTTTCCTACTCTGACACTTATTGCATCATTAAATTTGAAATAAAAACTGATTTATTTGCTTGAACATACATTTTATTGACAATTTAAAACAGTGATTTTATTATTATCAGTATCACTATAAATGCAGTAGACCTCTGCAAGTCCCCCATCCAATCTCTTACCCTACCCCCACTCCATATACAGTGGTTCCATTTGACCCCCCTGAGGAAAAATGCACCTTTGACTCTTGAAATTTCCCATAAGGACTTATTCCGACCTCTATGATTTTAGCTGATGGGTCTTTTTTCTTTAAATTATGGGTAGTTTGGCTATTAATTGATAGAATCCCTAAAATAATGATTAAAATGACCCTGAAGATCTTATCAGTATCTAGGGTACCCCTGACACACATAAAAGACTTGAAAAGGAACAGTGATATACGTGATTAAGACAATTGCAGAAACTTGTATTATTCAGCTTTTGAGTCATGACTGTAGGAAAACTCAAGGAACAGGTAATAAATTGTTTCCATGATGCTGTAATGATTTGTTTCCAAGTGACTCACTTAATTTATGGAATGAAATTTTGGTTACAAAGTGATAAATTTTCCATCTTGCCGAGATGTGAATTCTAGGATAAACTAGCAACATTTCAATTAATTATATTGTAAGAATCAACTCATTCTCTTTCTGCTATCTGATATCAATTACACACACCCTCTGGCTCTGTAAATAAAGCATAGCTGTTATCTCTGAACTGATGAGACTGTGGGATTAATTCTATTATTTTTTTGATTGCTAATTATCCATTGCTAGTGAAGTTGATAGTGGATAAACAATAGAACTCTATTCATTCTATCTTTCACAGATTAATATATACAGAGCTCAATTGTTAAGGGGGGTTAGCTTAAAGGGGGATTTCCTGAAATACCCTTTGATTTTTGGCAAATATTCTTTGATTTTTATATGGGTCCTGGAAATCTAATCCTAGCGAAATTTAACTAAGAAATAGCTTATTTTACACAACTATTAACTGCATGAATTTATGTCAGTGTGAAATTTTCATTCATTGCAATTGTGCAAAATTCATTCCCACGAAATAAAAAAAATATATCTCAGTAACCTTTCAAGCTGATAGCGCATGGCTTGTATGACATTTATCAGACTACTGGTGTTCACTCTCCAGCTAAAACAGTCATCTGGATTAGGAATGTAATGATCTCTTACTTCAGTAGGTTAATTTTTGACACCACTGCACTGTCTGTAATCTATTCTTCAGTGGGTGTATTATGGTATTTTGTTTATTTATAAGGAAATTTATGCTTTCATGGTTATTGCAAGTAATGAGGTATCCAATTGACAGCATTTCAACAGTCAATATCTTTACCTTTACTCAATAGATACACCTTTAACCCTTTCCTGTATAGCAGGGCTTTTTCAGCCCATCTCACAGGGCCGATATTTGGCCCCGTTCCCAATCCAAAATAGCGACCATTTTTCCCAATTTCAAGAAAAAAATTCCCAATCTCGTAAATTTATTCCCCTTATGAACATCTGTTCCATGTGATCAGGATTTACACTGTTAACTTTTTGATTTATTAGGTTATTTCTGACCAAGATACGACCACGGAACGGATATGCCTGCTGATCTGGATCAACACTGGTTGCACATGCATTAAAATGTGTATAATATGGAGTGTAAAGAGATAGTAGGTGTATTATGGTATTTTGTTTATTGATAAGAAATTTTACGCTACATGTATCATGGTTATTTTACACATCGTTTACAGCATTTCAACTGTCAACATTTATATAAATATAAAAAAAATGTACATGTAAGCTAATGGCCCCAGCGAAATAAAAATTCCTTTCCCAGTGGGAACATTCTTTCTACGCGTGTAACAGAATGATATAATCAGCAGCAAGACAGAAAATACTTTTTCTTATTCAGATAAACGATAACACCTATCCATAGTTTATGGTTTGGTGAACATTAACCTTGGCATGTAAAAAAAAAACATGCTTGAAGACATATTCTAAATGAGATTAAGAAATGTGATTAACCTCGCACCCCACGCAACTAAACATAATCTAGGGCTCTATATGAATTTCATGGATGAGTGATTATAGGAATTTTGTCCAAACAAATATTGAGGATTATCGTATTTAAATCATATAATATGTCAAACTGCCAAATTAAAAAAAACAACATATTAAATAAATCTTATACTGTCCAGTGGTGATCAAAGCTTTTCTATGAATTCTGATGTCTAAACCCTTAACTCTATGGATATGGCTTTTATCCCATGTACAAGCACTACAGCCAGTTTAGATCCTGATCAGCCTGCACCTTAATAGTTTCATTTGATCTATGTATTTTGATACTGGTTATGTTTCATTGTTAGTTCTCTTTCAATGTGTTATTTGAAAAATTTACATGTATAGATGTTAATCATTTTTGCTTCATTTTTGCCTCTTCTGGAAATTTATTTAATTATGGCCTTCCTCCATCGCAGTTTTGAATCTACTGTATTGTTCTCAAGGGTGTGTAAGCCTCTACCAAAACCCTTTACTCCATATAAGAACATTTTTACGCATATGCGACCAGTGTACAACCAGATCAGCTGGCACATTTGTGCTGTCTGATAAGGATCTGTCTTGGTAATATTTTGGTCAGAAATAACCTAATGAATCAAAAGGCAAACAAGGTAAGGCCTGATCATATGGCATGCATGTGCCGGCTGATCTGGATCTACACTGGTAGCCCATGCAGTAAGGAGTATGTATGAAGAAAAGGGTTAATTCAATTAACTTAGTCAGAAAATGTTTCTGCTACACAATCCCCTCTGTCACACTGATTTCACGAATTCAGAACATTTGATCCACAACAGATAAGTGCAAATGCTTAAGATACATAACCGTTTTTTTGGCAAGTTTCAATTTTTACAGTAAATCAATTATTTAACAGAGACACAATATCAGGATTCCAAACTTTGATATCGGCAAAAGGGATCTTGATCAAAATATTGAGATTACACATTAAAATATTTTGTATCCAGCTGGGATTTCACATGTATGCTAGTGCGAGAATCTAAACCATGACATGTTTATTTCAATATTTTTATGATTATCACTATTTTTCTAATCCCGCTACTCTAGATTCCTGTTATGAGGCATGGGACCCTTCCTTTATCTATTGAAAAACGCCCTTAATTGTTAATTATTCAATTATTGATTATTATTTTATTGAAGCTGTTATCAGAATTAGGTTGCCTTCAAACAAAGGAATCAAATTAAATATTATCCAAGGAATTTGCTGTTTATTGCAGTGACAACACTAAAAGCAGTGGCTAGAGTTGGTAACAAGACTGTTGGACTGGCAGGCTTGAGGTCTAGGAACCGGATC
Organism: Corbicula japonica; assembly: GCA_038501625.1. Lineage (NCBI taxonomy): Eukaryota > Metazoa > Mollusca > Bivalvia > Venerida > Cyrenidae > Corbicula > Corbicula japonica. Next base: position 567,461 of record JAZAYU010000055.1, read on the forward strand.
CCTAGCCAGTGTAAATTTTCATAGCTGAAACACAATTTGGTCTAACATATATTACAGATACTTACAAGTTTCCTAAAACTGAATTTGTGTCAAATTCTGAAATTCCAATTCTTCTGAGCTGCTGATGTTGAGCCACTGAAAATCCAAAATAACTGTTTGGTGGACCTTCCTTTATAACTGGAATCGTCGTGTCGAGATTAAATCCTAAAATTAATTCTATCAATATACATAATATCACACAGTTGTAAAACCCTGATTTGTGATTTTGTAAAATCACCGCCATAGCTTTGGTGACAATTTTTGACACACCTGTTCACGTGCAAAAGCAATTAACCTGTAAACACTATCCGTGACATATGTGTTGAAAGATCACATTTGTTTTTATTTTGTAGGAAGCTTTATTGAGGTTAAATGCACCTCTTCAACAGACGGACAAAAATGTGTCCTACGTCTGAAAAGTTCAATTACTATTGTCCGAGATGACACACGCTTGTAATGTTTATTTCCCTTGTTACACAAATGTCACAGAGGGCGTCGCCTAACTTCCGGAATAAATATTGTCATCGAACAAATACAAAAATCAGCGTTTTGGGCAAAATTTAGATATTTATCTGATAGTTCATACAAGCACTTTCATCCAAGCACATAGGAGGATGTTGTCAAACTTAATAAAGGTCCATCAGGCGAAACAATCGGCAAGAAGAGAGAGACAAGGTAAGTGTAACATATTTTCGCGATGTTTTGCAAATTAAGTTCCTTATAATATTCATTCATATTCTTCGTTTTTATTTTAATTTTATACATGTTTCGGAACAAGCAGATATTCTACTGTAGTAGAGTTATTTGGATTATCGACTATTGAGCTTATGTTCAACTTCTAATACATTTTTACTACTGTACCAGACAGGCAGACAGCAATAAGGGTTTCTGGTCAACTCGTACCTGAGTCAACTCGTACCTTAGTCAGCTCGTACCCTTTTTTGGTCAACTCTTACCTTAGTCAACTCGTACCTTAGTCAACTCGTACCCCCTTTTTGTCGGTCATCCTGATGACCGACATATTATAATCGACCAAACTTGAGCTCTTTAGCCTGAACACCGGTTAACAGTGACTCATGGTCCAGAACGGATAATTTAGACTATGCCACCTGTTCCTAAGACGCTTGAAAAAGGATAGTGTAGAGGCTGATATTTGATTGCTTGATATATAGAGAAGACATTTATATAGATAATCATGTTTCTTATATACTTAATTTATAATTTATTCAGGACGTGTAGAAATAATGCAGTTGTTTAAGTATCGTCAAACTTGATGAATATGTACTAACATGAATTCCTCCAAGGTCATAGCGGTACCATGGAACTGTCCAAGTCAATGCGTATTTGTACACTTAGCAGACAAGCAACGCTTATTTACATAGTCAGTATTAATTACCAAATTCATGTAGTGTAGTTCTACTTAGGTCCGCAGATCAGGTCAAATCAGGTCAGTGACCGTTATGAGACGGTAAGAAATGTATTCGTATGTTGATGCATTTATTAATTTCACTTAAACTTTGTGCTGATCACATTGATTGTTTTTGTTATTGTTCAGGCTATTTCCCCTGAAACTCTTACAATGAAACATTATTTGTTTTTAATTAATTCTATGACCAAAATATTGGCATTATGTAACTGTTTTAAAGGTGTTTCACATGTATTCCTTCTCAGCCAGAAAATTACTTCCAAGGGTGGTGGTCTAATAGTTTATTCTAAACGATGGCCATTTACATAAAAATGTTATTGCTTGTGTTGTCTACTTTACTGCACTTGTAAAAATAATGCTATTGTTTTAGCATTGAATTAAAGGGAGATGTGAAGGGTCGAGCAGGTGTACTCAGTAAAATCGTAAACAGATCGATCTATGTAACACTTACGTGTACTTTTAACAAACCCTCCAGGAGGAAGTTTTCGGTTAATTTTACCATTTTACCGGACCTGAAAACAATCCACTGAAGTAATCCCAATACAAAATTACATTCTATATTTAGAGATCATGGGAACGCCACGTGGTCATTCAACAATTAAACAACAACAACTATGGCGTCTGATTCTGCGAGTACGTCGATAGTCGGCAACGTACACCGAATGCATATTTTGGTTGAAGTGATCACGTGACAATCCCAAAAACCACCGCGGCTCAAAGCAGGAAATACAAAAATAGCTAACCTATGCGCGTCGCATAGGATAGGAAACACCATTTATATATCTTTTTTTTTTATATTGGTTTGAAATATGTTGGGTGTAAATCAATATTTGAGCTTCAAATAATGATATTCAACTGATTAATAACCTTTTGCAAATCTGTTCCATTAATCAATCCTGCACATCTCCCTTTAAGACCGAACAAGATCAGTGACATAGTGTGTGTATGTGGGGTCAGACATTAGGGTTTAGGGGTTTCACGGGGAATGTTTTACACGTTTAAGCTCAATTTTGATTTCATTCATGGGTACGTTCATGTAACTCTCAGTAATAGACGATCTATTAATTCACGAATAACAAAACTATGTAAGCTTCGTTTTAACTGGGGGAAAAGAAAAATATTTAAAGTATAAAGGTGATTGAGCTTCATTTACAAGCTGACGAAACAATTATTCAAACAGAAACCTGAGATAAAAACATTTATTTTTGCGATTCAGACAAATATTTGCCAATGGCGAAACAGTACAGTCTTATTTGCGATTATATATAGACGCTACCGGTAATCCATATAAGCGAAGCCTACAGAATTTCCATATTTTATTAATCATGTAAAGGGTATAACCTGGAAGTATTCCATGTGAGTGATAAGATATTACCAGCGAAGTCGGGTTACCGTTATGGCTGAGTCCGGACTGGCCAGTTCGCACCGCTCCCCGGTAAATCGAAGTCGACATGCATATATGTGCTTGAGAAGACAGACAATGCTACTTCAGCTGTTTAGGAGATCAGTTTATAAATTGCCGACAGCCAAGATTAAGTTCATGCTATAGTCCACAGACCAGGTCCAAAATTTCAAACGGTTAATCATACCTTTGTGTTTATCTGGATCTTTTCTCCAAATATTATCCAAGTGAAATGGTAAAACTGAGACATTTTCAACAGACTAGCAGTCTTTAGATACAAAAATGCGAATCAGTACATTTTTCAGCTTTATTTGGGATGCATTATTTAATTTTATGTTGGAGATAAATTCTAACGGACAGTCGAGATATAAGATATTTAAACGAAAAAGGCACGTGCAAAATGCATTTTTGTTGCCAGCTTGTAAACTAACACGTGCACTGGTACTTGATCAGCACTACCTGTTGTACTTTAATATTTGTTTTGCTGAATGAAGAGGATTGTCACTTCGAATTTTCATTTAAAGGTTGCATTGCATCAAAATAACGCAGTATTCCTCCATGGTCCATATACTCAACAAAAGTTCTAATTGGTCACTTTTTGTCCGTGATTTTTTATTAGAAAGACATTGAATTCACTCTTTATTTATAAACATATTCCAACAACAGTCTTCAACTTAAACTTTAATCCTGTAGTAATTGACTTTGGAACAGTTTGGAAAGAGTTATCCTTAATTTTGCTAAAAATGCACTTCTTGCATAAAAATGTCAAGCAAACTGAAATTTGCTCTTAATTCCTAGTTTTGTTTTAATAGGTCCCCTCATTAGTAGGAAAAACAGAAAACATGATTAATCAACAGCACATTTGTTTAAATAAACCCATTTCAAAGTATCTAATTTTAAAATTACCTCCCTTTCAATTAAAGACTGTTCTAATTTTGACCCTACAGTGTAAGTAAATGGTATTAGATTCATTTAAGAAAACAATCAATAAGGATTAAAAAGACATTGGATAATTGATTTCAAGACAAAAGAGTTCTTTCCACAACCTCTCTTGATGTAGGGAATAAACGAAACTAGCATACATTGTAAACATATACAATTAATGACCAATTAGAACTTTGGTTGAGTGTATAGTCCGTTTTAATATTTGAGAACGTTTTCTCTTCATCCGAGGGCCTCTTGTTTGCAGGGATTTAATGTACCGTCTAAGTACCATTATTTAGCAGATTTCAGCAGTCTTAGTTGCTCGTCGGTGGCGAAAATCAGATGACGGCAATCATCTAGCCGAACGTCATCCCGGTAAAACCCGTCGGGAATGAACTCTTCATTAACCTGAAAATAAATGATCTTATTATATACACTTATAAAGAATATCACCGGTTGTTTTTTTTTTTTTTTTTTTCTAATTACGAGCCAAAATATTAGGGCGACGAACAAATTATTACACAACTGATTCTTTTAGTGCAACTACCAAATTTTATTAATTTTTTTGCATTACCTCAAAATCAATGTCTTTGGGGTCTTCTGGGCGCAGACATTGTCTCTTTCTGTTCACCACACGGACAATGTAGTCGATGTTGGGGTGCTCTATGTCGCTTGTGGTGATGACGTCACAAGCTACAGACTCAACAATGCCGCTCGCTGCCGTGAACCATTGCTGAGTAGCCTGCTGTGTCGCCTAAAGATACCACATTTTACCATATTTAACTACATTTTTCCATCACAAATAATGTTTGTTATTTTTTCAAAATAAGACAAGAATGTTTTGTTTTTTTTCAAAAAGTCACATTTTACCAATTTTACAGTTTGTCCTCATGGTATGCTTACAAATATTACTTTAAAGATACCAACGGTGATCCAAACATTCATTTATACAAAAATCATCACATAATCATTCAATTATATACATTTTCAAGTCACAGTTTAAAGCATTCCACGAGTACAAAGTCGGTAACACATTAATTTAATCAAAGTATAATTAATTATTGCCTTTTTTCTTTCCATTCTTTAATTTCCTAACAACTTCACACAAACATTACATACAAACAGATCTTTGCAAAATAATTGAAAACAAAGGCACTCGTTTCATTTCTCTAGATTTATTATAGATAATGTGTCATTTTCGGAACGGTGCATATCCATCCTGAAAAAATGTTTATAGTAAATTAATTCCACTGCAACCTTATTTCAACTCTTATTGTATATTTATTTTTGGTAGGTACGAGTTAACCAAAAAGGGTACGAGTTGACTTGGGTAGGTACGAGTTGACCAAAGATCAGGTACGAGTTGACCAAAAAAGGGTACAAGTTGACTAAGGTACAAGTTAACTTAGGTACGAGTTGACCAGATACAGCAATAAGACTGGCTAGAATTCCAGTTACAGAACCTCTAGCCTGCTGGTCAGTGGGTTTATTTATGAAACAGCTCATGGCCAATATGGCAATAACAATTCCATAATAATATCCGTAATTCGTTAAGGGGTCTGGTAAATGATAGCTAGCAACAGTCTTATTTGGTAACTATTGTCATTTTCAATTTTTCTGTATTCTCTCCACAGAGAAAAAGAAGAGAGAGGCTATAATTGCTGCATCAGCTCTCACCCATTCCTTGGTGGATCATCTTAATGCCGGGTATGTGTTAAGTTTATATTTTAGCAGTTTAACTCTACTCCATATTATATACAGGGTTTATCACATGTTCTCACAGTGTGGATCCAGATCAGCAGGTACATCAGGGCCCAAGTTTTGAGATCAGTCTCAAATCTCAAGGATCTGATTGGCTGAAATGGCGACTTGTCAGATGCTTGAGATTTGAGACTGATCTCCAGATTTAGTTTTATGATCTTGGGCACAGTTCTTTGCTGTCTGATCAGGATCTAAACTGTTCCCTCTTTAGTCAGAAATAACCATTAATAAATCTAAATTAAACAGTGTAGATCCTGATCAGATGGTACCAATGTGCCCTGCTGATCTGGATATGTTCTGTTTACCATGTGATAACTGCTTTATCCCATGGGGTTAACCGTTAAGGGTTAATAAATCATTCCTGGGTGGATCACTTGGAAGCATGGTGTATGTCCAGTTGTATTATAGCAGCTTCATTTCCCACTCTTTTGGTTTGTGCTAACAAATGTTTTCTGGCTGAAAATTTCAGACAGTTTAATTACTTTTATCACATAAACAACTTTTCCCATTGCTTAAAACCTCAACTTGATTATTTTCTAGGCAGCATATATATAACTAGTTACTTTACTCACCATTTCAGAGTAGCAAATGCCTATGTGAATCAAAAGAAACTTGATACAGAGACTAAAATTCTGCAAGCAAATGCAACTCAGTTTGCAAAACAGACCACACACTGGCTTAAACTGGTTGAGGATTTTAACACAGCTCTTAAGGTAAGAGTCTCCTGACCAACAACACTGACCACACACTGGATCAGAATGGTTTAGGGCAAAGGTGCTTTGAAGGCAGACCCAGTTTTTATGCCCCCACAAAGTGTGAGGCATATAGATATGCACTTACCTGTATGTCTGTCCATCTGTACGTCCCCCAAATCTTGTGGCATCAACTCCTAATTAACTGCCAAGCAGATTTCTTTCAAACTTGCACAGATGATAGAGCAGGATATGTAGAGGAAGGTAAAGAAATGATTTTTTCCTGCAAACATTTAAACCAGAGTTATGGCCCTTTATTTCAAATAATGTAGTAGCAGTGAGGGCATCAGTGTCCAAAGGACTGAGTCTATTTTCTACAACTTTCTCTGGAGAACCCTCTATAAGCATCAGGGACAACCCAACCATTGTTGTTCTGTTTTGATCAATTAGAACCATAACCAGTCTATTTATACCAAATATGTTAACAAATACAAAGGTTACTTAAAATTCACATTTTTCTTTTAATAAGTTCATAGTTTAATAGTTGAAATGTGAACATTAAAACATCTTGGTATTTGAGAGTAAATTCATTATGGATAGACTTATTACAATCCTAATGTATCGATACAAAACAAAATGGTGGGTATGTTGGAAGTAGACCTTAAATAATTGTTAATTATTTTTATAATTACAGAGGGTTCATCTTATAAAGTGGGTAGGAAACAGAATCTGTCGCCAAAACACTTGTGGTTTCAGGATTTAACACCTTACACCATATATACAGGTTTTATTTTATGTACAACAAATGTTGATCCAGATCATCTGGCACATCTTTGCCATCTGATCTGGATCTACACTGTTTACTTCTTGGTCACCATATCAATCTAAAAACAGTGAAGATCCACATCAGAAGACACAAATATGGCTGCTCATTAGGATCTACACTGTTCACTCATGAGACAAGTCATATTGTGAAGGAAAGGGTTAACCTCATAAATATTATTCCTCTTTTTGTTATGTTTTTTGGCCCAAGATTATGAGATTGGAGACCAGTCTTAAGCTTTTGATTGATCCATTGGATACTGGTGTGAATTTTAACTAATCAGATCAGGCTCGACAAACCCACTAGCCTGACGCCTGGGACTAGTTGAAAATCAGATTGGACAAAACTTCTGAACCCTTGTCCATGAACTAGCTCAGATTTCCATCATGGACAGGATGAAATTTGATCATCATGATCATGATCATTATCTCAAGTACAGTGTAGCAGCACAGAATGACATCAACAAGTTTATATTTAGGCATCAGTTTTGGTAAAAAAAAAAGTTGCACTTGATTGATCTGCAGATCTAAATATAAAAATTGGATTTACATGGTATCAATGCAGGCCATTCACAGACTTACTTCAGAAAATGGTCAGATTTTCTATTTATCAGATTTTTGCAAACAAAGTGGGACTAGCTGAAATTTTGACCCAGCTAGTCCTGGACAAGGTACAAAAATGAATATTTGTCCAGCCCTGCAGATGCTTTGACAATTGAGACAAGTCTTCAGTCTCAGGTTTATGATCTTTCGCCTTGGCGAGCCAGAAATTTTGAATGCTTATAGCTTTGCATAATGTGTTGTCTGTTTTTAAAAAAAAGATTGTTGATAGATACACAATGTAACCAGCTATTAAAATGTGAATATTCCTGCAGAAGGCTCACTATTAAATGTGATGAACATTTACTTATTGTTTTTACAGGAGATTGGTGATGTTGAGAACTGGGCTAAGAGTATTGAGACGGACATGCGGACAATCTCCAGCGCCTTGGAATATACATACAAGAGAAGTATGTCAATTAATCCTTTACCACATGGATATATCTTACATAGCTTTTTTACGCGCGTGTGACCAGTGTAGATCCAGATCAGCCGGCACATTTGTGCTGTCTGATCAGGATCTGCACTGGTCGCATTTTGGTTAGAGATATCCCAACAATCAAAAAGCAAACAGTTTAGAACCTGATCAGACGGCACAGTTGTGCCGGCAGATCTGGATCAAATCTGTTTGCCCTCTAGATTAATGTGTATCTATGGAGGACAGTGTTAAAACCCTTGTTTGACTAGAGTAAACTGGTAGCTTTAAGATTCATTTTAATCAGACTGCACAGATGTCTGAGGGTTAGATGTGTTTCCTGTGTGCTAGTACAGAACCAGTGTTGACGGTTTTTTGGCTTCTATCAAAAACTTCTCCGTCTCATTTGGGCATATTATGAGGGCTAATAGGCAGATGATAGGAAGATCTAGATCAACACTGTTCAAACATGAGATATAAACTGTATCAATGGAATAAAGAATTAACAACTATTGGTGTTTATGCAATAAAAATAAGTTGATAAAATGTGACAGAGGCAAATATGTATTAAGGTTTTAGAACTGTAATATTTCCGCCAAACATCGAATTAGTTCCTTATCCGTGTTTTCCGAACGCCGATTCGTACGTTTCCGGTTGATACTATTTTTCGTAACTGGAGACTACTCTTTAGGTGTTTCCCGCGATTATGACGTCATTAATAACTAAATCAAATAATAAAAAATGCGGAAATGAAATTGATGTAACATAAATAAATATTTAAAAAAAAAATACTCAAAATAAGACTGTAGACGAACAACACTGAGCAATGAATACAGGTTATATGAAATTGACATACGCTTGTCTAATCCTCAGTGGCGCAATGGTAACGATCAGGACACTTCATTTTGATGGACCCCGTTCAATCCTCGGGAGAGGAACTTTTTTTCCTTTTTCTTCTTTTTTTTTTTAATAATTGTGAGTTAATTTTTTGGGAAAAATGGTATAATCAATAGTTTTAAAATTCGGAAATAATTGTTTTTATTCTTCATCTTCATTTAGTAGCCATGAAAACTGAAATATTGTTATGATATTATTACAAAATACTAACTTTTATAATACAGCAAAAGAATTACGATATGAAACTAAACTGATTGTGGAATCTGTACTTTCATTTAGGAAAATGTTGCTATTTTATTGTTTCTATATTTGAACAGTATTTTTGTGATACTTGTCTTTAATAAAAGCAATTTTATGTGTTTGCGCGATGATTTTTCCCTATTAAAGAATGCTTTGGTTGCTATGGTTACGGTTGCCAAAATTACATTTTTGAAGTTAAATTTTAACCAGCATAGCTGATTGCCTGCGTATTTCTTGTTTTTCATTTTTTATTATTTGATTCTATACACATTGCAGATAATTTTTATGTATAACATAATTATTTACTGCATTAAACATGCACAAAAATCACAGATAAAAACTTGCTTAACTTTTTCAGCTCGGAAAAATGTGCATTTCCGAAGCTGGGGTGCACTTAAAAAAATTCAATTTATAAAGTGTTAGAAATAAATTCTAAACATAATACTCGTTTTTTCCTGTTCAGGTTTGATGTCCTTTAACAATTAGCTTTTATTTTACAAAATTTTACAAGGTTTGAAAGAAATAGAGATGAATTTAGCTTCTAGTATGTTTTCGAAACAAAGGGTCCCCTTCTAAAATACTGAATTTCCCGAGTTATGCACAGTAAATGTTTTTTAAAACTCTTGTTTAGATGTCTAAATGGATGTACTTGGAAATGAAAACAACAAAATCCCAATCTGCAAAAGTGCATATTACAGTTCTAAAACCTTAAACCTGTTTCAGTTTAAAGTTTACTTTAAACCATTTAAATTTAATAAATTATGCATTTTGGGCCACACAGTGAATAAGTAACTGGAGACAGTGTTTTATAGGTGTGACCTTTATTGTATTTTTTATAAAGTTGTTTATTTAACGTAATGTTGAAAGTGACATCACTGGTCGTCCACTGTTGCATACAAATCAGGTTATCAATACAATAGCATGTCAATTCCCGTTCATATGTGCAGCTGATTTAGATATAAACTGGTGCCACATGGGATATAAGCAATAATCCATGGCTAAGTTATATAAATAGGGCAAAGAAATATTACTTAGGAACATATTAGAGTAGTGTTGTTTTTACTGTTGCAGGTGACGGTTGAAGCAGTTTGTCCAACAGCGCTGGTTGAAGCAGATCTGCTGTGCCCAAGGTTATAAAGCTGAGCATGGAAACCAGTCTCAAATCTCAAGCATCTGATTGGCTGAAATGGCGACTGGTCGCCATTTCAGCCAATCAGATGCTTGAGATTTGAGACTGGTTTCCAAACTCAGTTTTATAACCTTCAGCCCTGAACTTGTATATCAACAACATGACTGCTGCACGTTTGTTGTTCTACACATCATGTGATCACTTTGGTGCTTTAATTTGAACTCTCCACGCCTGATGTCAACACAAGTAGACATGCACTTCTGCCTCATCTAGATCTGCTTCTACTTGTGTAATTAAGTGCATCAGCTAAAGTATACACATCAAAAGCAAGAGATGCTTGATCAGTGTAATGAAATAATTCATTCATAAAATACATTTTTAAGAAAGCCTGATACAGTTAAGAACCAGCATAACCCTTTCCTGTACAGACACGCCTTTATTGCTAGGGCGAACAGTTTAGATCCAGATCAGCCGGCACATCCGTGCCGTCTGATCAGGATCTAAACTGTTCGCTTTTAGATTCATTAGGTTATTTCTGACCAAAATGCGACCAGTGCAGATCCTGATCAGACGGCACGGATGTGCCGGCTGATCTGGATCTACACTGGTCGCACATGCGTAAAAATGCGTATCTGTACAGGAAAGGGTTAAATGAGATATTGAAAAGAAAGGAACTGAGTGTCAGTATGTGAAAATGTATCTTTGGAAAGTTGGTGTAATTTCAAGATCTTTGAAATGACATCACAAAGTTAAGGAGATGACATCACAAAGTTAAGGAGATGACATCACAAAGTTAAGGAGATGACATTCTATTTAATTAGCATTTCACAGGAAAATATATTATTTGGTTAATTTTTAACAAAGAGATAAATTTTAAACGGTGTATAGAAAGGAAATATATACTTGGGCTTTTTCTAAAAAAAGCATATCAAGTTAGTGTCAGCATTTAGTAAATTATTATCATTTAGAAATCAACCTTCTTAGCATATGGAAACAAAATTTGATATATACATGTAATATTAACAACAAACAGTATGCAAGTATCTTGCATGAGACTTTCAGTTTAAATATAAAATTGTGTCACCTCAGGTGAACTGTTTTGGCGGGAACTCGGCAGTTTAGATGGTTATATTTTGTATATAAGAAGCAGAGTTGTTTGTTTATTCATTCACATGGATCAAGAAAATAAAACGATCATACTGACTCATACGACAACACTCCCTTGATGCTGGACTAGACTTGTCATTCTTGCTGGGATGTTTCAAACAGCAAATGTTATGATTATAAATAATAGAATGCAGTTTTATGTTTAATGTGATTATTTATTTAACTGATATTGACTATGATGTTTAAATTATTGATGAAATGTTATGTTAATAAATTGAATATAAATTGATTGTTTTATCTATTATAAATGACCAAGTTACATGCAAATATGGAAAGGACTGGCACAATTCTAATCATGCCCCGCTTCAAAGAAGCAGGGGTATATTGCTTTGCCCATGTCCGTCGGTCGGTCCTTAAACCACATCTTGTCCGATCAACAAGACATTGCTTTGACATACAGTCTTCATATTTGGTATGGATGTTGATCATGACCAGTAGAAGACCCCTATTGATTTTCAGATCACTAGGTCAAAGGTCACTGCAACCTTAAACACAAAAACCTTGTCCGATAAATAACTAAACAATGCTTTAACCTGTGGTCAGCAATATTGGTAGGCAGGTTTGTCATCACCTTTAAAATACCCTTATTGATTTTTAGATTAGTAGGTCAAAGGTCAAGGTCACAGTGACTTTCAACACAAAAAACCTCGTCTGATCGATAACTAGACAATGCTTTCATCTATGGTCCTCTAATTAGGAAGGCAGTTTTGTCATCATCAGTAGAAGACCCCTATTGATGTTCAGGTCAGTAGGTCAAGGTCACTGCAACCTTCAACACAAAAGCCTAGTCCGATTTATAACTAAACAATGCTTTCACCTATGGTCCTCAAATTTGGTAAGGAGGTTTGTCATCACCAGTAGAGGACTGCTACTGACTTTATGTCAGTAGGTCAAAGGTCAAGGTCACAGTGGCCTTCCACACAAAAACGTCTGATCAAAAACTAGACAATGCTTTCACCTATGGTCCTCAAATTTGGTAATGAGGTTTGTTATCACTTGTACAAGACCCGTATGGAATTTAAGATCACTAGGTCAAATGTGAAGGTCACAGTGACCTTCAACACAAAAACATTGTCCAATCAGTAACCAGACAATGCTTTCACCTGGTCCTCAAATTTGGTAGGGAAGTTTTGAAAACCCCTAGTGATTTTCAGATCAGTAGGTCAAAAAGACCTTATTACAAAAATCTTTTCTCACAACTAAATTTAGTGATCAATAACAGCTGTTTACTATCCATTTGGCATTTGGGGGGCATACACATTTACAAACATCTATTGTTTTTTATTCAATCTCTTTTGTTGCTAAAGGAACAAAAGGGTAGCCACAAAAGTATCATATAGTTACGACATCTGATATGAATTAATATATCACAGGTGTTATTGGTCTGAATAATTTTCGGTGAAAACAAATCAGAAATGTCATATTTATTGTCTAAATTTTACATTTAAATATATCACAGAAACAGCATTACATAATATTAGAGGCAGCTCTACCGAAACAGTATACAATTCTTTCAAAAGAATTCAGTTGATCAAAACTTTTAAAAAAGTATAAAATTAATACTTACATGTAATTGCATTCATCTGTGTATTAAGGACATTTGGATGCTTACTTTAAACAATTCAAAATTAATGTTTTTCTCGTTCCAATGAACATATTCAATTATCAATTTTTACTCTTAAAAATTCTCAGTTTTGATGGAAATATTCAATCTCACTGAAGTCAAAATGTTAGATCTGATAATGGCCCACAAACACTGTATAGAAGTAACAGTGGTTTCCACGGATAACTATTTTTATAAACAGTCGTTACAGGAAGCATGATTCATAATGATATCAAAATGACCAGAATATCCATTAGATTGGAAATTAATGCAATACCACACAAACACAAACCTGTCTTCAGTAAATTAAATATGTTGTAGGTGGGATGTTTTATAACAATCTATATACATAATACAATGCTTGGAAGGCTTCTACAATTATAGAGATCATCATGTTCTTTCACAACCTTTTAGGCAACAATCTGATTGGTTCAGAACGTTGTTGATATTAAAAAGTTTTAGTGACTCATCATCTGATCCTGATAGCGTAGCAGTTTTCAGGAGATTAATCAGATTATTTGAACGCAATTGTGATAACATTCAGAAATGGCTGTTGGAACAGCCATGTAGATAGCAGCTAATGATGACACACTTTTCCATGCCAGAGATGTCTACCCTTTCCTCCCTATATATACGCCTTTATGGCATGGGTGAATAGTTTAGATCCAGATCAGCTGGCATATACACTAGTCAAAAGTTCTAAGTGCACACTTAATAAATGTTGATTTTCCGAACTATTTGATAGAATCTTTCAAAATATTATAAATTATAATGAAGGAGTATCAATATCCTATTAACCCACACAAAGAAACTGCTATAAGTTGTTGTCATTTTTTCATCTTTTTATCATCAAAATTTGATGTAAGTCTCAAGGAAATGTTGTGGTTTGTCATTTCATTGCACTAAATAACTTCCTGTAGCTTCTTAATGATCTGATGGGGACGATGAGCCAACACACTCTTCTCTATTTTATCCATAACATGATAACGTGGATGTCAGGGAGAAAATTCTATTTCCTCACATTGGTTTTCGCCAAAAGTTTTTTAGTGGTCTAGCGATTTGGGACGATGCAATTCTCTATGATAGATGTGTATCAGCCTTTCCAAAAGAAAAAAAGTATTTATTTCGATAAAATAGACCAGTACTTCGGACAGTATTTTGTCGGAATAAACATGATTTTCGATTAATTCGGTTTTGAAGTTCAGTTGATTTCTTTTAATTTAAGTTTTAGAGTTTTGATAATTGGCCACTTGTCAAACAAATGCAATTCTCAAATTTTCGTTTTACATTATTTTGCATAAATATTTAATGACGTTAGAGAGTAACTTCAACGTTCAACGTAAGCAACGTTATCAATCTAGAAAATAATTTCATTTGAATTTTTTCTTATTATGATAAAATATGCAAAAATGAGGCATTTATTTTTTATTTACGAATAACATCGGGATGTTTTATAACAAATTAAAAGTAGTGCCAGTTAAGAGCATTTTGACGGCACTTTCGTGGCTAACAGTTGTCAAACGTTCCATAGTTATAAAACTTTGGTGTGTGATTTAAGATTGTCCGGTGTCGGTAAACATGTGGAAAACAAAATCAGATGTAAAAAGTTCAATTTCGATTGCCGCACGGGGATTAGGCATAAATAGCGTATGCCGACGTAGATAACGTACTACATAAACAATGCACAGTTTTCAAATAATTTTTATTGTTTGATCATATTTAACATAATTTCAAACTTCTATTTGAATTATGATTATTTTACTTTGAGATATTCAACATTGAAAAGTGTGCACTTAGAACTTTTGACGAGTGTATGTGATTAATTCTGACCAATATGCAACCAGTGCAGATCCAGATCAGATGGGATGGATGTGCAGACTGTTTTGGATCTACACTGTTGGCACAAGCATAAAAAGGTATATATATGGAGGAAAGGGTTAAGTAAAAACATTGAGCACAGCCCAATAGAGGGCGACTTTGTTTTAGCCAAACGCTGGAGTAAAGTTGTTTATTGGTCTGAAGTTGGCACAGATTGAGTCTGCACAGGCTCAGAAGCAAACCTGCTTTAGTTACTCCAGAGTTATGGCAATCTTACTTGCTGATATTTCACTATACATTGTTTTAGCACTGATGGCTCTAATCTTTTATCCAGTCCATAAAACTTGGACTGTTTACTGGTGTATTATCTCAACAAAATTCAATGAACAGCAGGATTGCTCTTGATATTCTGGACTTACGACATTTGTTGATTTTTGACTGAATTGGCACACAGCTCATTCTCCAGTCTTCCATGATATTGATCAGAATGTCTTCAACTTGCCAGACTGCAGAAGTTTCTCCGAAGTTACAGCCCTTTAATCACAATAAGTGTTTCATCAGATAAATCAGATAATATGTCTTCGTTCTGCTTTATCTTCTCTTCACTAAATTTAGAGGAAACATTTGTGGGCATAAGATACTGGTTATGTTTTGGAACAATTCAGATTGTCTCAGTCACTCTGGAATAACGGCCCTTTTAACTGCTGTAACAGCCAAATCACATGTATCTGTGTACCATTACGGGCTTGTTTTGTTGGAGATTGGCACTTTGCTCATTTGTGGTATCGTAAACTGCATGATGTATTGAGGTCTTCATTTGGAAATCTTGTTTTTCATCCAAGAAGTTGCAGTTGCAGCAAACTTGGGTGTATACCATTAAGAATGAACAGTCCTATGACTCATATTTTTTATGAAAGAGAGCCTTTATATGAGTCAATACATCCCACAAGGACATTGATTTCACTGGCCTGTTTTCAAAGTCATAGAAGTGACTAGAACTCCCTCTTCGTAATTCAGCTTCATAATTTTCTGGTAAATACTTGTCAACATTTGAGCACAACTCTTTATATTCTTTCTCAAAGTTATATGGGAACATCTGTTTATTTAAAATAGGTACTATTAAATTATACTGCTGTATTTTAATATTAATATCCAGCAATGTTATTCTAAATGCCTCAATGTACTGGTCCAAATGTTTTGTTTTACTCTCTGACATTTCATGCCCTTCAAATCTTTTCAGTTCTACGGCCAATCTCTCACGACATCTCTGTACTTCCTGTCTGAAATCATTTAATATAAACATTTCAGTGGAGTGAACTCCCTTTCATGATACTGTAAACAAATGAATATTAGGTCAGAGACCACTAAATAGTTTCTCATAGACTTACATTATAAGATTTGGTCCTCCTGTGATTTAGTTTACACGACTCTTTCCAAAACTACAACAGATTTGCAAAGTGGGCACTCTTGGGCAAATCAAAAATGGCCTGAAATCAGGGTCTTCACCAACTCATTCTCTCAGCATTTTAAACCGAAAGTAACCACCCCCAGAATGTAAACAAATCTTCAACCCAAAATAAGGAAAGTACCAACTTCTATAAAGTGCCACAAATCACCCTTCAAACAGTGTTTTAAAAAATCATTTTTATTTTAAAGTATATAATTAAAGTCAGAAATAACTTTAATAATGACTCTACAAGTGAAAAGTGTTGGTAAAATTTTAGCATATTGGGTAGAAACCTTATCAATGAAAAAACTAAATTTTTCTTAATTCTCTATAGTTTTGGCCAATGAATCTTTGAAAATAAAGTAAGCCCGAATCGTCCCTAGACAAAATTGTCCAATCCACGACAGGCTTTTCTATTTACTGTCCTCTTACCTATTAGCATACAATTATTAGCATTTTGACCAATTCGAGACATACTTGCAAATATTTATTTTTGCGTTTTTCTATCCTGCATAGGGAACCATCAGTGCTTTCTGTGAACATAGTGAAAATTACTTCAAGTTGGTACCAAATATTTGTTGGTTTACAGTATAAGATGCACAGCGATAAAATGGGGCTTATGCAACCAGTTTCGACCCAAATCAATTATCAGTCTGATCAATGTCTACATTGTTTGCAATTCAATCAGATAATCATTCTTGATGCATCTAAAATACAGTTGAGATCCTTTTCAGAGTCCACAATATGATCAGGCTCTACATTAATCACTAAGTATATCCTAATTTGTCTGTATATAATTATTAACATTAACCTTACCCCTTTCATTGATAAGGTTTCTACCCAATATGCTAAAATTTTACCAACACTTTTCACGTGTAGAGTCATTATTAAAGTTATTTCTGACCATTAATGGATCATTGTAGATCATAAGACAGCAAGGATGTGCAAGCTGATCTTGATCTGAGCCCAAGGTTATAAAACTGAGCATAGAAACCAGTCTCAAATCTCAAGCATCTGATTGGCTGAAATGGCGACCAGTCGCCATTTCAGCCAATCAGATGCTTGAGATTTGAGACTGGTTTCTATGCTCAGTTTTATAACCTCCATCACTGATCTTGATCTACACTGGTCACACAATGGAAAGCTGCACCAAGGGAATAAAGGTTTATAAATCTAACATTTATGCTGAGGTTTAAGTATATGGTAAAATTAAACTAATTTTTTATTACAGGCATTGAAACTAAAATCTGTTTAAAATTTGAGACCTTAAAGTAAAACCCCTCAGAAAGACCAGCGAAATTAAGACCAACTTGATATTAAGACCACTATTCCAATGTCCCTTTGAACAGTGAAGCACTTTTTTCTAGGAAATTTAAGAAATAATCAATAGCTTCCGGTGAATTATCGCAGGATAATTCACGGGGCGGAGTTCAGATGCGTAAGGATATATCACAAGGGGCGTAGCCCCGAGTGATATATATCTACGCAGCTGAACGACGCCCCGTGAATTATCCTGCGATAATTCACCGGAAGCTATTGATTATTTCAATTCTAACATGACACATCTGACTGAATAAGCGAAATAATCGTAACTCAATTTTAGCGCGTCGTAATAAACGCAAATGGGTTATAAGATGGGCAGTTAGTGTTTACTCCCTAAACATCTCCATAATTCAAAAACTGATAATAATTAAAAAATTGAATAACAAACTTGAATGCATGTCCATCCAACCGCGCATTCAGCTCTCTACAGTCGTCGTTCGAACCGTATTTGTCATTCCAACGGTTTGATACTGCACCAGGAAATAACATGTAAACAACGGAAATGACGTGACGTCGTTAAAATGGCGCGTTAACGTCACCTTAACTTTGCCGCAAAATAGCGGAAAATAATTATAGTATTTTATCTAAATACATTAAATAAACATTATTCTATTACTGTGGTATCATCATATTACGCGCAGGTAAAAATTTCGCGTATTTTATGCTTTCTTAAATGCGCGAAATTAAATCCCAGCGAAAAATACAATTGTCACGTGATAAGTTTATACCGACAGGTAATTAGTAATAGCCGTGCCCACGCGCGGTGAATTATCGTGTAATAATTCACAGCAAATTCAATGGGGAAAACGTCAAGTCGTGTTAGAATCCACTATAATGCCCACTTTTGTACCAGAGGTGTTCTTTATAGAGGGGTTTCAAAGTTTATGGATAAACAATTAAGCAACAACAAAAACAGAAAAAGATGCTTATCTTATCAATATATACCCTGTTCCCTTTTAGATATATTAGGTTATTTCTGTCCAAGAAGTAAACAGCATAGATCCAGATCACAGGCACAGATGTGCCAGCTGATCTGGATCTACACTGGTCACCCTTGTGATAAAAGGCATATCCATTAAGTAAAAGATTATCAGTAATGCACAGTAACCTACCTGATCTCTTTCTGTCTCATGATCCAGTCCGGCTGGACATCGTCATTGATCAGTATCTGATTCAGTTTCTGTGTCATTCTGTCCATGTGCGGGTTGTCCTTACTGAAGTCGAGGGGCTTGCCTGCTCCAGGCAGGTTGTCAAAATCCCCACGAGACATGGACTCTTGGATCATATCTTCTACAAGACGATCAATTGTGTTACTGTAAGGTAATCACAGACATTTACCACTGTGCAACTTTATTTGGTGCAAGTTTGAAGATCACTTGTTTCTTTCTCATAAGTATGTCTAATACATGAATATATTTCAACACATTAGTGCAATAAATGTATAACTCCAATAATTGTATGTACCGGTACCCCAACTTATTTTTACCATTTTTAGATTTTCATGCATCAACCAAAATTACTGAAACAATTTTAGTTGTAGTTATTTTATTCTTGTTTTATTCATTGTCATGCTAGGGAAACTCTGATATGGAGCGTGCAAGATAAGTTCCATTTCAGAGTTCCTACGGAGTGATTGTCCAAGTTTGGTACTGGTTATGAAGTGTGTCCTTATGAAATGTTTTAAAATATGTTCTGCAAATTAACACAATTGAGAATTATAGCCTATTATCCCTTGTTAATATTTAAGGGAATTTAAAATCGCCATATTAGTGATGATATATAATTATCAATATATCTTAAGTGTAATTCATCTATTCAAAAGCTTTAAATATTACCAAATGAATGGATATTAAAATTGTTAAGCATCAACCTGCTATTCTGTATTAGCTTAACTGTAAAAGCCAGCACCTTATCTTGGTTTTCTTAGCAGTTATCTGATCGTGATAAATAAAGCCAGCACCTTATCTTGGTTTTCTTAGCAGTTATCTGATCGTGATAATAAAGCCAGCACCTTATCTTGGTTTTCTTAGCAGCTTTCTAATCGTGATAAATAAAGCCAGCACCTTATCTTGGTTTTCTTAGCAGCTATCTGATCGTGATAAAAAAGCCAGCACCTTATCTTGGTTTTCTTAGCGGCTTTCTGATCTTTGATAAGTAGAGCATTATCTTCTCCTGGTATCATCTTCTCCATCTTGTACTTGAGAACGTTCTCCTGCGCTCGATTAACCCGGAACTGCTGATACTGCTTTTGACGCTGAGAAGCACTCCCAAACCCAAAACCCTGAAACATAACAGAACATCAGTGCCATCTTATCAGGTTCTAGAATGTTCACTCTGACATTCATCAGGTCATTTATGACCAAGAGATCAGAACTGCACAGTTGTATCTGCTGATCTTGATCTACAATGGTTCCCCATAAGGTCATATCCATGGAGATAATGGTTCAGGATAGTTCTATCCAGTCTAACGGAATATAGGATAATATCAAAGTGAAACTGTTTCTAGATCAGTTCAAATTAGTTTAAAATTATTTGATTTACATCAATTTTGCAACATCTTCTTTAATTCATGCTTGATAACTGCATTTCTGGATTTAAATCAGTACTCACACAGATTGTGAATTGTGGAAATTGTGGAAGAATCTCATCCCTTGTGGGATTCAAACCTACAATCTCAAAGTCTGGAGTTGGGCACTCTACACCTCGGTTAATATTGCCACACAATTCAGTACTAGTATTCAGTTTGCAAGGGTGTAACAATCCTAAAACAAGCCACATTCTATTTTATAATTTGATTCATTATCTTTTGCGTTTGTAATAGAAGTACTGAAGTACTTGCAGATTCAGACCTGAAATTTCATTTGTTGTATGTATCACAAAATTATTTACCTATAATTAGCAAAATACATGGGGTTTTCATCAATCTTGGGAAGTATAGTCTAAATTCAGGATAAATCAAGAATATTAAAATTCATTATTCAATTTAATACATGAGCTTTTTACCTCATTGTTTAGGTACTGTCTGTGCTGTGGCTGGGGAGCCCGGAAATCAAACACATCATCGTCATCGTCATCGAGCTCACGTCTTGTGGCACTGCTAGTTTCATCCATTTTTTTCTGTAGATATCCATTCTTTATGGTGTATTTCATATTTATACACATGCCATGTATGGCAGATTGTGGGAGTTTAATTTCTGCTCTATGTGTGATTGAGTCAAATATTTGAAATCCGGAGGGAATATTTGTCAGAAATATTCAGAAAAAAGAAGTAAAATCACATAGAGCTATGAACTACAATGTAAAATTAAACAATGACTTAAAGATTGCTTCTTTGACAGTTTACTGCATGGATACTGCTTATATAACAAGAGTGACCAGACTATGTAGATCCAGATCAGATCAGATTGCAAACCTATTTAGTCTGATCAAAGATCCATGATCTACACAACATTGTTCATCTTTAGATTTACTGGGTTATTTTTTAACCAACATGTGTAGGTCCTGATCATACTGCCCAGAGGTGCAGGTTGCTCTAGGTCTACATTGATCACACATTAGAAACAAGACGTATCCTTGCAGTGAAGGGTTTACAAATATAGGTTTTTACGCACATCTAATATATATGAAGGGAATATGTTTTGTGATAGGCATCCCTGTAATGTTAACTATTTTCATTTATTAAGAATTTTAGCAGAGTGTTCAATAGTGTAAAACAACTGTACTGCAATAAACACCTTGATAGCTCTGTATGCCTCTTTGACCTGATCAAACTTCTTGGGGTCCGCAGTTGTGGACTGACTGTCAGGGTGATACAGTTTGGCCATCTTGAAGTATGCCTCCTTCAATTCATCCATGGAACAGCCCTGAGGGACATTCAGTAAAGAATAACAGTCTCTTATATTGTCTTGGATCTTGTATCCAGCCCGGTAACGCACTGACGTGCATAGAGGACACCAGAAGAACAAATTGCTCTGAACATTATACCCACCCACATATCTTCTATGTACAACTAGTACTCTTCTACAGAGTGAAGTCATTTTACAACTAGGCTTAGTCTGAAAATAAACAAAAGTCAAATTATTCTAAAATTCTGAAATCAATTTCAAACGTACACATGAAAAATGTTTATTTTTCAAATTTAAATCGGCATGTTGGGTGCATTGTAAAGGTTTAATAACTTAAACAACTGATACTGTAGTGTGTTTTTCTGTGGTGAAGTAGAAGAGTGCAGATTTAAAGACCATAGAAAATGAAACCGAAAATGGTAGTTAAGAAATTTATGAGTAATTTTAACTGTTGATTCATTGTTCCATCTGACCCGAATTGTGAATCAGATTGGCTTGTCACTTGCTGGATGGTCAACAGCCCCCACCTACACTATAAGATTTATTATTAAACTGTTATGTCCAAGAAGTGAATATTGTAATCTTGATCAGACTGTGTTGTTGCCAATACCATTGAAAGCTGTGCTGATCTTGGTAAGCTAATTCCCTTGCAGGGCCATTAGTTAGTTCTGTTTTTTGAAGGTTGATGTGATGGAGTTATTTCACCAAGGCAACTTGTTCTTATTGTGAACCTTTCAAACCCATCCATTTGACAAAAATATTATCTCAGGAAGGTCAAAGGTGGGGCCGCAGGAGCCAGGACCACAACCGATATTTATGCATGCCACGGTCCAGCTGAGGCTCCAAAATAATGGGGTTCTTTAGCACTTATGTTCAAATGGCTCCCCTAAGCGCCTGTATTTTGCATGTAGATCAATATGATCAGTAGACATAACTTATTGATCTGAATAACTTCATTAATTTGTTTCAGATCACAGTTATTTGAGAATAAATTAACACAATGACAGTCATCTGTTAAAAAGTTCTGTTTTGATTACAGAATACAGTCAAAAACTTTGGAGTCAAGAGCATTTGACCACGATTACGAAACTTTGAAACAAGGTCACCCATTGACCTTGCAATAAATCTACCGTATCTGGAAGTTCTTGATACGAAGTATTTGTTGTCTCTCATCATTATGGACTTTTTTTCTGCTGTAGTAAGACTAGCAACCGAAAAAAATAATTTTTACAATTAAAGTCCAAGCGTCTGCTAATTGAGATCTGACCGTTTCTTTCTGGAGTCTCTTTTCCGGGTGTCTTTATTGCAAACATGTTTGACTCTTACTCAGTCACCATCAATTAAATAAAAAAAAAACTGATTGTCTACTGAAGCAGACATTCTCAGTGAAACAGTCAAATACTAGTACTGTTGTGCTAAGAATTTAAAGTGTTGGAAAATACTCCATGTTAACAAATTAAAATGATACATTAAAAAAATCTATGTATAGGAAGGATTCACAACTACGTCATCAATTAGTGTTATCTAAACCATGTGATACACATGTGGTACAACACAGTGTAAACAATGGCTGCTTGTGATATATTTAGTGTAAATTTAACAGACAATGATGTACCTGGAGCTAAGTTTCGCTCATCTAACATTGCTGAGCATTCAAATGTTGAATTAAAATGTTGGTTACAGTGTCGAGGTTTAAATTTGTCGGGAAAAAGGCAAGAATTAATTGACAGGAAAGCAACATCCACTTAATATATTTCCTTTTTTTAAAGTTGAGAAACATGACTGTTTGGTAGCATTGTATATTTTGTTTGATTCTTTTAATAATATTTAAAACAAAATCATTGAAATGCATTTGTTATGTTATAGAATAATAAATTATAATACTAAATAAAATTTTCATATCAAGCAGAGTAAGCATACATTTACATAATCTTGAGGTAGTCAGAAACAGGTGCAGTTTCATATCTATATGATTGTATCATGGCTGATCTTATCTGTATATTCAATATGTAAAATGAAGATCCCTGGTTATTTAATATGTAGCTATTGATACCAGTAATTGAGATAATACTTAATCAAGTGTAGTAATTAAATATATTGTTCAGTGTTGCTGTCTTTGTTTTTCAGATGCAGGGCATGCATTGAAGCTGGGGGATAGAAGGACATTATTATTTCCATTGATGTTTACTGCATATATATGTCCAATTTTTCACTTTGTCAATAGTATAATACTCCCGACCGCAAGCACTTAACCACTTTTTGCACTTCTGTTCATTTGTTTTTGGTTTTGGAAAGGGTATAAAAAATACATCTTTCATGTCATCTTTGTCTGCATACACCATAGCAACAATGTTTTGTCCTACCCGAGTATTTTTTAGAAGAATTTGGTTGCAGATCCATACCTAAACACATGCAAATCTATAGTAAACTGCATGCAAGTGATACAAAATTTGTACCGCTAGTAACGGTTGCTAAGGTCAGTTCTTATCAGGGAATCTATTTTTAGCATATTGGCTACATGTGAATCCTTCCTATTGTTAAAGTATTATTTTATGAATGCCCTGATAACCACAACAAAAAAAGGGCACAAGATCGTAAAACTAAGATTGAGACCAGTCTCATATCTCTATAGCATCAGCAGGCCTGCCAAATCTCCGGATTTTGTCCGGAATCTCAGGATTTTAAGTTACTTCTCCGGATCTCCGGATTTATAGTCAAAATCTCCGGATTTAATTTAAAAGTTGTACAATAAACGTAAGTTATTCTACTGCAGTCGCACATTTCCTGTTTATTACTAGATAACGAGATAACGAGGTCGTGGTCAGTTACATGCAGTTTCAATGCCTCTGGCACAACTATACAATAACCGCGTGTCATAAACTACACAAGGGCCTCGATGTTTCACCTGCCTTTATCTTTTTCACTGCATGTTCATTCTAATATTGTCAAAAACAGGTCTTAACAGTTAAAAAATGAATGGTAAAAATAGACAAAAGTCATTTTAAAACATGTTCTTCAACCATTTCTAACAAAATCGGCAAAAATCATTTATAAAATTTTAGAAGAATATAATTACAAAGAAAACTATCAGAAAATCATCATCATCATCATTATTATCATTTTTGTTCAGTCACAGTCATAGTGAACAGTAGAAACAAAACATTAAAACAACAACAACAACCATCATCATCATCGTCGTCATCATCATTGACATATTCAGACAAAATCTCCGGATTTTTAATGAAGAAGTTTTGGCAGGCCTGCATCAGATTGGCTGAAATGGCGACCAGCTGCGCAAATTTTGTTGTAATAAAAACTGTAGCAGTGAGCATAACTTTGCATGACCTATTCAACAAGCATTTTGACCAAAGCATATATGACTATTATTACAAATAAAAGTGAACGGAATTAGTAATTCTTGCATACCAGATCAGCAATCTCCTTCGCATAGTTGTCCTTTCTTACACTCACATTACATCTCTGCGAAAGGCTCAATGTCAAGATTATTTACCAATCTCGACAGCCTTATTTTATACAGTCATTATTATGCATTTAAAAGCTTGTGGTAAAAAAATGACAGAAGTCTTCATCATCTTTCTTTCAAACCGAAGAAACCCAAGCAATTTTAAATGTAATTCGTGAAATATTTTTTGAGTTATAAGTAAAAGTAGTTGAAAGTAGTCCCAGCCTATAACAGAGGTTAATGTAATGAGCCGATAGTGTAAGTGAGTGACCAGATCAGGTCGTCCGGTGTTTTCACCCGTGTAGGAAATTTTGATTCTACACCGCCATGTAGAATGAGTCGCACGCCTGATATGACGTCACGACGTCTTACGGATTAAATTCAAGAAAGAACGATGTAATGTCTCGTATATCACTCTGCTACTAGGAAAATACCCCCAAAATGCGCAAAATAAATACGGCATGCAAGAAAAAATATCATTCACGTAATATCGGGTTAAGATCGCGTGATCCGACCCTCGTCATAGTAATAACAAACTGTTCATATCTGATAGTATGAATATTGTGTATATCCATGATATGAATGGTAAACATTTAAAGACAATATCAACTGACTTTTTCGGCCAACAAGTATTCCAGGAGAGTAGACACATAGCATTCAGTTTTGCAGGAAGCAGAGTGTTGGTGGGTGATCACAACAAGGGCCTGGTTATCCTCGACCATCAAGGGAAATATCTGACCACTCTGACTGTTCCTTCAGTGTCATGTACTCAGGCAGTTTGTACAGATGGCACAAATCTATTTGTCTGCGGTTTTGATTCAAACAACGTTGTCCAGATTGGACAGGACTACAAACTGTTAGGAGAGATTGGAAAGATTAACAACAGTCCGATATCTCTGTGCTTTGATCGTCACAAGACCAGACTAGTTGTTACATCATGCAACAACAACCACAACACGACAACAAAAACAACACCATTACAGTGCTAGAACTCGAGTAAGCCTAACGGGAACAGCCATACCTACATATTACAAACATATTTATTTTTTTATGCAAAGCATCTATAAACATCTGTCCTATTACTTGTATAAATCTATAAAATGCTTCTATTTTTATTGAAAAAGTTTAACAGAATAGATATTAAACGAATGTCAACAAACATATATTAACAAGATTAAGTTTACCAATTAAATTCCCTCGTTTGTTCGTTCAATGAAAATTGTTATACATTGTATGACAACCCGTTTTAAATGTTGCACAAATTGTGATCAAATAATTAAAACAAGATTTTACCGGACTGACTGACATGACGGGTGGAAAATGTGATTATTATATGCCTCCCTCCGCGGGGGAGATGCGGGGGAGATAATAATTTACTCTGATGATTTCATTAGTCGGCGCGCCTTGAGTGTGCTTACATTATTTAAAAATACTTAAAGCATTTGACCGTTTCGGGACACGGTCATAATTGCAGAAATGTCGATATTTTCGTCGTTGCAAGGCGTTGCTGGTGGGAGGTGTGTTTCTTATTTGAATTTGTTATACTTATTTTTAAAAAAGTTTTTTTTCCTAGAGTCCTTCTTTTTCGCTGTGTGGAGAGGCTGTGTTTTGTTTGTGAGGCGACTACTGATATACATATTTCACTTTAAAAAAATGGAGCCTTCCATCGAAAGCGGTCATAAGTTGCTGGTTTTTGGAAATATCTGTTTATAAAAATCAACTTATCCGTTAATAATTAATTATTTTGATAATTAATTAGGTCAAGTGATGATGGCAGTCGTGGTTATGTAGACTGTATGCTGTCATATAGCGTAGGCTATATTGTTGTGTGAGCACATTTTGTTAATTCATGTTGATTGTGCTAGGTGCATAATTGTTAACTTAAATAAATTGTGATGATCATTCTTTATTCTTGATTCTGCTTCTCGCCAGTGCAAGTAATTATTCATAGTGAATTTTTATTTGTTCGTGGAGATATACAAACAGAGTGATACAGAGATAAGAAGTTAAGTATACAATTTTTCAAGTCTCTAGAGCTGTTAGTAAATAACATTTAGGACACGTTATCAGCCGGCAAATGAACTTAAATGTAATTAATTTAAGACTTAAGATTTATTAATAAACTAAGAGAACTTAATGATGATAACTTAACATTTTGAAAAATTCACTAAATTCACAAAATCTTAAAACAACACAAAATATTGTTTTAAAGCCCACATGAATATAATGATCTTATAACATTATGTTGTGTTCTTTTTAAAGAACTTTAAATTACGAAGAGAGAAATCAACGTTTGTCACCCATTTACGCGACCAGAAAGCGACAAGGTATCGACCAGGAAATTCAAGGTCAAACAAACTTTCACAAATATCTCATATTGTTTACATAATGCAAGTCAAAAAGACGCAACATATTATTGCCAGAAACTCTCATATAAAGTCTGTGTCTTTCTAATTAAAAATACAGACAATGTCACCAATGAGAACGTGGGTTAGTTTATTTTAAATACTGCAAGTAGATAAATGCCGCCTAACAACTGGCCTAGTTAATTTTATTTCGAAGAATTCCATTACATG
Source organism: Corbicula japonica (assembly GCA_038501625.1). Classification (NCBI taxonomy): domain Eukaryota; kingdom Metazoa; phylum Mollusca; class Bivalvia; order Venerida; family Cyrenidae; genus Corbicula; species Corbicula japonica. Next base: position 595,050 of record JAZAYU010000055.1, read on the forward strand.
TATATAAAACCAGGGTCTATATAACAACCCTGATAAAACTCAGTGGCATAGTTATTAAACTCCACCTGCTTCACCGCATTTCTTATCCCTTTTTATAAAGTGACTTGAAAATCTTTATCAACGTCTAAATATATTATCTCTAAGACATATGTTATTTTCTTTGTTACAAGCTTTTGTAAGTGAACTTAGCCGTACATGCAGACTTCGTATGATCTTGCATGTAGGAAATAGCCTATAATGATAATAGATGAAAAGGGAACTTTGAAAGCCACCGAACACGAAAAATATGAAAATACTCGGGCTCGGTTTGATTGAGCCTGTTCATGGGCAGTAATGGGAATGCATATTACTGCCCACGCGCCGCCTTGCCCCGGGTTGAGCGCAACTCAGTAATTACACCATTAAATAGTACAATTTGGATCCATCCCAAATGATGATATGCATATGGCGGTGAACATGGAACCTTCAATGAGGTCTTTTCAGCTCAATACCATTCCATGTTCAGCGGCGTATGGTCCCCAGATAAAAGAATGGGTTTGCCCTAAACGAGAAAACAATTTGAGGAACTAAACAGAATAGAATTTTGACAGGGGATCTTAGAATATAAACCCTGCATATCACAAACGACGCCAAAGGCAAAATTTAAAAAGCAGGAAGTATATCCTGGGGGGTGATTGGACAATATCCAAATCTATATTGGCTCGGATATTGAGACCACCTAAACAATTTATAGTTTGTAAAAAGAAATCATCTTTTTTTATTGTAATCATAAGTGGCAATTAATCCGTTTTCAATGAAAACAAGAGATTTTGTTGTAAACAGACATATGCCCCCGAAGTTGTCATGTCCAGTTAAGAAAATTATATTTACTTTGAAAACCTATTTAAGCTCCTGTGGCATTGACCTTCAAACAACCGACCTGGGTATTGTGTGCGACACGTCATCGTCATGTATTTGACATTTCTGTCGGGCTATTTGAAAATCCCTTAAGAAATGACAGAGTTACTGAGTAGACACGGCCAGATCACCAGTTTACTATCAGGGATTATGACTTTGACGTCTAAGTGTGACCTTGATCTTCTAGTAACTAACCCGGTCTTGTAAGCATCAGTCGTCTTCATGTGTTTGACGTTTCTGTCAGGTTATTTTAAAATACCTCAAGAAACGACAGAGTTACTGAGCAGACACGACCACCATTGCAGTACCAGGGTTATGACTTTGACCTCTAAGTATGGCTTTGACCTTTGAGCAACTGACCTGGGTCTTGTTCGCGACACGTCGTCTTGATGTGTATGAAATTTCTGCCAATTTAGTTTAAAATCCATGCAGAAATGAAGGAGAAGAAAAGAGAGGTACAATAGAAGATGCTAATGACATTGTCATGCAATAAAAAGAAAGATACTCAAATTCAATTACCTTACTGACCGCAGTACACCTGCGTGTACAAAATTATCAGTTTCGAAAAGGGCGCTACAAAAATAAAGAAAGTGACAACCTTTCATTGCCATGGAACGGTCAGCGGCAAAAAATATTTTCCCACTTGGTGTTTGGACCACGTATTAGGGTGCACCAACCTCACACTTGCCCCAGCAGATGCTCATTGTTCCTATGTACAATTTGTCACGGTAAATTAACTCCAACCCACCCATCAGATCAACAATATCGCGTGCTAAACTACATAAGCATATAAAACATGAGAAGCTAATGGCTAAGAGCGAAAAAGTAGTACTCAATAATCTTACTGAGAACACAGCACAAGGAGCTAAATAAGCAATCACACGATAGCAGGAATAAGAAAACAGACCGAGCTTCTACGTTCTATTTCAATATTACCTTAGAAACTTTCACAAACTTAAATCCCCTTAAAACATCAATGTTTCATAATCGCCAAACCCTTAAAGGATACCATCAATGCTGCGGTGCGGGGGTGAAAAATGTCCTTATCTGAATGGTCATTTAACAGCTCTTAAAAGCTACCTTCATATAAAAGAAGTTATACAGAAATTAAACTTGGTCAGTTCCCCTTTTGGATGTTAAAAACATTGTTCCTTTCAGAACTTAAACTTTTATACATATGAACTTGTTTTATTATTGTGTGTAATCCATGAAGAAATCCAAGTGAAACTAGAATGCCGTTATATTAAATTAATGAAAAGCACTCTTGTTCATCTGGGCACAGAAATTACCAGTATTTATGTTGAACCTACCACTAATTCAACTCTGTCCGATGGCCTGGTCTACGAAACATATACAAACAATGTTAAAGGTGAATTAAAGTTTAAATGGATTTTGTCAAAACTAGGCATAACCTAATTCATATTAACTCTCAAAAATAATCTCTCTCATACATCTTCTAAAATATACCAGCCGGGATATGCGCTTCTCATTTTATCGACTCGGTTGACTGATCCTGGACAGGTAAATGAAACATACCCTTTCAAGCATCTAATCGCCACTGATGTAAAAAATGGCCAAGCGTCTTGTGAGTTCGTCATTTCGAGAGAAATTTACTGTTGCAAATAAAACTTCTCTCCAGTGGTTTCCAGGTATTTATCAAATGAAATAGAAAAATGAAATTGTTTCTTTTTAAAAGAACACTGAGATAACCATGCCCTGATTTTGTGGGAATGCCAGTCGCTTCGACCCCGTCATTTCGTCCCCAAGACTTTCAACCCTTATCGTGTCTTGGCCATGTATTTCGAAATTAATTTAAGACATTTAGACCTCCGTTTCTAAAATTTTAGGTAGGTCGGTCATTGTGAGATTTTCGGTAAAATTGCCTGATTGAAATTTCATAATTGGTAAACAGAATCAGTCCTAAATAATTTATGGCCTATAAATGGGGGCCTACCGATATACAGAGTTATCTCAATATTCTGTCCTAAGTTACCTCACTTTTCAACGCACACCTGTTACTAGGTAGTTCTGGTTTGAGATCGACAATTTAAACAGACATGCAGTAGTCATCCGTGGTCCTTTCAAATACGTTTTAATAGGGTCTGGTCGGTCAGAGATGAGCATTGTGCACCAAAACGTTCGATTATTACATGTATACTGAATGGAAAAAATATATAGTTTTCATAGGGCAGCGCATAATATTTCTCGTCTAACCGTATTAATACGTTGGATAAGTTAGTGTTTAACATCATTATCTTCAACCCGTTGTGTAACTTGTTAAGAGCAAAAAAATACACATTTTTATGCTCAAAAACGGCAGATTTGAGAGAAAGAAAAGTTAGGAAAACCTTAGAAAAATGTAGTTAAATTTATAAGACATGATATACGTTGAAATTTGACACCTGCATATAAAACGCCCGTTCCTTTTTATGCATGTTCTTTCATGCCCATGAAACATTTTTTTGAAGGAATGTAATAGTTTTTTTTAATAACTGAGCTTTTTTTTAGTGGGATGAAATACAGTTGCACTGGTCATTATGTACAAATGTACATACTCATGAATGTCTTCCAGATCTTGTGGCATCAACTCCTTTGACTGATTTCTTTAAAAAATGCACAGAGGATTGAGCAGGATGTGTATATTTTCCTGCAATAATTTTCTTTCCAGAATTATGGCCTCAAAATTGACCATATCCTAGCTGATAACCATTGTCTGTTTTTACAGGTCACATGAAGAAGGGTCTTGATCAGGTCCAGTCCTCACTCCGAAACATAGATGCTGTGCTAGAAGTTCACGATGCAAGGATTCCTTTCTCGGGCAGAAACACACAGCTTAGACAGGTGATTCACATTAGACCACACATTCTCATCCTGAATAAATGTGACCTAGCAGATCTTTCTCGCAAGACAGAAATATTACAGAAATTGAAAGAGGAGGGTGTGAACAATGTACAGTTTACTTCTTGTATAAGCAGACAGATTCTAAAGAACATACGGGGACAAATTGTACCCATGCTACTGAAAGATGTCACTAACCATCAAAGATATAGAACTGATGTACTTAATCAGTACAATATACTCGTAATAGGTGTGCCTAATGTTGGTAAATCAACTTTATTGAACAAATTAATGGAGACATACACAACCAAACGCAAGTGTGCACAAGTGGGTGCAATGCCTGGAGTAACAAGGTCTGTTATGAATCGTGTCAAGGTAAACTTTGACCCAGAGATGTTTGTAGTTGATACTCCGGGTATCCTGAATCCAGGGATACCCAGTGTGGAAGTGGGAATGAGGCTGGCTCTTTGTGACTGCATCCCGAACCACCTAGTCGGCCCAGAACTTATTGTGGATTATCTGCTTTTCTGGTTAAACAGTCAACACAACTTTTCATATGTAAATGTGTACAGACTGGAAGAGCCTACAGACGATGTGACAGAATTTCTGTCCCAGGTAGCTCTTGGCAACAAAATGGTGACTGGGTGTAGAGACAGCTGGAAAACAGCTGAGCAGAAATACAGACTGGACTTTGTTAGAGCTGCTTATCTTGTGATTAAAGACTTCCGGTTGGGAAAATTTGGGAAAGTTATGTTTGACGATGATTTTTTAACTTTATAAAAAAATTCATTATTTGTTTTTGTCAATTAATTTTTGTCAGATCAAAGTTGTCTTCACTTTTTGCCAATGTTACTATGGAAAACTGCCCAAACAAATCATCTTTCTTGAAATCTTGCATCAGCTATAATCAATGATACTCTAGAATCTCAAAAATAACTGCATAATCGAAAATAAGCGCATGCTGAAAATAAGAGCATATGTATCTTACAGAAAACTCATACCTAATAAGCGCATACCCGTACCTTAAAGTAAGTTAAAATATATCCCAAAAATAAGCGCATACCCATCCCTTACAGTTAAAATAAATTTTTAAAAAGCGCATAATTATATGCATACCTAAATTGCTCAGTGGTTTAAGTTTCATTAAGCTAGGAGCTAAATAAGTATTTCAATTAAAGATAATTACAGTTTATCTGTATCGTTAACAATGATCAAACAACGGTATTAGCCAGTAAGGTGTGAACAACTCGCATTGCTATTTTCAAAGTGAATCATTTTATCTTTTGTTCGAGTACCAGGGTACAATGAAATAAGTATTATAGTTATCAATGTTTGTTTGGTAATATTTATGTTGCTTGGAGTAATAATCCTGTGCATACGCAGTTTTGTGTTATTAAAATAAATAGTTGATGAAACTATGCATAAAACTCCTAAAAATAGTCGAAAATCTGACTGCAAAGAAAGAAGAGTGACAATCTATTGTTGTAAATTTGTAAATAAACATGCATTTTCAATCACGTCTTTGCCCTTCAAAGACTGTAAATCTTACTAAATGTGTTATGATAATGTTTGATGCAGGTGTGTCTTTAGTGTATTCAGTCAATATAAGCTATAAATGCATATCTAATATAAGCGCATATTCAGTGACTTAATTATAAGTGCATATAAAAATAACCGCATATTTGGCAAATTAAATATAAAGCGCATATCTAAATATAAGCGCATAAAAGTGTCACAAATTCAAAAACAAGTGTATAAGCTTATTTTCAAGATTCTACAGTAATATACATTCAACTAAATTAAGGGTCACCTGGAAAATTATACATTCATCATAAGTACTGGTGTTCATGTAATTAGTGTTTGAATTAAAATCTAGATTTTTTTTTAATTAAAGTTTTAAGTTCCAGTTGTGATTTTAGTAAAAAAAATCTTTGGATATAATTATGGTTTGTCTATAGCAGAATAAAATTGAATTTTTGTGACCCATATTTTTTTGTTGAGTGTTCTGTAATTATCTAGAAAAATCACAGAGATTTTATATAGGTTCGCTGAATCTAGCAAAATGTTGCTGAGAAATGCAAAATGCTAATAAAGCATATTAGCATAATTAAAGTTTCATAACTGAACAAGCTGATAGAACTAATAAAGCTTCATTGAAAGTTTAATTGAATTACTAATGGAGGTTGCTGATAAATAACATTGGCAATTATGATATGAAATTCTAAGGGCCATAATTTTGAAAAAATCGCCAAGCCAAATCGATTATATCTGCATCTGGTTTGTAAGTATTTATGAAAAATATTTGAGCTGGAACAAACCAAACCAGTCTCTAGGTTATTGTAACTGACTTTAGTTACAATGACTGACCACAGTGACGCCCAAATATAATCATATACATGATCTCATTATAGTAGGCATTGGTGACTGTAATAGGTGGCCTTTTTTCCGGTGAATCCTATGTAATACCTTGATATCAGCTATCTTTTTATCAAGTTTGGTGTGAATAACCAAAATCGTTCTCAAGTTGATTTGAGGACATTCCGACAAGGGCAGGACAGATGGACAAGATGACATTTATATGACCCCAAACACTGCCTAACAAGAAACATGGCCATGTCACCAAACTAAGTTTTTAACACAGTATTCCTCAAATGTTAAGTAATTCAGCAGTACTGGCCTCAAATTCAATCCCAAGCTAGGGTTGCACATAAATTACATTAAAACCAAATTTAAGCAAATTACTTCCATCTTAACTCAAGTTATTGAGCAGAAATTGTGTTGTTTTTTTTCATTTTTAGCGAAGGTGACATTGATCTTAATTGTACCGAATGAAATCTCAGTTTTCGTTAGCTCACCAACCACCTACAAATCAAATTTCAGCAAAGTTCCTTCATCTTAACTCAATTACTTGAGAGGTTACTGTTTTTTTTTTCATATTTAGTAACAGTGGGGTTGACCTTGTTCCGACTGGCCCTATATCAAATCCCAATCTTGCTATATGCAAAGTTTCAGCAAGATTGTTTTATTCAAACTGATGTTATTGAAAGGATTTTTTTCTATTTTTAGTAACAGAGATATTGATCTTTGTCACAGCTATATGCAAAGTTTCAGCAAGATTGTTTTATTCAAACTGATGTTATTGAAAGGATTTTTTTCTATTTTTAGTAACAGAGACATTGATCTTGTCACAGCTGGTCCAGAATCCAATCCCAAGCTAGATCTTCAAGCAAGCTTATATAACACAAGTTTCAGCAAGATTGATTTATCAAAACTAAAGTTATTGAACGAAAACTGTTTTTCTATTTTAGTAACCGTGGCCATGACCCGACTTGCCCCAAATCCAATCCCATGCTAGGTCTTCATTTAAGCTTGCTATTAACCAGAAACCCTCTGTTTGAAGCCGCCCGCCCCCATGCCAGTGTGGCAGATTTGGGCTGGAAAGAGTAGCCTCGACCAGGACTCGGACCTTCGGCTTACCCTGCCGACGCTATAATAATTGCGCTACCGAGGCCGCTGGTACGAAATCTACTATATCAGCCTCCCCCCTTATACGATACATTTCCAACTTACTTAGATATTTCCGCAAGGCTCTGCCTAGGTTCGGGTCGAATACGCCACCACATGCTTTGTCAAAAAGGGTTCCAAGGGTAAGGATAATCGCCCTGCCTACAACGCCAATGTGGCAGATTAGGATTGGAAAGAGTAGCCTCGACCAGGACTCGTACCTCCGGTTTACCTTTCCGACGTTCTTCCAGTTGAGCTACCGAGGTCGCTGGTACGAAATCTACTACACCAGCATGCCCGCCCACCGTAGTGTCAAGGCAAGCGTGTTCAAATACCGTTTTGCTTATGCTTATTTTTTTTCTAGACCATATTGAAAATAAGCATTCGATATCGCTGAATATTTGGATAGTCTAGTGTTAGGGCCGGTCGATGAAAATTCTGTTCCCTGAGCAGAGACTGGTAGAGGACAGAACTTAACCATATATTCCCCCAAGAAGTAGCGATAAACAATACGAACGTTGATTGTTATTGTTTACATCCGAATATTTACGCGCATGCGCAGTACCTGGTTGGCAAAATATCGTATCTGGAACCGTTAGGTAAACTAAATAATGACTACTCTCGACAAGAATTCTCCTCATTCAGAGCAGAATAGTAGTTTTAATTAAGGATAAAGCTTTAAAGGACCAAACATGTTGTATGTTTTATGAAAAAGCTAAATAAATTATTAAAATAAAACTGATTTTTTAACTTATTATTTGGATAAAAGGTATTAGCTATAGAATATTTCAGATTAAGCGGGAAAAAAACAATTTGTAATATGCGAAACGTAATAGAACAAAAAATATTACAATACATTTAAGAAACATAAATCAGGAGACAATTGGCATTTTAACAGCAAATGATTGTTTCTTATAAATGGATGGTATGATGTAACATCTCGCTAAAAACCATCGTTGGAGTCGTTTTTTCAGCTTGAAGATATACTTTTCAATTACCGAATACCTGAATTTATAGTTAAAATATCCGTTAAAGTGCAAAATATATCAATTATTTGAACTAAATTTTAATTAATTTGTGTAATTGTGTTTTTACTGCACAGTCGCACATTTCCTGTTTATTACGAGATAACGCGGCGACTGTCGTCGTGATCGTGTGACATTTGCCTCTGGCACAACTATACTCGTACAATACATGTGTCATAAACTAAACAGGGGCCTCCATGTAACATTTTCTGTACGCATGATCCGTGTTCATTCTTAAATTTTTAAAATAAGTCTGCTGAAAGTAATAAAAAATAACGCTAAAATATTCCATAAATCATTTTTTTAAAACAAGTTATTTAACATTTTCTAATGAACACGACAATCATCATCATCATCATTTTTATTTAAGTCATAGTTATAGTTCACAGCAGCAACAAGACATTAAAAACAACAACAGCAACAACCACACCATCTTCATCATTAAAGCAGGGTCTATTTATTAATTAAATAGACCCTGATTAAAGTATTCATACAAATCTCCGGATTTACAATGAAGAAGTTTTGACAGGCGCGACAAATGTACTAGTATTTTATAACAAAGACCTATATATATCAATAGTGTAATATATAGGTCTTTGTTTATACTAAAATTGAGACCTTAAATTATAATCATCCACTCATTATCCAGTCTTCAATTGGATAATTAGAAAAAACGCATTGATTTTAATTGTCTTAAATCAGGATGTGAAATATCTTTTTGAAGTGTCTTTAAACTGCCAACAAACATAAGCTCAATATTTATCATTAAAATAAACAAGTTATAAGTTTAAAAATATTGTTGAACATGTTATGTTTTTAAAGTAGGGGTCGAACTGACAGGCATGTCTATATTTGTTTATTTACACAAATATTTACGCTCTGATTACACTAATACGCTATTTTTGCCAACCAGCCGGTGCGCATGTAACTTTAGCAAGTGCGCGTGACGTCACTCGTCAACGTTCGTATAGAAAAAAAACAGCGGAAGAGGCTTACAGATGTTGTGTATAAGGTCATGTATCAAAAATTAATCTCGAGCCAGGTGAAGACATTGCATGGTCATTACTACGAATCCCAGTTCGGCTCTCCCCAACCGGGTCCGACCGAGGAAACGCTAACTAACACATTAGGTGTGACTAGCAAGAGGCTGGCAAAAGTTCAACCTAACAAACATCTTAAAGCCTGTGTAATTGCATATAAATCGAGCCTATCTGATAGTTACTTAAAAACAGTTTCAAATTTAGATTCAGCGGAACAATTATTTTTTTCAAAATGCCATATTCTTTTTTCTCAGGTATTCTTGCAATATGAATATCTTTTGTACTTTTAAAAACCGATATTATAGTACATGTTAGAGTTATATCTCTACAATTCCGTTTGTGAATCATAATATCTATTTGAAGTAAGTGACAATAATTATTAACTTCTTTCGGAAAATTACCCTCAGTGTGATCTGTAAAGATTTAAAAATGTATATGAACAGAATCAATTACTTGCTGTTTCAATCGTCCTTTATTTGCCTTTGTCCTTTTACAATCAAACCGAGCCTGGGTGCAATATTTTCATATTTGTCTTGTTCGATGGCTTTCAAAGTTCCCGTTTCATCTATTTGAATATCGATTCATCAATAATAATTAAACTTGCTTATCAGAAATTCAAAAGCAGTTCTGCAATGCTTTAAGTGCAGAATAAAAGTATATGAAACCATTATGTGTTTATCCAAGGGCGTTTTAAGTTTTGAATCTACCACACCGTTCAATCCGATAAGGTGAATGCCGTGGGTAAGCCGACGGCAGTTGCTCGTGTACATGAACGTTTTTCGGCGAAACTGAGTATTGGTCTGATTTTTACATTTTCCCGCAATATCTCTGCAGACAAAAATATACATATTGATTCCCTGTTTGTTAAGGACTCTACTGACGAAATCTTGACGCACACAGGATATTATTTACAAAGAAATTGCAGAAAAAGTGTGCAATTTTGCGACAAAATATGTCATTTGACGAATCGGTCGCAAATATCCTTTTTTATTACCAAATCTGAAATATTTGAAATATTCCATGATAAATTTCAATTATTTCCCTGTAACTATTTGAAACCACAGCTTCCAATTCGCTTTCTCTAGAAAGATATTTACTTTTAAACTTGGTACGTCGTGGAGATTTTGGTAACGACAAGGCCCGTTAACACTAAAATATTGGTACAGTTGAATGCAGTTTCGTCAGTGGATTGGATAACGTAAACGGCCGTCAAATGAAAATTAGCTTTGTCTTTGCAATGATAAACACTGGTTTTGAGAACATTAAATAAATGTTTTTATTGCATCGTGATTTGACTGATGTTTTTTAACGCGCACATTACCAATTTTGTTGTATATTTTTTCCTTAAACAGCAAGTCACAGTCAGTTGAAAACGCCATATTTACGAAAGTTTTGAGATACTTACTGTTTTACAAATTGAGTTTGATCTGACAGAGATTACGACTCCTTATATTCTAGAGATATTAGCCGTATTGTCACCGAAGCAGATGTGACGACAATGATATATATAAAACAGTGAAATATGCATATCAGGCATGGCCACATCCAGCAGACATATCTGTAGCCTCCCAACACAGCCAAACAGTAGAGACGAAAAGAGAACATGGTATTACAATATTCAATTTCAATATGGACGCCACAAACAATTAACGAAAGTGAGAACCCGAGGGGTTACCGCCTTGGAACGGTCAGTGGCAAAACTTAGTCGCATAAGAATAGTTGATTTTCGTCTGTTACAAATACGAAGCAAAAGAACTTCAAATACTTCATTCTGAGTTGAATATTACTTACTTTCGTTGAATATATCATTTCATTTATAAATCAGAATTAAATCAAGACCGCCTGCGCTTCGAGTATTCTTAAAGAGTAATGGCTACTAAATGAAAATGAAGAATATTATAATAACATTTATTTCCGAATTTTTAAACTATAATATTACGTACTCGGTATGGTTCGTCCCCAGATAAAGTTCGAGCTGAAATAATATACGGTGCAACTTTTTTTCTCGTCTGCAGGCGGCTGTGCAAGTGCATTAAATTTCAAGTTCGTAAAGTTCATAGTAAATAATATAATGATTTGTACAAAGTTAGATTAAATATTATATTGTATTTCATTTGAATGTGTACAAACGCTTGTAATTCTCTTTTGACAAGTGTACGAAATAATTGAATACTTAAAATTATTACAATTCTAAAATTGCATCAACAACAAAAAGTTAGGTAATATATACAACCTGGAAATCATGTGTTTTGTTATAAATGTTTTTCTTTATGTAAACATACTTTTCACTATTTATCTTGATTTATACACAACAAGGAGTAGCCTAGATTTGTTAACACTAGAGTCTGATACACTTTATTATGGAACGCCTAAACTGTCTTATGTGAAGAAATACTATAATGCTCGGTTAACTGTCATTCTGTTGAGTCCTAGAAACGATATGCCGTGTGATAATTCTAATATGACCTGTAAATGAAATGTCATATTATGTGATGCTAATATTTTCAAGTGTCAAAAGAACGTGTTGTTGGGTGCTATGTTTAAGTGAAGAAGTGTATTACTGAGTGATTATTTCGTTATGTTCAGTTGTAATGACATGCTGTTGGGTGGTAGAAGTATCATGTTCTGTTATGATAATATTCTGTCTAGTTGGTAATTCTTTACGTTCAGTCATGAAAATATACTGTTGAGTAGTTTCAACATTATATTTAATCGAAGCAGTGTCGTGTTGAGTGATTATTTCATTATGTTCAGTTGCAATGACATGCTGTTGGGTGGTAGAAGTATCTTGTTCAATTAAAATAATGTTCTGTCTAGTGAGTAATTCTTTTTGTTCAGCCATGAAAATAATATTTTCAAGTGTCAAAAGAACGTGTTGTTGGGTGCTGTGTTTAAGTGAAGCAGTGTATTACTGAGTGATTATTTCGTTATGTTCAGTTGCAATGGCATGCTGTTGGGCGGTAGAAGTATCATGTCCAGTTATGATAATATTCCGTCTAGTGAGTAATTCTTTATGTTCAGTCATGAAAGTATACTGTTGAGTAGTTTTAAAATTATGTTTAGTCGAAGCAGTGTATTACTGAGTGATTATTTCATTATGTTCAGTTGCAATGACATGCTGTTGAGTGGTAGAAGTATCATGTTCAGTTATGATAATGTTCTGTCTAGTGAGTAATTATTTATGTTCAGTTATGAAAATAAACTGTTGAGTAGTTTCAACATTATGTTTAGTCGGAACAGTGTATTACTGAGTAATTATTCCACTATGTTCAGTTGCAATGGCATGCTATTGGGTGGTGGAAGTATCTTGCTCAGTTATGATAATGTTCTGTCTAGTGAGTAATTCTTTATGTTCGGTCATGAAAATATACTGTTGAGTAGTTTCAACATTATGTTTAGTAATACACTGTTTCTACTAAACATAATGTTGAAACTACCCAACAGTACATTTTCACGATTGAACATAATAAATTACACACTAGACAGAACATTATCATTACTGAACATAATAATTGTGTCACCCAACAGCATGCCATTGCAAATGAACAATATGAAAGAATAATTCCGTGATAAACTGCTTCGACTCAACATAATGATGAAACTACTCAATAGTACCTTTTCACAACTAAACATAATGAATTACTCGCTTGACAGAAGATTATCGTAACTGAACAGGATACTTCTACTACCCAACAACACGTCATTCCAACTGAACATAATAAAAGAATCACTCATTAATACACTGCTCCGACTTAACATAATGATTGTTATACTAAACAGTATAATTTTATGGCTGAACATAATGAGTATAGCGCAAGATAGAATAATATCAAAACTGAACATAATCATTTTGCCACCCGACAGCATGTCGTTATAACTTAGAATAATGAAAGAATCACTCAGTACTACAATGCTTCGACTAAACATGACGATGGCTCTACTCAATAGTATATTTTCATAGTTGGACAAAATGTATTACGCACAAGACAGAATGTTATCATAACTGAATAGAATGACCGAGCATAATAGTTTTTCTTAAAATAAGACAGTTTAGGCGTTCCATATTTTATGCATAAAGCAGACAACAGCGACGTTGAAAATAAGTTCACTTGACGGCCGTTAACATTATCCAATCCACTGACGAAACTGCATTCAACTGTACCAATATTTTAGTGTTAACGGCCGTTGTCATTACCAAAATCACCACGACGTACCAAGTTTAAAAGTAATTATCTTTCTAGAGAAAGCGAATTGGAAGCTGTGGTTTCAAATAATTACAGGGAAATAATTGAACTTTATCATGGAATATTTCAAATATTTCAGATTTGATAATAAAAAAGGAT